>VZRO01006533.1:143788-230165 GCA_013397915.1 Daphoenositta chrysoptera
TTTGGTTTTTCAATTTTTTTTAATTAAAGGCCTATTCTATCATTTTACTTTTTCATAGAAAAGAAGTTAGAGCTGTATTTGAGACTGGAAAAAATGTTAAAATATTTTCTTCTTCTTATGAATAAAACATGAATGAAGGAAATAATTTAAAAATTAATAACGTAAGCTATCTTGTAGTACAAATATTCAACAACTATAAGGATGCTGTATGGCTCTCCTTTATTACACATAATCACTAACATCTCTATGCTGTGCTATAGAGCATTCCTTGTAACAGCTTATTATGCAATCAGAAAAGTTCATACTACCCTTCCATCATTTAAACATCATTTAAATGCAGTAACCATTACAGAAATGTTGTACATATGTTATGAATATTGTGATAATCATTAGAAAGATTATTTATATTATAGATATATAATTAATGTCCATACTAATGAATAAATTTTAATATTAAGAAAAGTGCACAAAAATGCCATTGTAATATGCAGTCCTAGCTTCTAGGCCTTACATACATATAATATATATATGTATATATTATATACATATGGTATAATTACTACAGTGTAAAAACAAAAATAAAATTTTGGTCCATAAATACAGCAGACACATTTTTATGTAAAGTGAAGAACAGTTTGAAACAATTCCTATTATCCAACAAATTTTAAAACTCCATGCATAAAGATCCATGATATGTTTAGGTACATATACTTAACATCTAGATTTCTTNGTAGAATCCTTTTTTATTATTATTATTATTATTATTATTATTATTATTATTTCTGTCTTTTCCTGATCTCTAGCTGTGCCTTAGACTTCCTGACCCCATCTTTATACAACTGGGCAGCATCCCTACAATCCTCCCAACATATCTGTTCCTGCTTCCACTGCCTGTGCTTTTACTTCTTGCCCTTTGATTTGTCCCGAAGGTCTTTACTCATCCATGCCGGTGTCTTGCCTTCCTTTTCTGTTTTCCTACACCTGGGTATCAAGAGCTCTTGCACACTATGGAAAGGATCCTTAAATATCTGCCATCTCCTGTTCTTCTCCCCGGTGTCTCAGGGCAGCATGCCTGGGAGTTGACTAACTCTTTGAAAAGCTGGAAGTTTGCTTTCCTAAAATTCAGGGTCCTGACTTTACCCTTTGCTCACCCTAAACCTCACAGGTCTCTAAATTCCACCAGTGCATCATCACTGCAGCTCAAGCTCCCTCAAATCTTGATGTCACGGATCAATTCACTTGCATGGGTGGCCATCAGGTCCAATATTCCATCCACTGTTTTAGGGTTGTCTACTACCTGGAAGAAGGTATCTTCAATTCACTTCAGGAATCTCCTGGATTGCCTACAGCATATTGTGTTATTTTCCCAGCAGATGTCAGGATGGTTGAACTCCCTTACCAGGACAAGAGGCTGTGAATGTGATGCCTCCTACAGCTGGAGCAAGAAGGCCTTGTTAAATAGGCTTTTCTTGATCAGGCGGCCTTTGGTAGACACCAACCACAATGTTCCTTTTTTGCCTCACTCTCTAGTTCTTACTCATAAGCTTTCAACCTGCTTATGGCTGTTCTTCAGAGACAGCTCTTTGTGCTTCTGTTCATTTCTTGATGTAGAAGGCAACCCCTCCACCTTTCCTTCTTCTCCTGTCCCTTCTGAACAGCCTATAGCCATTGATAGCCAGACTCTAATCCTTGTATTCATCTCATCAAGCTTCAGTACGGTAACTCAGTCATAGCTTTCTAGCAGCACGGGGGCTTCCAGCCCCTGTTTGCTGACAATGCTGCATGAGTAACTGTGGAGGCACTTCAGCTGCCATCTTCTTGGAGAAAGGCACCTTACTTCCTTTGAGGTATTTCACCAATATTTCCCTGAGGGTTCCTATTGCTCCATGAGCCCCCAGCCCACCTATGTAAGATGTCAAGCATGTTCCAGTGTACCCACCATGACTCAGAGCAGTAGGCTGAGACCCCTCACTAGCAACCTGTCCCTCTAGCCTTGGCTTCGCCTTTTGAGGAAGGTGATTCCCATAACTGGACATCCAGTACCCAAAAGTATTTCACAGACACGAAGGAATTGCTAATATCTTGACTTTATATAGCATAAAGACCTATTTTTAGAAACTTTCTAGATCTTAAAAATAAAAGGGCAGGTGAAATGAAACATAGAATGTGAAAACTGGAATACTGGAAAAGAATAGTTTATTCTAATTGGAAGGAACCTACAATGATCCTGTAGTCAAACTCCCTGACCACTTCAGGGCTGACCATAAGCTAAAGCATGTTATTGAGGACAGTGTCCACATGCCTCTTAAACATTGACAGGCTCTCATCTCTAGGAAGTATTTAAGTGTTTGACCACCCTCATGGTAAAGAAATGCTTTCTAATATGCAGTCTAAACCTCCCCTGGTGCATTTTTTTTTTTCCTGCACACCGGATCACTGGATCAGGGAGATCAGTACCTTCCTTCCTCTCTACCTCCCTCCTCTGGAAACTGTAGAGAGCATTGAGGTCAGCCTTCAGCCTCCTTTTCTCCAAACCAGGCAAGCCCAAAATATCCAGCAGAGAGAAGCATTCTAACTAGCCAAATTTTGTTTATTGGTGGCAATTTTTATGGCTAATATGCCATATTTTACCAGTTTGGATGGCCCTCCAGTGATGCTTATCCAGAAGCCAAGGTAACAGGTGACCTTCCTGCAGCAGCACCTTTGGCCATGGACAGTCCTTCCCCTAGAAATGGCTTCTGAGAAGACTTCCTCCTGTTCAGGAGGTAATGTAATTAGCATAACTTTAGTAGCTGCTGTACGTCCAACACCTTCTGTACAGGCAATTTTGCACATGAAGTGTAAATTCAAAGAATTTCCTTAATATAAAGTTTTTGAACATTCACTGAAGAGGTGATAAGTGGAGAAGTATATCCCATACAGAGGAAGAATAAGTAATATTTTGTCCTGACTTCACATTTCATACTTCTACAGGGTGACAGAATATAAAGATGTATTGAAAAGTGCTTACAGGCAATTGAGAACTACCTGACAGTACTGGGGAGATTAAGACAGTGAATATTTGATTTTTAATCTAAAATATGAATTTTGTAATAATACTAAGGAAACTGTAATCTTCCCACTCAAATATACTAATATTCTGATGCTGGGAAACTATGTGAAATATATTTTTGTCAGACAAGGGATAGTAGAGATTCTATGAATGGATAGTTGCAGAAACTGCCTTAGAAGATAATA
The DNA here is from genome assembly GCA_013397915.1 of Daphoenositta chrysoptera. Lineage (NCBI taxonomy): Eukaryota > Metazoa > Chordata > Aves > Passeriformes > Daphoenositta > Daphoenositta chrysoptera. Next base: position 147,026 of record VZRO01006533.1, read on the forward strand.
AATGAATCTAATTTTAAAGAGATGCTGAGATGATCCTAAGTAAGGTACAAGCTTAGCCTACTTTTTCTCTCACATTTTCCTTAGAATGCTTTGTGCTAGCTAATCAACTGATATTAATCATTCAGGTACCATGAAATACGTACAAGCCCTAGGGGCAGTACTGTTACATTTATCTTATTGTGACAGAACTGGTGCAGAACTGCCTTAAGATATCTGTATTCCTACAGTGTGTATAATGTCACCTGGAGCTACCCCATGAACATGTGGCAGACTAATCAATTCTGTGAGCTTGCTCCTTCTCTCCTCGCTGGTGCAGGGAGTGTAGTATGGAGGCAGAAAGAGAGGAAAAATTATGACTTTAAAGTAAATGTCTCTGGAAGGGTGGAAAAACATAGAGGACTCTCATTTGAGCTGGAACTGTCGTATTTCTACCCTATGTCATAAATGAAAAGCTAGGAGCCTTTCTTTTTCTTTCTCTCTTTCTTTTTCTCTTTCTTTCTTTCTTTTGTCTTTCTTTCCTTCTTTCTTTCTTTCCTTCTTTCTTTCTTTTGTGAGACTTCTATTGATCATCAAGCAGTTCCTAGAAATAATTTTTGTCTTTTCATTTTCCCACTTGAGGCCTTTTTGTGAAGAAAAGGCATTTGAGAGGGGTTGTGTTTTCTCAGTGAGGTTGACAGCAAAAGGTTTTCACTATCTGGATAATCTATTTAGTATTTTAACGCATTTTATTTTTACAGTCTCTTCCTCCATATGTATTGAATGGGCCAAAGTATATGGAAACCACTCCTTAACTACAGTTAAAATTAACAACCCAGCTTGAAATAATGCACATGAAAAACTCAACTTGTAGTGGTGTTTGATGTTTGGCTTGTTTGACTGTTTGCTCCATTTAATTATTATTCACAATAAAAAATGTGAGTATGTGGTATTTCCCAGGCTTTTGCCAGATGAAAATCTGTGGCCTTGTTCATATCAATTCTAGGTCAATATTATTCTGCTTAGAACCTATAAAAATATTTGATGTGATGTGATCTCCATGGGTGAAAACAGTGTTCTGACCCCTTGTCAAGATTGTATATTTATTTTGTTCTTGTAGTACAATTTCTGGTTTCTGAATGTGTTTGTTTGTAGACACACATCTTAATAAATTTGCCTTTTCTTTCAATTCTCAGTTACATTGGAAAACTGAAGATGGATTAATCTAGAGTCTGATTTTAACATTCTTTATCCTTCTAAAAGGGATTTGAAAATCAGATGGCAAGTATTTACAGTACCTTGCTTTGTTCTGTAACCCTGTATTTTTCTGTTTGTTGGTCAGAATAATGAACACTTATTGTAGAAAATTATGAGTCTAAGGAAATCTTCAGACTGCCATTATGAAACCTATGCACCTTCCATTTTTTTCTGTAGTTCTAGGAATTGCTTTGTACAGTGATAGAAAAATCTCGGTGAAGAAGAAAAGTCAAGACTTAGTTCACAAGAATGAAAAGAGTAGAAAGAATTGAAAGAAACTGATTTCCCTTGCAATAGGTTTATACTACTCTTTCAATGTTTTGGGTTTTTTTGGGTTTTTTTTTTAGCTTTAGCAAAATTAATCCTGTTATGCAGTAATTTAAGGGTAAACAAAAATTACATTATAAGATGTCATTTCAAAGAATAGCCTGATAAAGGTATACTCTGACACTCCTAGCTTCAAGCAAGTAAAGATTTGGAAACTAAATTATTAATTTTTTTTTAAAAAATACATATATTTAATAGGGAAATTAAAACTTCTCATTCAAATAATGCATATCAATTACATGAAAATTTAAAACTCTTTTGACTTCTAATTAGGTATATTGTTCTTATTCAGATTAATACTTCAAGGAAATATTTAGATGCTTCTAACTTTAAACTACTGGATTTAAGTGAAAAACTGAAGGTTCTTTGCCATATAATAATCTCACTGCTATTCTTGGATCTACTTTGCACAGGAAGAAGTGGTATGGTATAGTGAAGACCTGCAGTCAGTGGAGTGGAAAAGAAAGTGCATTAGACCAGAAATACTAGCCTCGAAAGGAATTGTGCCATCATTACAAAAAGTATAAATGTTATATACAGCAGAGTATTTGAATGTCTCTTGTACATGTATATATACAAACATACAAGAAAAAAAAAATATTGTGAATGCACACATATAAAATCAGCGTTTAAAACCAGAATATAGCTGTTCATTAAGCGATGTTGAAACTAAATTGCATCCAAATAGCTAACATGTGCTACTTTTCCACATATCAAAACAAGAGTTGTCCCTCAAAGGGTAATGACTTGTTTTCTAATGGTTGATGCAGACACATTAACCATCCAAAAATTTCTCTTAATTCTTCTGATGGACCTTGGTCTAAGTCAGAGCATCCTAATCCTGTCTGCCACCTTTTCTGTTGTAATTTCAATTCACCTAGTTTCTTCATGCTTAAATACTTCTGCAAAGTTTTGCTTTATCTACACTTGGAGAGAAAAATTAAATACTCAAAAACATACATCAAACTCAAGACTCATTTTGAGATTCTTCTTGAAAAGCCAGCTTCTCCTCCAAGTAAGTTGCATTCTATTACACATATCTTAAACATTAACTGGATATTTTTGCATTGCATTGCATCTTATGTGAGCTACTAGATCAGGCCCTGAGTTCATCTTAATCTTCATATAACTGTTCTCAGATACAAGCTTGCAGCTATTAAAGTTGCCCTCCAACAAAAGCAAAGCAAGTTTGCTTTTCTACTTGCTACCTTTCCAGTCGTTCTATTGATCCTATGATTTTTTTCTGATCCAAAAAGGAAAAAAAAAAAGCTTCTGTTGGGTTGCTGAAATTAATTTACTCTCTGTTTGTTCCATTCCTCAACAGTCGGTTTGAGTGTCAGAGTAGGCATGTAGGAGGTGTCAGAATGTTGCAGAATTTCAGGAAATGCAGAAGAGAACCTTGTGAGGAATAAAAGCTCTGGTTTTGGTGTCAGGAAGCTACTAAATGGACTCACCTGTATTTTTTAGCCGCGATCCATTGCCCTGTTTGCTAGGCAATGATTTCAATAGTCCTACATAAATAAACCATTTGTGATGTGATTAAGACTTCTTGTTTGTTCTACCTGTGACTTTAAAAGGCTCTCATAAATACATCTTTGATTTCATCAGACAGAAGAAAACCACACACCAAACAATTGAGTACCTTGCCTGTCTTTATAACACAATGAAGATATTTATACTGACATATTTCCTATGTTCATTATCACTGTCATTCTCCTGAAAGGTTAACATCTTCACAAACTCATTTGGACTCATTTAACACACAAAAAAGCATTTTTCACTTCCATCTGTGCAATGATATTCAATCATAATATACTTCAAATTATGAGGTCTGTGTTAAAAAACAAACGAAAACTCAAAAAATCCAACCAACAAACTGAGATGAATTTCCATTGCTTTTCAGAGTTCTGATTTCCATTTGTATCTGGCCATCTTATGCAGAGTGAGACTAAAAGCAGAAATGTTGAGGGAGTCGGCAGCAGTGAAGGAAAAAGAGGAATAGAAGCTATTCCTATCCAAAATCCAATTGATCCATTGTGTCACAGGGTTCTGGATCATTAATAAACTTAGGTTAAAGTATTGTTCAAATAAAAGCTGTGGCAAAATGTTTAAGAGAATACTCTGATCGTGTGTGGTAGCTGGAGCTGTGTGCTTTAATTCACCGCCTTAAGGACTCTTCTGATCCAGTTATTCATTTGTCAAAGAGATACAACAAAGAAGGAAAAAAAAATATGTTCATCACCCATCATGTACAACTGACTGATGTAGTTGTTGTCTAGTGCAACAATAAATAAATAAATAGGTTTTTTTAGGCAGAGGTGCCTGTATATGAAGAGCAAGTGGAAAAGTAGTCAATTAAATTTTAGGCAGTCCCAGTAGTCAAGGTAATAATGCTCATCATCCACAAGGTTTTGGATTGAGACATTATTTCCAAGTTTAAAACATCTATTAATGCTTTATTTCACATTTTCAAGAGACATTTTTAAGGCTGTTAAGTTTGCATTTGGACAATCTTGAGGATACTTCTTGTATGCCTCTCATTAAGAGGTAGGTACTTTCCAAATGTAAACAGGAAAGCTGATAAAGTTGGCAACAGAAGCAATGTATAATAAGCTAAGAAAATTCATAGGAAATGTCAGGATTGTCTCTGGGACCCTTAAGTAAGATGTTGTTGTCAGCTGCAAATGAACTAAGACAATTCTTCTAATTGCTGAAGAGATACTTCAGAGGGTTGCAAGTTATCACCATAATTTCCTTTTTAATCTCTGCAAAATGCATGCATGAACTGGCACATGCACACTAACTTGCTACATCTAATGGGAATACCATCACCATACACCATTTCTTCTAGCCTTAAATAGGTAAGTATAATTTTATCCCTCTCTGCTGAAATGCTGTTTACAGTTGGAAAAGCAGAATCATGGGAAAAGAAGGGTTGGAGAGACATAGACTCACAGCTGGAACCCGAACAGTTTGAAGAAAACCAAAGTTGGACTTGGTCAGTTTAATTATTGAATTACCTATGTTTCATGCTTGTATAAGTTATCTTTGTATCAAGAGTGATCAATGACTTTTTATTCAGTAATAAAAACCAAAAGAAATCAAGAAGATGGAGCGTTTTTACTTATAAATAAAACCAAATCATGGAATAGTAGAATCCTTAAGTTTGGAAAAGACTTCCAGGATCATTGAGTTCAACCTTTGACTGTACACCATAATATCAACTAAACCACAGCACTAAGTGCCATGTCCAGTCTTGAACACCTCCGGTGGCTCTACCACATCCCCAGGAAGCCTGTTCCAATGTTTGACCACCTTTTCAGTGAAGAAATTCTTCCTGATGTCCAACCTGAACCTCCCCCTGGCACATCATGGGACCATTTCCTCTTGTCCTGTTGCTAGTTGCAGGTGAGAAATGGCCAGCTCCCACCCGGCTACACCCTCCTTTCAGCAGTTGTAGAGAGTGATAGGGTCTCCCCTGAGCCTCCTTTACTTCAGGCTGAACAACCTCAGCCTCCTCAGCTGCTCCTCACAGGACTTCCTCCCCAGACCCTTCATCAGCTCCGTTGTTCTTCTCTGGACATGCTCCAGCACCTCAATGCCTGTCTTTTTGTGAAGGGCCCAGAACTGGACATAGGACTGGAGGTGTAGCTTCAGCAGTGCTGGGTACAGAGGGATGATGACTGTCCTGGTCCTGCTGGCCACAATCTTGCTGATACAGGCCAGGATGCCATCAACGTTCCTGACCACCTGGGCCCAGCTGGATCATGTTCAGCTGGCTGTTAACCAGCACCCCTAGATCCTTTTCTGCTGGGTCCCCTTCCAGACACTCTGCCCCCAACCTGTAGCAGTACATGGGGTTGTTGTGAATCAAGTGCAGGACTCGTCACTTTCCTCATTGAACTTCATACCATTGGCCTCGGCCCATTAATCCAGCGTGTCCCTATCCCTCTGCAGACCCCTCCTACCTTACAGCAGATTAACACTTCCACCAATTTAGTGCCATCCTTCATGGATGCACTAGATCCCATCACCCAGATGATTGACTGGCCCCAGTACTGAGCCCTGGAGAATACCACTTTTGACTGTTGCCAGCTGCATGTAACTCCATTCAGCAGGTAGACTAAATCCACAACTTCTCCTTTATCCACTAGGCAGGTCATGAGGTTTTGTTAACCTAAAGTCTTCCAAATATCTATTACAAACTTTGTAATCTGCAAACAATATGTTGCAACATATATTTGTTTGGTTGTTCTGGTTTGCAATCAAAAAAATCCGGTCTACAGTTTAGTGTCTGTTAGTCAGTTAGTATTTTATGCATAAATAATAATGACCCAATTTTCAAATTCCTGTCTGGAAATGTTCTTCCACCCTTACCATGGCAAAAGAGCAAAAAAGTCAATGAGAATCCCACAGAATAACAGATAGGTATATGAGGCCTCTGGCCACCAACATTCCTTGTCTATACATTCAGGACACATTGTGTTTAATCACAAGTTAAACAAAATCTCTCACAAGAGTATTGTGGTCCGGCAAAAACAAGTTTGGAGGAAACATTTCACATCAGCATTTTATATTTTTCTCTATGCTAGCATTTTATGTTGGTAGATTCCATGTGCAGTTGATCACAACTGTCCGATTCTTAGCCAAAATCTCTGAAATTATCTGGAGAAAAGAAAACAACATGCAGACAGTCAAACCCTGCATGACATCATGCACAGCAGTGGGTGTTTCAGAAAGTCAGAATTCAGATTTTGACTTTCATGAAGAGTCCTCCCTCACAAGATGGTGCCATTCACTTTATCTTGCAAACCCTCACACAGTCCCTGGGAAATAAAGACCTGTAAAAAATGTGTGAAATAACTAATTAGCATGAAAGTTAGGAGCAGTTCAGTAGGTATAACATCTGCAGAAAAAAGGTGTGAAACACTTTTTCAGAAGGGTTAAATGAAATAACCATCAGTGTTTTTCAAAGAAAATTGCTGCCTATTTTCCCCCCAACACTGAATTTTGCCAACAAAGGATATTTAAATAAAAAAACCAAAGACAATTCAATGTTTATCTGAAAAAAGTATGCCAAATTTTGATTATTTCCTGTTAAAAACCCAAAGAAATTAATTGAAATGTGCTTGCTTTCCTGCAAAATTTGCATGGAAGAAAATGAGATCAGTTTCACTGCTGTAAATGTTATGAAGGCAGAAGCTGAATTGGCTAAATCAGGTGTTTTATTGCCATGTTTTAGAAATCATTTTAGATAAGATGAGATGCTATACAAAATTATATTTCTTCTCAGCCCAAAAAACCTGTGTTCCATAGCCTGCAACAGCTGATGTAGCTTCCTTAGAGAAATTATATATCCTGCCTTTAGTACTGCAAGTGCCACAGTAAAGGATGTCTCACACTTAATGAGAAAGGGATAAGGCTTCAGAAAAGCTTTGAACACAATTGTGACTTCATACTTTGTTGTTTAAAAAACAGTACAGGTCCTTTATATGTTGTTTAAAAAACAGTACAGGTCCTTTATACATTAAGTGAACCTTCCCAAAGGTTTTCCATGGAAAAAATGAATAGTCATAGCCTTTGACATCAGACATTGGATTTGGCTGACCAAGAATGAGCAGCCAAGTCTTGAGTAGGATGACATGGCCAGCTGAAAAACAGCTGAAACAGTTCTGAGATTTCAACCCAGAAGAGATGCTAAAGAGCCACGACTTTTTTGCCATACTTACAATTTATGTGAAATATCTTGAGAGGTTCTTAATAGAATGTCACTGAAAGTTGTAGTATGGCGTTGAGACATGAAATTTCTTTTCTATGAAGATAGTATTATTTAATATGAACACAAAAAAAAATGAAGAACATTCTGAAAGATATTTCTTTAGTATGTAAAACCACTAAACAAACACCTGGATTTGGTCCTTTTTGTAATTCATCCTAGTGTTTTATGTTTTCCATTGATAAGGTTACTACAGGATATGTAATCTTAATTATACTTTAAATCAAAGTCTTAAAAGAATAGAGTTGAAATAACAATTATTACAGCAATATAATCTTTCATGCAGAGTCAGTCAACACCATCATTATGTGACTGAGTCCAAAACATTGAGGTGAAAGCAGTTTGGCAGCATTTTTGCATAAAATGCCTCTGCTTGAAGCATCAGCCCAGTTGAAAAAAAGATAATGGGGGGNAAAAGCTTCTCATTTCCAAACATAGAGCATTAGATTTGTTTGTGATTTTACTTCTTTTCAGTTGGCACAGCAGTTATACTGAAAAGGACTAGAAATGTTTCACCATGTACTGATGCATTATCCTAAAGCAAAACCTCACTAACTTAATAAAACCTACAATATCCATTTTGTATATGCTAATATAAATATATTTTAATTCTCAATGTAACTAATTTTTTTCTCACATGAAACAGTATTGAATAAAATGCTATATATGGGAAGTTGTTCACTTGAGCATGAGGATCAATTGTCATTAATTAAAATAATGGTTAATTTTGTATTTGCAAAATGAGTTTGTCTAGAGAAGAGATTTCAAATGCTCTAATTTGCAGTTTGTGAGACATTTCCTATATATCTCTTAGGGAGATAACACTATGTATGTCTTTTGTAGTCAGAAATCTACATGACATGTTTCTTGAGATACTCCATCTTTGTGAAATTGATACTTCTAATGATGTGCTGAAATGTGAACCAGATGTGTTTCAATAGAGACATGATCAGAGCTGTCTTATCAGAGAGGGGTGATATACCTATACTGTGAAAATGTTATGACATATACTAATACTTGTGAAAAATAATTTATTATATTCCTGCACACTTTTAAAGTGTGTCTTCCTAAAACACCATATGCAGTTAACACGGAGTCAAGAGTTCAGTTTTATACAAGGTCTTGGTGATTTCATAAGACCTAATTTTAAGTAGCTTTAGTTTCTTTCATGCTGTAAAAATATCATTGTTACTTGCTGAATATTTGGATTTCTATTTAAGTATACTCAAGATGATATAACTGAAATATGCTGATATTTGCATATCATCAAGAAAACAGATGATATCTTGCAGTGACATTAGAAATATAGAGCTTCTTACTGAAAGTCAGAAATATTTGGTTGTGTAGAATTTGTTTCAGACAGCTGTATCTTGAATCCCTCCTGAATGGCTTAGGTGATATTTTTGAAATGTATACATTTCAGGAGGAGCACCAGCAAAGATCAAAAAATGGACCAGGTTTGTATAGTTCTTGCCATTCTTTGCAAGACTTCTGGTTAAGAAGAACCTGTAACCAAATATATAAGAAGTAACAGCTGTGCTCTGCTATTAACACATAAATCTGATTCTTAGAGTAATTATGAAATATTAACAATGGAATTTCCCTGAAATATAATAATAACAGGAAAAGATATGGGTCATCTTCAGTCATAGAAATACCAGGCAGAGGTACAGATAATTTTAGGTCTTCGTTTTCTGAAAGTAATAAGTAAAAAAAAAATCTTTATTTGCTTCCAGTTGTTTTTATGAATCAGGGAAGAGTCACAGACTTTGGACTTGAAATTGTCTTTTGCCTAGTCTTGTTTTGCTCCTTATCCACCTGGGACTGATGCCTTTATAGTAAAGGAATGGTGCTTCTCTTCAGAACTGCACCAGGATATAGTAACAGAATTTACTACAGCTTCTTTTCAAATGTAGTCCCCCTCATGCTCAGTACACAGATTAGTTTATGCCCATCTCTGATAAAGAAGAGTTATGAAATCCACAGCCCACTGTTTGTCTTTTTAAAACTCTGTGACTGTTCTTCTATACTGAAGAACAAATGAGGTAAAGGTAGACTTTCAGAATGAATAAAGTTGATTTTACTTTGTACATACTAGTTTCTCAAAAATAATTTATTGTAATAGAAGGTTTTATTTTTTCATATGTTTTTATCTTTTCATGTTCCGCTTCCTTGATTGTGCATGACAAACCCCACTATAGTTATGAAAGAGATGAAACACTCAGAAGTCATAAAGTAAATGGTCTTGACTAACTCAAATTGGATGCTGCTGAAATTACATTGAAGTTGTCTGATGACTTAGGGTTCTACTTTAACATCAGCAGAGTAATATCAAGGTGCCAAGAGGGACAAGTGCCTAAAAATATACATTTAAAATGTGAGTGGCTTGTTTGTGCTTATCATAACTGAACTGAACTGTTTGAGGTAAATCCATGGGAAGAAATGAAGCTGAGCCAATGATAGAAGGAAACATTGGCCATTTTTTCAAGTAATAAAATGGCATTTTATTGCTACATTATTTTAATACTTTGTCCTGTAATAGCACTACAAAAAAACCACAAAACCAAAAAAAACCTCCCATTGTTCAGCTTCCATTACTTTATAAATAAAAATTGATTTATTTTCAACTTCCAGTGGCAGCATGAATTGCTGTTAATTCATTTCACAGCATTTGGGTGCTAGACAAAAACTAGACCGCTCCCCTGTGCTCTCTGACATTTTCCTTTTAAACATGAAATGTTTTTCCTTTAATATCTTATGTAAGATAATTGTTTGTGCATTAAATGGCTTAGGTATATATAAATAGCTGACAGTAGCCAGGAGTAGTTATTTTCAGTGGGCTTAAAAGGGATTTTATCTACACATATGAATGTTGATTACTATTGCTTTTACTTACATTAATTAAATTAAGGGATGTAATCACAGAAATATTTTGTTTTCACTGAAATGGACAGAGCTGACAAATAGTTACAAAGCTGAAACTTAACTGTGCAGATTCTTATAAGCTCTGTAGGTTGATTTGTTTTTCCTTACATAAAAACTTTGTCAAAAGTTTCCTCTGTTTTTCAGTTACAGGTCTTCAAACTTAAGCTCAAATTTGGTTTTAGGAACCTTCAATGAAGCTTACTGACATTTATTTTAGCAGTGTTAAGGCATGCTCGAGAAATAGATGTGCTTTTTTTGGTTTGTAACATGATGTACTTGATGCTCAAAGAAATAACATCCTTCTGTAATGATGCATAATCAAGCAGGTTTGTAGCTCTGGAACTACAAAGATTTGAATTCAGAAAGCAAATACACAGGACTGTTTGCTTGCTGTCTTAGTCAAAACCCAGTTTCATTTTGCAAGAATGTGCACATCTGCAAAAATGTGTACTGAACCAAATGTGGAAGACTAGAGAACTCCTTGAGAGCAATTTCACAATAGATATTTGATTTTATTCTGACAGTTCTTAAGAGTAGGGGTAAGGTCTATGTTATTGGTCAGAACATGCCTGTGAATAAAATGACAGCAATAAGTCATATTCTTATTTGAGGGTTTCTTAGCTTGTTATCAGAAAGGAATAAATACTGAAAAATGTCTAAATCTACTTTTAAGAATAGTTACAATTTATTATTAAATTGTTTTCACCCTATGAACACGAATTTTAGGGAAATAGAATTTGCTTTTATGTCTCTGCTGATAACAAGACTTTTCTATTTTACTGTTTTATAGTTGAAGGTTTTTGGTATTTTTTTTTTATTTTGCTACGTGACAGATAAGAACTCTGAAGTTTTAATAATAATAATAGTAATAGAAGATTCTATTTTTTTCAGGAAAAATAAACTGGTAGGCCCTTATTTATAGTAAACAAAGAAACAAACTCATTTTCATTACATTTTAAGTAAGTTAAAACTACAAGGGAATCTTAGACCAGTCACATTTGCAAATTTTATGTATGAAATTGTTCCTTATACATTACAGTACAGGTAAAACTGAATTTGTGAGGAGAAGTCTGATTAACTTTATCACAGACTAATGGGAATAATACTCAAATCCAATATTAGTTAACAAAATTAAGGTTGTAAAGGCAACTCAGAAAATGCTGTTATTGAGGCTGTGCTTATTTGTTTATGTGTGTGTTATGGGTGAGTTTTAGTCACGTGGTGTTTTTTTCAGGTTTTTCTTCTCTCCTGAAGGAAAGCTGGCCTGCACTTCATAAGTACCTATTGTCCTTGTCCAGTGGGTGTCCATACTTTTCAATTGCTTTATTGTGTTTATGAGGGGCTACCAAGTATTATGTTTTGGCTTGGTTTGTTTTTTTTCTGGCATTTCTATTGTGCTTGCCACTAAAGAAGATCATTGTTTGACTATTAATTTAGTAGTAAAAATCCTCATGGCCTAAAAGTCTTATTCATATGTCTTTTACAAATAACACCTGAGGAATAACTACTAAAGTAAGAGAATACCTTCTAGCTTAGATATGGAACTGTGAATTCTTGATTTGAATAACTGATAGGCCACAAGCTTGGAGCTCAGAAATTCAAAATTACATAGGTTATGATTCCTAATATTTATTTTATTTTAAGACTCTTCAGTAGAAGTAGAAATAGAAAACTGCTTCCTTGGGAAGTGGTATTTTTGTTGAAATATTTTTACTGCAAATGACTATTTCTGTGTGAAATGAGGCAAATCTCTACACAAAATAGTCATTATACAGTAGCCTCAAACTATTCCCAAAACAAGTCTACCCAGCGTAGAACTGAGGAAAGCAGAGCAAGAAGAACTAAAATAGTGGAGCTTAAGAGTCATTGTAATACTTGGAGTTTAAAAAAGGAAGAAGATTTTTTCTCTCTCTCTAGTGCACTAGTATGGAAGAAGGCCAGACTGAGTCCTTAGCTACAGAGGAACATTTCTTTTTACAAGAACTATTTTTCAGATGATATAATTAAGGGTCAGAAGACAACCTTCATGATTTTCTTTTCTTCTGTCTTCCAGCCTCTTTTGTACCAAGACTGCACAGGTCACTGTTTTGAGTTGGTGATGCAGGAAGGTTTATATATCTTTGCTGTAATTGTGCATAGCAGTTTTCTAAAGTTTCTCTGCTGGCAATGTCATCTAGAAAGGTTACTGTGACATTTCCAAAATTGTGTCTTGTTAATAGGAATGAAACATGTTTTTTTCCCTTTTCATGCATCTATATTATGTACTCATTTATCTGTATTGTGATATGTTCATCTAGAACATGCATACATACTCATATATATACATGGCATATTGATGTTAGAAATAGTATTCTCTCTCTGTTATATTTTGCTTTGAATGTAACATAAAGAGTAGTAAGCAAAAAAATGCTTCTCAAACCTGAATAATTTGGAGGAGAGAAAGAAGTTGGACAACAGTTTCCTTCCAATGATAGTTTTCAGCAGCCTCTGATCGATGAACAAGTTTTACCAGCTTCCATTGCTAAATAAAGTGATGCCTATGGCAGCTAAATTAACTGTAATATCCTTGACTATGTCTGATGGACTTTCATGTTGAGGGAAATATTTTAAACTGCAATTTATACATAGTCTCATTAAACCTGGTGTTTGCTAGTTGTTATGCCAGCGATGTCTTGGAAGAGCACCCACTAAATTCTCTTCGAATAAATTTATATTTTGGCCCCACTTATATTAAAGTGCAACTATAGTGAAGGGAAGGTGAGTTTACCCGAGTAAAGGTAAAATAGAGTTTTTCTGTCAATACCATCTAACATTTTCCTGGTCTGCTTCTCTTCTGGATACTGTTAAAACATTTTCTAGCATGACAGTTCAGCAGCAGTTAAGAGATATATCGAAAAAATGTTAAGGATTGTTGATCCATTTGCATTGAGAATTATATGGTGGGATTTGTTTCTGGGGACAGAGGGAACCTCATAAAAATGAGAACATATTAATCATTGTACCGGGAATCCGAATGTCTAGATCATCAAATCCTGTCTTTGATGGTGGTCAGCTGTGGGTGGTTAGGAAGAGTGGAAGCATAAAGTAAGCATGTAGTGATAATTACACAGAGAAGTTTCTTCCATGATCACTGACAGTGTAAAATTCCAGGGCTTCTTGATTGATTATAACTTACATGGAGGAGCTCTTGAAACATTTCCTTCAAAAATTTTGTAATCCATTTAAGCAATTGGCATCTACAAAATCTTGCCGCAAGGAACTCCACAGTCTTAAGTGTGTTTTGTATCTGAAAATAACCTCCTTTTCTTCTTTTTGAACCTGGTATTTGTTGTTTTTATTAGAAGACTCCTGATGCTAATATTCACACAGTGAATATTAGATCCTTCATATAATTCATGTTTTCATAGACATCTATCTCCTATCAGCTGGAAAATCCCAGCCTGTGTTGTTCTTCTTTATAAAGAAACCATTTTATGACTTTGATCATCCCTTATCCTCTTCTTTACATTTGCTAGATGGAGAGTACCTTGTCTGGGGGAGGGCAAGCTAACGACAACAATAAAACCTTCAATATAAGGACATGACAGTAAGTAGCATAAATTTTTTTTTGTTCTTTTCCTAATAATTCTTAATATATTATTTCCTTTATTTACTTAATACTGAGCTAAGACTTTCCCACAATTAAGTATTATAACTATGAGATCTCATTTGTGAATAACTATGTTGTATCACTTCAACAGTTCACATTCTTTTGAATGGCCTTTTTATTTATTGGTCTTAATAACAGTCCTAAAAAAGCTCTCATACCCATTATTCATTTCCTTTGCCAGATCAAAAGATCAGATCTAGAAGAATTCCACTTTTGTTCTTCCTCTATTAGGATTATTGAATATTTACTATAATTGATTTTTCTGTATTTTGTCAAGAAGATTTTCTAGCTTAATTTCTTTAGGAATGGTAGTGATAGACCTTGTCAAATACCTTTTGGAAAGCTAAGCAGACTATGAAACGTGAAGTTCCCTCCTCTATATGTAAAAATTGTGACTGCCTTCATTCATAGCATGCAAATGAAATTCCTGTAGGTGGCAAAATTTTAATTTCTGTCCTCGTGAACAAGCAGATTATCACACTAACCAGAAACCAGCCAAAGTTACGAATGTTCATTACTTCTGTAATTTTTTACAATTTTGAAATTAATCGGATGAGATACATAATAGCCACATGCAATACGATGGAGATATTTTTTTATTGGCCTATGTTAAATACACCGAAGTTCCTCTGTAAATTAAAGTTTATCAACACAACTCTGACTTCCAAATCTCTTCAGTTGTTACTGGTTAATTAATTTGTATTTGCTGTACTTTCTGTGACTGCAGAGCTGAAAAATGTTACCTGTTTTGAACATAAAACATACTTTCTAGACTAGCTGCTGACTTCCCTCTGATCTTTTAATGAATATAATAAATTAGAATTTGTTCTGCTTCCCTCAAAAAGTTTTGCTAAAATTTTCCTCACATAATACCTAGACATGGATGCAAAAATATTTATAAAATGTTTACCTTCCAAAACTTAATGAATAAACAAAATACTGGTTTGCAAACATTAATGTATAAAATTATTTTGCCAAATATAAGTTCAAAATTCATATGATTTCTGGATTTTTGTCAAAAAAACAAAAGAATATTTCATATTTATTTTCAATTTATTTTTTCCTTGTTGACTAAACTATATATCAATTTAAGGACAAAGAACTTTCTCAAAAAGTAAATGCTTGGTTTGATTTTTTGGGGGGAAAAAACCCAAGAGAAACTGGCATTTGGAAAAAAAATATTGGTTTAAAAACTGTCATTTTGATTTCATGGTTGGCTATGTTCTTTTAAAATGGAAACAAAAATAGCTGTGAAGAAGAGAAACCAAATGAATTAAAAAAATTCTGTCTGGATTATTTTATTTGTGAATTCCCATGTTGCTAGTTCTATCTTCTGTCATGTAGAAAGTGAATTTTCATCCAGCTTAACCATATTAGAATAGGGTTTAAATAAGCCTCCGAAAAACTGGAGAGACAATAGAGAAGCCCAGAATACTTTGTTGGAAAAATAAAAGTAGTATTCACATGTCTCCTTATATTTCCTATTATCTCCTTATGTTTACTACTTATAGGATGGCTTTGAACATAATAGATAACACTGTTACGAGTAAGTGAAATTGTTTTAGCTTGAACATCAATCTGTGCATCTTGCTATGAACAGATTACAGTTGGGTGATTTCTGTGCTGTTCAAGTGAGCCTGATAATGATAATACAGTGTTTGAAGGCTTCTGGTAACTTTTGTTGTCCGACCTCAAGTTCAACTTATTTGACAAAAAGTAAGGAAACCTAACTCTTGATGTTCTTATATCAGATGTATGTTACTAACTAGCTTCCTGAAAGGGTCATTGTCTTTTTCTTTTGAATAGTTAGTGATGGGCAGAAAGAGAGTATTTACTTTTTTCTCAATATTGGATAAACTTAGAGGAACACTGTCAAAAATTGTAATGCTGATAGAATAAGGGTAAACCAGTCTGGAGCATCCCAGAGAAATGATTGCATTTCATTTTCTCTGTCATTCATTATGATTCTTGTGGGTCCCTTCCAACTCAGAATATTCTGTGATTAGCATAACGAGCAGCTCTGTAGCCATTAACAAGTGTTCAGGTAGTTAACCCAGTAGGAGCAAATTATAAGAACAGGTTTGAAGGGAAATAATGTAGCAAATTTAGTCCCCTTTCTTCCAACTTTGTGTGACAGGTAGCATAGAAAGAATTTAGGAAGTAATAGGACCATCTGATTCAAAGGCAACAGGGTCACACTGGAAAATGAGTGAGAGGAATGAAGGGTAAACTGACAGACAATAATGTAATTAATGAATAGTTTGTCCTGGGAATACTATTACATATGATTGAAGGAGAAATGATGGAAATATGACACCTTGTAAGAGTGAATGAGCGGAAAACATCTGCACATACAGAGATGAAGTTGGTGGGTATTGACCTGATCATTTGCAATGTGAGGATTTTGTTGGTTTAACTGCTTGTTTTGTTCTTCATGTTATTTTACTTTCTTTAGACTGTTCCTACTATCAACCACTTTCCTGAAGGCCCTATGAAACATTACTATTTACATTTTTGTCACTAACATACGATATGGTGGACATCTGTTTCCATAAAATCCCTTTAAATATTTTTTTTTCAACAGACTCCAAGAACTCACTGTCTACTGCAGGTCCAGTGGCTACAATAGTTTTTAAACTTAGCCCAGCAAGACTGGGATGAATCTTCCTCGAGCTCTGACAAGGAAGCAGCAGTCAGCAGTAAGGCTGGAAACGAACCACAGGAAGGCATTTCCAGGCAGGTCAGGCACTGCTTCAGACTTGGTGAAAGGACAACAGGGCTGCTTCTGACTTTTTAAACACTGATAAGGTATGTCTTGTTGTAAGTAATTTGCAAGTTCCACCTGAAATACAATACTAATGTATTTTCTTTGCTTTCTGTGGTCCTGTGGCATTTTTGTCTTAAGAACATACAGAAAATTCATTCAGACTAAACAACAGCAGGATTTTGTTTACTACCTGTTGTTATATTTTGTTAATTTTCATACAATTTCATGTGACTAAGCTAAGGAGGTACTACTTGGGAAGCAGTTATCCTGTTTTACATTTTTTCCACTTAGAATTGTCTGAGTTTCACTTTGCAATTCCCAACTATTCTGAGGGTGTAAGAAGACATTGCACTAGAGCCCTTGATTCCTTTCTTCTCACTTTCTATTATATACGATACTTGTGGAGATTATCCTTTCCTATATGGCCTTACATTTGTCTGAGCTGTTGTGACTCACCCATAGTGTGTAAGGCCATGGAGAACATTGTAGACTATTCCATGGCTGCCTGTAATATGAAGGACCAGACCCCGTTGTTTAAGTGATACACGCAGGTCCTAAAATAAGTCAGATATAACAATGAATTATGACTTACAGAATGCTTCTGTAATGATTTGTCTTCACAGATGACCTCATATCCCTGTACCCACTTCCACTAGGCTGAAGCACCGTACAGTAAAATGTTATATATTTGTTACAGGGAAATTCTACTGTAGGAGTAGCATCTATAGTGCTGAAATGAAATTTGTATTTTAACTTTTCCTAAAATGTGCTGAGAAATAAATGTCAAAGGATATGGCAACAAATAAAAAAAAAAAAATCATTTATACTATTTATATAATAATGTTCGTAGTATGTTTATATATGGTTATATACTTTCACAATGTATACTACTATTTTATTTAATAACACATACAGGATTAAATTTTAAACATAAGATTCACATTCTGCTGAACAGTTATAAAATAACTTCCTTCAACACAGTGAAAGACAAATATTTCCTTATAGTTATTTTTTGGAAATTAGTACTGTAGTGCAAATCAGAGTCATAGAATCTTATTTGATGTTTGCTGATATATATGAATAGTGAGGGAGATGTGTGTATTTGTTTTTTCCTCCTGGAAACCAACCAGAGATTTTTACTGGTTTATATGTAAAAGTGTTATCTGGACCAGTTTAATCAAATCTTGCTTTTAACAAAGAGTTAAAACCCCAGATGTTTCACAGCCTATTTCATCTTCTGTCCTAGTATGTACCCAGCTAAATACGTAGGATGTCACTGATCTCAATGTTGCTGTAGACAAAATTAGTTTTGGAAGAGTGTCTTTTGTCTATTTATGTATTTAATAGATGGATATTATTTGTTTGTTTCTTCCTATTACATGCTATTGAAGGACTAATGGAGATTTGGAAGAAAAGGAAATTAGGTCCTGTTCACTAGGTAATCATAAAGAAGATCAACTGTTTTTACCACCTGTAGGACTTTTAAAAAGCTTTGTAATGCTGATTATGTAAGACATTTCTTAATATTCTTAGATTCATGTTCTAATAAGGAATATAAAAAATACTTAGTGAATAAAAGTACTATTGATTGAGATGAAGAAAAATCCATAATATTCACAGTTCCTTAATAGATCTAATAGTTTAACTTGATATCAAGTCAATAAAATTTTGGTCTCCATCGCACCAAAATAGATTGCATAATGGTACTGTATTCAGCTTTCAACTTCATTGGGTTTTATCAGCCCATTAAGGAGAAGAAATACCCAGCTAAAAGAGAATGAAGCATTCCCCTTTTCAAAAGACTAATATATTTCCAATATCTCTTGGTTTTATGCCAATAATTAGTTAAGAGAAAGAGAGGAGGAATAATCCTTCAGATGTGTTTCTCCCACAGTAGCTAATACAGAAATTGTTACATTTCGCTTTGACTCTGAAATGATTTATTCTCAGCAGCATTTGAAAATTGCAGTGCTTGTCTAGTACAAAACTTGTGTAACCTAAAGATTAAAAGAAAAAAAGAGACGTTTCAAAATGCTTTTGCATACCTGTTTTGTTTTGTGATAGCTAAAGTATAATTTTGGTTACAGTTGGCTAGTTGCTCAGGTTTCCTTTTACTAGACCGGAGAAACCTCAGTAAATTGAGGGGAGGGGGATGCCAGTTTTTGTGAAACTTTTTCAGTCTTCAGACTGACAGCTTTCAAGGTGGTTGGAATACAACACATAGTGGTTTGTCAGCAAATGGTTTGTATTTGGAAAAATAGAGCTTAAAAATGATTGAGCATCTTTTTACGCTTTATCCGTTGCAATTACAGATCACTTCTGATGATGTAATTATGATTCAAAATGGAGAACTATAGAACAAATAAACTGAGATGTTGAAACTAATGTTGTATGTTTGGACAGATAAATTGTGCCAGCATGATTTTAGAATAAGTCTATTCAAGTTGACTCAAGATAGTAATTCATCTTTCTAGACTAGCATATGATCAGTTTAGTTCAAAAATAAAACCAAAAAATTCTCTTAAGCATTGAACTGCAGAAAGTAGCACTTTTGAGCAAACAAGTAAGTGTATAACTTGTTCCTCTCTCAGTGAACACAAGCGCTGTATGGAGAATACTTCAGCACAGAAGTACTACCAGTTGGTTGTGATGTCACTGGAGAAATTCCATGTTCTCTTCAAGCTTGAAACTCACGGCCAGAATAGGCAGGCAAGCATTAACATAGTTGTAAAAACTGGTTTATTTTTTAAAAATAAATACAAAAATATAAATATAAAACATTGGCAGATAGAATTTGATGAAATGAAGTTGCACAAACTTTTTTTTTAAACCAGCTGCATATTACACTTATTAACACCACGTGTACATTTTGTTTTATTTTAATGTACATAACAGGACATACTGGATTTTTTTCTTCTTTGCCATCTTAAAAGCTGCACTTGCAGGGATAGGACATGTACCTAACAGAAGCGGCTTGTACATGAGGTTGCTTAAGGGATTATCACCCTGTTCAAATTTCTGAAGGTAAGATATTGTTTATTTTACTTACTAAAATGTACAACACTGAATTTCCATAGCTTTGGCTCTTGGAAGTTGATTAAATAAAATGTTGTATATATTCCAAGTGGCATCCTACTAGAAAGAATGAATGACATTAATGGACAAGTTTAAAACAAATTTTAAAAGGAAACCATTGTGCTGCGTGGCAGGAAAATTTTCCTGAATGTTAAATACTGTTGAGTGCAGAAGGTGTCTGTAAAATTACTTCCGCTTAAAGGAAAAGAAAAAAGTAGCCTACTGTAGGTTAAGAAGTGTCTTTGTCACTTTCTCCTCCACCGTACATCTCAGCTAGCTTATTAAACCGAGGGCCCCACTCTCGTAGGTAATCATAGTTTTGGTCTCCTTCGGTAGTGCCTGACTCCAAGGAGCTCAAGGATTCAGCTATGGAATCGTTTCCTTCGTAGGCGTAGGTCGCAAGCGAGTCATAGGGCGGTGCAGAGGGATCAGTGTCGTGCTCCTTTAGCCTTTGGTTAATGAAATCTCGCACATCCGTGTTGTCCGGGGCCGAAGGAGTCCTCCGTGGCACAAATAACGTTTCAGGGATAATGTCTCGTCGGAGCTTCTTGTCTTCAATAGCCGCAGGATTCCTCAGTGTGCCGATATCAAAGGCTTGGGTGTCCTCCTCTCCGCCGCCCTCGTCATTATAACTCACAATGTTGTCTCTGATGTCCTCTTTAGAGAGGATCAAAGGCTCCTTCTTTCGTTGCCTCTTCAGAGCAGCAAATAGCACCACTATAACTTAAAGAGGGAAACAAAGAATGGGTAAAGATCTCTATTTAACAATTTCTTAAGCAGCAAATCCACCAGTTACAAGAACTACATTTCAGCTGCATTTCACCAACTCATTTTTTTGATAACTGGATAAGCACCTCTATCTGTATAATGGTAACACAATAAAGTCTGTATCAAAAAGCTATTTTGCACACATTGTGTGCTCTGCTTTACAGGACCATCAGCTTGTCTGCATGTTCCTTCTGTAGCTGTAATGAGCTTTAAAATACCCAGGTCTATTCTGAAGATATTTTTCCTTTTTCAAGCTCAAAGAATATTGTTAAGAAGTGGGTTTGAGTTGAATTATAGGTCATTAAGTGTTATTCTGAAAACCACAAAATGGACATTTTACAAAATTTTCCTTTTTTTTTTACTACAGCATTGAAACCACTGAATAGATAGTGCCTTAATATAGTAAAATTACTGCTTACTGTTATATTATAGGTGAAATATATACTGAATATTGATTTTTAGTAGTTTAAATGACAAAGAGACTTATCCTCAAAAAAAATTAATATGAGAGACATGAAAGCAATTTTTGATTATACTATTCATCCTCTCTGAACTTTCTTTATTTTGGACAAATTAACGAAAGAACATAAATGACCTTCTGGTTGCAAACTGATAGTTTTAACAGTCTGTGCCCTGAATTCTTATTTACAGTGTTCAATTAGCAGATAAACAAGGTTTGCCTTTGTTTTTTCCTTTTTATTTTAAGCTGCAGTTAAACTCTTCTTGCAAAATCCACGATCATTAATTTTATCAACCCGCATAATTCTGTGGGATGAGTCAGGCCTGAAATATTTGTTCCTGGGCAGGGGAAGAGGCGTTTCTCCTCTTACCCAGGAGGATAAGGATGCAGAGGAGAATGGCCACCAGCGCCCCGGTGCTGAGGCCGGCGGGGAGGAGCAGGGCCTCGGCGCTGCAGGACTGCATGTTCCCCCGGCTGTCGCAGGCGCACACCCGGATGGTCAGCGTGCCCGTGCTGCTCTGGATCGGGTAGTCGTTGTCTGATATCACCACTGGCAGAAGGTAAGTACTTATTTCGTGTCGACTGAAGCCATTCCTTCTTGTCAAAATCCTGGCAGTGTTATCTAGATTGGATAAAAGATACCGTTGTTGACTATGCCAACGGAAACCATATCACTTACAGTAGATGCAAACCACCATATTTTATATCACTGAAAAATACTTCCTGATATCATAGTGACACCCCTGTTTTTCTGACAACATTCCCATTTGATCAGAAAGCTATTTATAAATTTTAGGTACATCTGGCCTGCTCCTCTGTTCCTCTGCACCACTTTTGCGTGTGATTTGAAAAGAGGATTTCTCAAAGCTTAAAATGTTTTATAGATTAATGCATGCAGTACGTGACACAGTTACAGTTCAGGGCTGAAACCCTGAAACACAGTGGCCAACTGAGGAAAAATAACCTTCCACTTTGCGCAGTTCAAAAAGCACTCTGTTCTGGAAGATTCTTTCTGTGGATCATCCATGACAACACCCACAGGAATGCTATCTGTCAGCTCGGTATGAGATCTGCTACACCAAACCACTTCCAACACGCTGCAGAACAATGAATATGTACCTTAGCACATGAAGTAGATTTTCTTTTTTTTGGATAGAAATTGTCTTAGGAATTCCGAAAATGTTGAAGATGGTAGGTATTCTTGCACATTTTTGAGAACTGAACTTACTAAACTGTATCTGTAGCAGAAAAATCTTAGTTGTATGTAGGATACTTCCGCATCAAAAGCTGTTCACTGAGTGGCCAGAGGGAAGGGAAGGAAGAGAAGGATTGAATAACACGGACAGACTATTTCTGCTACTGTTAGAGACACAACACTAGAGTGTCAGCCAACACCAGAGTTGTTAACTCTTTAGTCCAAAAGAGAGAAAAAACAGGTTTAGTGTGGACTAAAAGGAAAATTTAATATTCATCATATTTTTGGATCACTTGAGCTATGTGGTTAGCTATCTTGATAGCCAAATTTCAGGCAGAACTAAAATAACCCATTTGCAAAAAGAAAGAAAATAATTAAAGATAGCAAAGAAATACCAAGATCTATAACTCTGCACTCAGGACCTAGTCACCTTTGTTTAAATTATTAAATCATGTATTTTTTCATGTGAAACACAAACTTTTCCTTTATTGCTTCCCTTCACTGGTTTTGTGTATTTTAACATGATTTGTTTTCACTCAGCATCAAAAATTATGTGACTTATGGATCTTTAAATAGCTCTCCCACAAGGAATTTTATAGGGTACCGAAACTATTTGATATAATTACTTCACTTTCCCTACTGTTAGAAATTTTTTTCTGCTGTTGTTTGTAGTCTATTACTTCCTGAAATCTTCATCAGGAATGGAGAATTATTCCCATTGCCTTTATGCCTTTAACACATTTGAAGGCTGATACCACATCCCCTCTCATTTTTTTCTTCTGTAATCTGAAGTCCTCTCAATTAGCCATACTGATAATGAAGGCCAAAATTCATAGTCTCACTTCCCCAACAGAAACTTCTGAAAATTTCCTCTGATAAAGACGGACTGAGGAAGGATCAAAAGAAAAGCCAAAGTGTCTCTCAGAACCATTATTTTCATTAATGGTCAGAATGAAGCAAAAGAGAAGGCTGGGGGAATCAGAACTATGTGACAATAGGCTAAAGTGAAAAATCTCAACTTGTCAGCTGAAGGCATTTTTTAAAAGGTTTTTCTTTTACAGTCAAGCATTTCATCTGTCTATTACCCCAAGCCAGCACTTTTCTGTTTTTCTTTATAATTTTTTAATCACATTTTTGCCTCACATACACAGATAAAAATGTAGAAGTCCTAAACCTCAAACATTCAGGTAAAGTGTTCTTGATAGTAGCAACCTTCACAGTTTCTCTATCTATTGATAGACATCAAAAACAAATATATTTCAGGAATGTAGCCAGACAGCAAACATAAAACTCCTTCCTTGGAACAGGCATGAATTTTACCTTCATTATCCTGAACAGTGAAGTTAGGGTTAACGGCAGCTAAACTGAAGAAAAATTTTTGTCCACCAAGAGGGTCATCTTTGTCTACTGCACTTATGGTTTGAATAAGCTGCAGGAAAGAAAGCAAGCAAACAAACAACAAAAAAAACCCCAAATACATCTAGGTTTCTGATACAGCTGTCTGATCAAAGAAGATGAAAAGCATTAAAATAATCTAGCATTCAAACATATTGACTTAATATTTAATCAGCAAAATATAAAAACTAAACAAATGTTCAACAAGTGTCTTATATAGATTTTTTCCCAGAAGAACATCCATATTTTTCATGTGGTAGTACACGTGCACCTATAGTTTTGTAGCTACAGGGTGGACAAAAATTGCCAAAAATAGTTTCAGCTGTAGCCAGTAGTTTTTATACTTCATCTTTGATTCACCATTTTTAATTCCAATCAACACCTAAGACAGTAATTAACATTAAGTTTTCTATTTTTGGCAAAGAAATGGTATTTTATCAAACCGGTATTTTTGATAGGGAAGTTAACATTTCAAACTAAATTCCAACATTAAAGCATCTTTTCTTAAACACGATTTTTCTATTTATTCGTAGAGCAGAACACACCATCATGATTCCTGAGATGAAAAATGCCGGTTAGATTTTATATATATTTCAACTCTTGTAAAACATTGTAGCACACCCTAGAGATGCACCACCCTGGAGTGGGATGAGAATCTGGTGTCACAGTTCTCAGAGTAAGCTGCACCAGGTCAGTTCCATACTCAGACTCATAGCTTTGTGCAATGCCTACAAAAAAATTTGCTTACTTTTGGGGAAAGTAATGGCAAACTCTTTATCAGCTCTTATTTATCTGTCAGGTAAGGGAATATGTAGCTTTTTCACTGAAATTTCTATGTCTAAGAGTGGCAAAATATTGTTTCCCAATCAAAATGCATTTTTTGACTTTATTGCCTAATTTCAGATTGGGGCTTTTTTTATCCCATAGCATATAAACAAAATTTAGGGCTGGATTTTTGTGCATGCATGCTTGATTGTTCAGTTATGTTTCTTAAGTTTAACTTCCAAAAACAGATTAATCTTTAGTCTAGATAACTTTTATTCTTCATTTCTTATCCATCATTTTAAATTGCACTGCTTTTTCAACCATGGAATTACATCTAATTTTTAACACTGTTCATCCCTGTGGCATATTTGTTAAACCCTGTTTGTTTTTCCTCTTCCAGTTTTTCCAAATACAGCCAATTTTCTTCATATCACAGCTGTTGTCAGGTCTGATCATCTTTAGCATCAACAGCTGCAATGCACTCCTGTTTGCCTTAACA
Organism: Daphoenositta chrysoptera; assembly: GCA_013397915.1. Classification (NCBI taxonomy): domain Eukaryota; kingdom Metazoa; phylum Chordata; class Aves; order Passeriformes; genus Daphoenositta; species Daphoenositta chrysoptera. The sequence continues at coordinate 171,860 of VZRO01006533.1, forward strand.
AACGCATGACCAACCCCTCAACTTCTTACTTGTCCATCCAGAAAACAGCAGTAAATTTCTTGATGAGGCAAGGATGGGATTTCTTTTAATATAGCAGCTTCCTTGCTTTTTCAACCGGAGTTTTGTTTTTCTCTGCTTTCTTACATAATCCTCCAATAACTTTCTAAATGAACAAAACTGATAATGCAAGCATAGAATATTATTTGTTTTTAAAGAATGAATATTTTAATTATTTAGTGAGCAATTAGCATATGAATCTTCGTTGATATTTACAAAATGAAGTCAGAAAAACACTGGTTTATTTTACTTCACAACTAGAGACCCTGAATATAGTCAGTTGTAGGTGTCAGGCAGATGAAAATCAACTGATTTGCTGAGTGTCCATACTCATAGTTTAAAAAGAGCATGTAGAATTGAAAGCATTATATTGCAGTTTGAAAACTGTTTCCTGATAATATTGATTACTATGTTAATGTGATATATCCTGTTTTAGATGTAGTTTCAAACGGCATTTTTTTCTGTTAGGCCTGCCAGCCATGGTAAAGCCCAATTGCCTTGTAAATAGGGGTATAACACTCTTAAGTTGCTTCTTTCTAGAAATGCCACACAGCAGTAACTGCAGGGAAGCCAAGGATGTTACTCTCTATGATAACACTCAGGAAATTAAGGGCCCTGTAGTAGTCATGAGGATTGTTAGCCACTAAAAAGTTGATAAACCAGTAGAAACAAGTTGGTTGTATGGTCTGCTTATTCCAACAAATTCATCTTTCTGCTTGGTAGGACGGCTTCAAGCATCAGTTCTATCAACTGTTTAGGTGGATGGTTTTTTCTAAAATATACTATACGGTTGATTTTATATTCAGGATAAAGAAAGAAAATATAACGTGCTATTAAGGAAAAGAAGGCAGAACTCTTTAGAAACTCTACATCAATTTGCACTTCAAAAACTTTTTCTTGCCGGAGTGAAAAAAAAGTAAACCTTTGAGAGTTTTTGAAAAAAGGCAAAGACAAAATTCCCATACCCGTAAAACCACTGGAAGATGTAATATCTATGGCTATATAGTGAACAATCTAGAGTAAGAATGAATCAGGGGAACAGGAAAAGAAAGAACAAAATTCCACATAAATTGAACACAAATTATCCTTTGTCAAGAGAAATGAGGGAGTTGCAATAAAAAAAAAAGATAAAAAAACCACTTCAGGATTAAAGAATTTAAGAAATTTCTATAAAAATCATCTCAAAAATAAGAAAAGAAAATTGAATGCTAGAAAACAACTTCAAGGAATTTACTTTTTCAATAGATCTGAATTTTAGCTATTTTTAGAAAGACACTTGGTGAATATAACAAGGAAATTTCTGGAAATATAACGATCCCAAAAGCTGTGTTTAAGCAAGATTATGGTGTAAAAAGCACCCCTGATAAGGACTGTTATATGGGTCAAATGAGCTGGTAACATGAGGAGCAGCATAAAAAGAACTGGTTCAAAAAACCTAGTGTGTTTATATAATCTATGCTGAATTAAGTTATAGGGGAAAGGAAAATCATCATTCACATTTTAAAATGTCTTTGAAAGAGAATCCATTATGAGCTAGACCTATTTACATAATACTGGGCCACGTGAAAAGAGAGTGGGCATGTATGGATTTGGTAAAATGAAGGCAAATAACAGCACGATAGTAACAAGCCATTGAGACATCCCAAGGTACTTGTGTCAGCTGGAGGTGTCCCGGTGCTGGCGCTGGGGCAGAGCCGGGGCTGCCGGGCCGGGCCCAGGCGGTGCCAGCGGCTGCAGCGGCCCCAGCGCAGGGCCCGGCTGAGCCCCTCAGCCACGGGCGGGCGGGCGAGAGCCCCGGGGAAAGCCTGGGCAAGGGAGGGCAAAACGCTGCCCGGCAGCCGGGGCTGAGCCGGGGGAGCCCTGCGGGAAACAGCCCTGACAGCCCCAGGGGACAGCGGCAGCGGGCACGGAGGCGGCAGAGACCCGGCAGGGATGGCCCTGCGGCCTGGCAGAGACCCCGGCGGGCAGGGATTCCCTGCGGACCTGAAGGCGATCCCATGCTGCAGCAGATTTACCCTGAAGGACTGCAGTCCATGGGGAATACTCACAATGGGGCAGGGAAAGTGTGAGGAGGAGTTTCCGAGAAGAAAAAAGTCAGTAGTGAAAGGGTGAAGGTAAACTGGGAAGAAGGGGGGTGTTAAGGGAAGGTGTTTTAGTTCTTTGTTTCTCACCATCCTACCCCATTTTTAATGGACAGTATATTAAATTAATTTTCCCCAGACTGAGTCTGTTTTGCCAGTGATGAAAATTGGGAAGTTTGTCTCAAGGCACTTTCTTTTTCACCTTTTATTCCCCGGTACTGTTAAGGAGGGAGGAAGTGGCTGGGTGGGCAGGTGGCTGCTGACCAAGGTCAGCTCCTGCCTTCTTTTCTTTTGGCAGGTCATTTACAAAGAGAGAAGAAGGGCCTCTCTTCTGACAATTGCTATAGGGAAAATGAATATATGGAAAAGATATACTCAGCTTCTATGCAAAATCTCTCTAAAGCAGAACTGACTTCTGCTTTCTAAACTGATTCTTGTCTTTTACGTGAGAGGATCTTTGGAGGCTGGCAGCTGAGCTGCCAGATGTGTGACAGCTGGGAGCTGACAAAACCAGTGGGATTCCATCTGTCCAGATGCCCAGCTCCTGGCTCTTCTCACCTGGGGGTGGAGGACAGCTGAACTTCTTGGGTTGCAGGACTGCAGTAGTCTGAGCATTTTGCTGCTTTCTTTCCCTGAACTTCTACTGAGTCAGCCTTGTGTAGCTCACATAAACGCCTGCGTCCTCTTTATGCCGTCACACGAAGACTGTCCTCATTTTTGGGCGGGTCAAAAGAATGGCAACTACCAAAATAGCATTCTGCCAGAGGTGCTGCTTGTGTGTAGCTTGAACTATTTGAGACAGGATATCCTCACTGTTGGTTAGGTCACGGTACGATCTGACATCAGCAGTAATAGCAAGCAGGAAAACAATCACAGACTACAAAAGTCACGTTTCTCTCTTGCTATATATATTTGCATATATGTGTATGTTTGTATACATGCATTTATGTGCGCATCCCTGGGTATCATAAATAGTATGTGTGTGTGTGTGCATGCATATATATACACAAATATATATATGTATGCATAAAATTTAGGCTTTTGTACAAATTAAATAGATGGAAAAGTATAATGTTCATTACAATGTCTGTCTTTAGTAGATGGGAAATACTGAAATGAATACCACTGGTTCTGTGACTGATGAAGCATTTTAAGTCTTAGAGACCTAATAGAAGATATGAGTTTCATGGATCAAACCTAATCAAGCAAACCTGAAAGGGAAGCAAAATAGCAGGAATGTGGGAGGAATCAAGCTTAGAGAACCATGTTCAGTTTGGATTGATTAGATTCTCTCAGGACAGATTGAATTTGAAAAAAAACAAGTCTTATTTATGATCTGCCAGTAAACAAGAAGAATATCATTACATTCAAATAAGATTATTCATGTTATCCTGCATTACATTTTTTTTCTCTTCCTGTGAATTGTTTTCTTTAAGCAATCATTTGCAACTCAGATTTCTTTAAAAATATATATATTTATGGCCCTCTCAATAAATTTGGCAGTTTTTTTCTGATAAAGACACTATTGAGCTCTATAACAACTTAAATAAGCGTTTGTGGTTGTGTAAACTTATTTAGCCTCTCATTTATTAGTTATAAGTGATTAGTGTTATTTTATTCAACTTTTTAACTGACAGCCTATTCTGAATGTAAACAGAAAAACAATGCAATGTAGAAATAACTTTTGTATTTACTTTCAAATTATACTGACATCAATAGTCTAGATAGCACAAAAATACCTATTCTTCAAAATACATTTACCTGGAAATTTAACTGTTTTATTAACATTCCCTGTACCCTCTAGAGCTAGTAACCTGCACAGAAAAAATTCTGAAACCTCAGATGAGTAAAATTTGTGAATTAATGCATTTATATATTTTTTTTAACACAGGATTTTTTTTTTTTTGTGAAACTGGAAGAGGAAAATTCAGTGTTCTTCTTTTACAATTCTTAATCCATATGACATATTTAAAATTATTAAAATATTATTTTAGCATTTATAGTAGACACTTCAACTGTCAAAAATTCTACATTTTTAGCCAGTGATTTCTCTTTATCTAACAACTTCAATTCTCTTACGACTGTCATAGCAGACAAATGCACTTGCTCAGTATTTTTAGATATTTTATGCATTATAAATTTGGGTCTTAAATTCTTTGTTCTAAGTTCCAACTGATGTCACTTTGGGAGGAAGAATGGCAACCTGAGTGTGAAATTTGTAATACAACCTGAATGTTATACCTGTGGGACTCCAACAGTTAAGACAAGCTGGCACTTTACCACATTCTGTTGAAAGGTACTGAAAGGGCTGCACTGAGATACTACTGCTACCATTTTAAAGGCTTTGTTATTGGCTGATTATGCTCTGGGACATGTAATAGGTAGACAATTTGTTAATAGTTCTAATAAGCAACTGCCTGTTGGGAATTAGGTATTAAGAACTACAGTCATTTTACTTAAATTGAAGTACACATTGTGTAGCCTCAAAGAAGCAAAAGAAAATATTATGTTACCATTTTAAAAATGTATGTTTTCTTTTCAGAAATTTTTGGTGTGATGATAGATGAATCTTACAATTAAAAAAAAAAGTGTGACAGATTTTATTGTTTGTAATCACCATCAGCGTGGACTGAAATATATCTGAATTTTGCGATTGGAGAATTATTGAAAATACAGATCAAACATTTTAGTCGTTACTTATAGTGTTCTACTTTGTGAAATTAATGGCAAAGTGAATCACTACCATGTCTTGGACATATCTCATGAAGATTCAACAGCAGTACTGGGCTAGGTAAGGAAAAGTGGTGATTGAAATACTGACGTGCTTGTAACATATTGAGATGTCACTCTAAGCTTCATCTACAGTGCTATTTTGCTTTCATTTTTAACATTTCAAAAGCTATTTTGGATATGATTTTTCCCAAGCAATAGGCAAGAATGATCTAAAATTGAGTACTGTAGCAAAACTAGATAGTAGTACATGCTTGACTATCAAAGGCATACCTGTCCAGCTCTTGCATTTTCACAGACAAAAGTGTCATAGAATACAGCAAACTGTGGGGCATTGTCATTAACATCCAAAATTCTTACATAGACAGGAACACGAGTAGTATCTTTGGGATTGTCTGTCAGCAGAAGAGAGAAGAAAAATGAAATTATTTTCTGGTAAGAGTTTTCTGTTTTCTTATTTCCTGAGCAATACCCATGCAAGATGAAGTTTGAATCTGGTCAATATTTAGCATCCAAACCAGTAACAGGTCAGAATCAGTCCTTCTGAAAAATAAAGAAATTATTCGTGTAGAGTAAAAAAAAAAGAAGTATTGGGATCTAGTGAGCAATTAAGTTTTTCATGAAGATAGGGGGCTGCAAATGTTAATAACATAACAATATATTATATCATAATAAATATTGTGTATGAAAACTTATGCCCACTACTATAAAAGCAAATTTGATCATTTGGTGTGCTCAAGGTGTTTTAAGGTTTTGATCTTTAATTTTAAAATTATTTGTGATCTAGTTTGTTTTACAGAGAAAGACATAATTGACTTTGTGCATTGTATAGGTTTTGGCTGGGGTAGAGTTAATTTAGTTGATGACATGCATACATATTTTGAAAAAATTTCAAGCCTGACAAGTAATCCTCCAAAAATTTGGTAAAGAATTTATTAGAAAAATATTTTTTAATGTTTAAATTACTTTTTAAAATATGAATGTAGATTTTCAACCTTAGGTTAAGAAACAAGAATAAACTCTCCCTTGTCAAATGCCAAGATCCTACTATTACTTAGAGTGCTCTTTTATTAATATAGGTTAGTTCAGGAATACAAGTGTCCGTGTCCTCACTTGCTGATCTTGTTGCCATGCCAAAAATATGAAATAATGCCTGGGTCTAAAAAAGTGCAGCTGTTTGTTGGAATTCTGCTGGATGGTTGCTAAACACTCTATGATTTTGCAGCAGTAATGAAATTGGATGAGTAACAGCAGTAACAGATTGTTCCAAGTTACTGATTTTTTACCCCTTTTTTTCTGCTTCAAATAAAACAAAAGACATTTAGGAGCAGCTGGAATTACACTTCCTTGTTATCAGTAACACCTTTGCTAAAGAGCGTGATGTGGGTCTTTTTGACATCCTGAATCGTTTAAATTTCCAGGTTTAGGACACAGTTTTTCATAGCCTCCTGCATGTTTGTGCTAACTTTCCAAATCAGTTCTAACACTGCTTTCTCATTGTGTCATGCTTCACAGGTAACATTTTAAAATATTTGAAGACCTAAATCTCCCTCTTCACTTCCTTCTTCAAAACTGACCAACTTCTCTGGAGAATGTTAGCTACTCCAGATATGTCCACAATGCAAATTTTCTGTAAGTTTCCTGACAAGGAAATAAATTTAGCACTAAGATACAGTCACACAAGGATGCTAAGTTCCATCGTTATATGAATGTGAAAAGGATTTGTACATTGGACAGCACTCTGAATGGTTGCAAACTCAGGACAAAGCATCACAAGAAAAAAAAGGGTTTTGAAAAAAAAGCTACAGGTTTTTTTGGTTGTTTTTTTTTTTTTTTTACACAGAATGTTTAATTGGCAGGACACAATGTTCCATTTAATTCTCTGCAGTGCAGCTTTTGCCAGCCATGTTTCACTGCTGGCCAGTATTTTTTCCTTTTTTTTTTTTTTTTTTTTTTTGACTGATATAGAACTAGCCCTAAAAACTAAGTGACTTTGAAAGGAAGTAATTCTTAGTAGCTGATTTCAAAGATCAGACATTTGTCCCTTAGAAAATGTTCTGTCCATTGATTAAAGCTAATGTCAATAATGTAGTAGGTTTAGGGGGATATCTGCTTTTCTCTTTATACTCTTAACATTAAAATATCTACAGAGAGATGTTTTAAATGGTCCAAGAAATGCAACAGCTTTGGGATCAAACTGAATGGAACTTGTAAGATATATTGATTACAAGAGCTGTAGGTGTAGATACCATAGGAAGAGATAATGAAAGTATTTCTAAGGAAACGAAGAAAACAATAGAGACAAAAGCATAGGTTACCATGCTAAACTCAGCTATTTTAACAGCAAAACCATGTTATTGTCCTCCAAGGAAAGGAATAAAACAGAATTACTCCAGTCTTATTATTTAATTGGCTAACATTTCAGAAGTAACTTGGACATTAAAGGTCAGTGATGGATGTAGGCGAGGACAAGAGCAATGAGGAGACAGCTGCTGTTAGCCACCCACAGGTCACTTTTCCAGAACATCTAGCAGAAAGGGGCAGGGGGCAAGGAAAGGAGGGGGTTTTTTTTATCACGAAGTTACAGCTGTAACTTTACAGGCTAAGGAAAACTGAAAGGAAAAAGAAAAACCAAATTGTCTTACTAATCTCAGCTGCTATAACGCTAAGATTGTGCCATTGCGATATCTCACGGTCAAGTGGCTTAGAAGTATAGATGGACCCGTTTCCAGAATGAATGTTAAATATCCTGTCAAGGTCAGTGTGACGATCCAGAGAAAACCTAAATATGATAAAGCAATAAAAAATACTGTTAAAATGATAGAAAGTCAAAGAAAACATATATTTCACAAGCCAGTATACGTTTTATGTTCTACAGTACAAAGGTTAGTTTTGAAAAGACACATCTTTAGTTTCTATAAACACTTCTGAAAATTATGAAGGTTAGCTCCAAAACGTAAGGAATTAAAATCTGAATTTTAAAAACATGATACAATAGTGTAATATTTGATAATTGGAGCTTTTACAAGAATATATGAGAATTATTTAAAACAATCAGAATTTCAAATAATAATATAAAGATATCAATTAAAGAATTATTTTAATCCTGAAAGGAAAATGGTCTTTGATATAATCTTTCTTTACACTGAGACTGACAGGTAATTTACAAGCTCTTCAAAATTATATGCATAAGCTCAGCTTCTACCATTTAGGATATATTAATTCACTAGAGATCAATTTAAAAAAAACCTGTATAAAAATAAGTTCACATGCAGAACTTTCACTTTCATGCACAGATGTTAAAGGACCTTCTATGCTTCTATAGTTGCCATACTTCTGCAGGCAAGATGTCCACCAACGTGATATGGTGGTGTAAAACTAATATCAGAAAATTGCTCTTTCCTCCATTTTTTTGCTAATATTTAACATTGCCTTCAAATTAGAATTTAACCTTTGATGTGGAATTAAATGTAGGATTTTGCCAAATACAAAATATTTATCAGTTGTCAGAATTGGATCAAATTTTAAAAAAAGTTATATAGTACACTCGTACAGTACAACAGAGAGAAACGTTTATGTATCTACGAAAATTTATGAGTGATCTAAACTGTTCATCAAGTGCATCTGGTTTCACTTACAGTACTTAACTAAATTGAGCCAAATAAAAAAAAAAAATTGTGATATGAAAATAATCTGTATGGTTTTGGTGGCTGCTGTTTGCTCACTCCACCACACACAATCGCAGTAAATATGTAAGACAAACTAATAAAACCCCAACAAACAAGTAACACCAAAATGAATAGAAAAAAAAAAACAAAAAAAAAGGAAATTAGAACAGCCAATGAAAACGTCTAATAGTACTACTTGGCTTATATGATAAGCATTCAATTTTACTTCATACATGATATTAGTTTTGTTGAAGACTAGAACTTATTTCATCATCACTCTAAAAGTTTTTCGCGGTGTGAAGCAAGAAGCAATCCTGAAGGGCCTACTTGAAATCAAGTTATCTATGAATTGAAGCACTGGAAAACATTTTGTCTGTCTCTTGTGTGCAAGTAAATTGCTGTTGCCTGACATGTTTGGAGATTTACAAACAGCACCATTCTCAATTCTGTCTATTTCAGGGACACTAATAAATAATAGAAAAAACCTCTCTGTGAAATTCATATTGCATTACTATTTATCTTAATTTCTTTAGCAAATAATGTGTTTACAGACATTGAAGTATTACCTTATTGGACTTGAGGCAGAATCAGGGTCCCGTGCCATTACCGTTCCTATTATTGTCCCCAATTCAATATCTTCATGCACCTCAAAAAGGTAAGAAGACCTGCTGAAAACAGGAGGTTCATCTACATCTTCTACAGAGATTTTCACAATAGTTGTGTCTTTGAAAGGCCCAAGGTAATAGAAACGTGGATCCACATGGGTATTTTCAGCTTCTACTTTCAAAGTATAAAGTCGTCTTGTCTCATAGTCCAGTGGCTAAAAAGAAAATTGTAATAAATTTTATTAAATTAGATTTATATATTGACAGATATTGACCTATATACAAAATGGAAACTGAAGAGGACTCAAGCCTTATCAGACCGTGCCCTGCATTGTGGGAACACCAACACAATTAATATATTCCCCACCACAGGACTCACATTGTCTAATAAGAAATTACCACCGTTTTTAGAGGAAGTATCTTTTCCTAAATATTAGTTAAATTACCTCAGCATGAATGGCAAAAATATTTTCAGTACAAATGAACCAATTATTCAGGGAAATTTGCAGCTGTTTCACAAGAATATGGATTTGAAACAATCGTATAATCATTTAAAATGCTTGAGATACTGACTGGAAATACAAACATTCCAGAACAAGGTATTTAATTCTAGTATTTCATAGGAAATACTGAAAACTCCTGGATAATAAAAATGGCCAGAGTATTCTTATTATCCAGGCCTATGTAGCTGGCCTTAAATATCAGTAATGTTTTAGGTCTCTTTTGAGGAAGGTGTGTGTGTCAAAGCTCTCTATATCTAGAGAAACAGTAAGGTTTAATCTTGTTCCTTTTCATTTAATTTAATGAATCCAGCATCAGAGGGTTTTTTTAAAATATATTTGACATTTTTGTCAGCAGTTCCTTTTTAAAATGGAAGGAGGAGCAGTTCACAGTTATAATTAGAAATCATTTTCGATAGAAAAGAATTCTATTCCTTCAAATTTTTCTAGCTGTCATAGATGAAAAGTGTTAACTAATTAATGATTCTAAGGAAATGAGCAAGCTGAAAATCTACCTTTCTGACACAAAGAAGACTTTATTAACTCCCACAGAATCTCAAAGAGATATAGAACTGGTGGTTTTCATTCATCAAAATGGGTGGTTGATGACTTATTTTTTTCTGCCTATCTGCTTTTAAATACTAATTAATGTTCAAGAAAGATGCCAAAGTGACAGGTTTGATATCTAAATACACTATTCAAAAGCAGAAAGATGCAGACCAGTGAAAGAATGAGTTTCCCCACTGCCCCAGACTTGGTTTTAAAAAAGCAGTCAGAGCAGATGGGAGAGTATCTTTGAATACAACTGAGAAATGCAACTATTTACTCCAGATCTGAGGCTATTGCTGTGTCTGTAGTGTATTATTCAGCTGTTAAGGGAGGCTGGCTTCAAGCCTAAAAGCAAAGATGACATGCTAGTCCTGATTTATTCTAATTGGTTTAATTTGACAGAATGTGCACCATGAATACGCAAACTTGCTGCTACAACATTCCCATCCAGTTTGGGCATCTCGTCCAGCTACAATGCAAAACGTGGATATGAAATTTGTGGATTATACAGGCATTCCAGCACATCAACAGTAATGAACAAAACTCTTGCCCAAATAGTCGATAATCAATTATTTTCCCTTTGAGAAATTGTATAGAAAAATTTGAGTAGAAAATGTTCTTTTCCAGTAGATAATAAATTTAGACTTAATAACTTGCAGACTCCATAAAGGAATACAAGCTATTTGTAGTTACTCACCACTGAAAACAGAAATTAAAATCAAAGTATATAAAGTGGATAAATAATAATAATAAAAAAAAGGAATATTTTAATAAATCAATGAACTGAGCATTCTCATCTCCTTCCTCGCTTGTTAGTGTTGTTGTCTGTGGTATTGAATAAACTACTTATTAATCACTGAGAAAGCATCATGAAAAATGCAAATTCTGCCAGACTGTTAATGACAAAATCAGAAGATCTTGTTCATTAGTATTTATTGGTGACATTTTTGGAACTGCTGTATTATAATTTAGGGAATTTCTTATGCTTGATTCAACTACTAGACTTTTTTTTCAAGACGCTGTTGATTTAATATAATAGTCTGTGTGAAAAATCTGAAGCAAGCAAGAAAAGACCATCGCAAGAGAAGCCTTCACAAACTTCTAGGAAAAGGAAAAATATAAGATCTCAAACTTTGTTTTTTTCATTTTTTCCCAGATAAACAACTATACTGACTACGAACACAATAAAACACAGAAATTAAAAAGGAACACTCTTTGCAGAACTTATTGCTTCCTTGGTCGCCATTAACAAGAGATATGGAGCTATGTTTTACATCACTGTTTATTTTATTATCCTATGCTTAAGACCATTTGTTTGAAAAGCAATTATAAACAGTGCTTTATTTTAAAAATTATGCCTGAGCATCATTTCTTTAGAAGCACATCTCAAAGCCCTAAAGACAAGGACCAAGGGACTTCTGGAAGGGAAATCTTTGAGGAGCAGGAGAGTGGCACTTCTATGTGTGAGATCTTAGACTTAGAAGACAAGCATCTGAAAGTGCTCTTGACAATGCAAGACAAAAGGCAGAACTAAAGCTAGCTCTGGAACAGGAACACCATCATGACATACACATTGCTCAAGGGGTAACCCTCTCATATGTTGGAAGCAGGAACAAAACCATATAGCTTGCAACTCAAGTCTGTGTTCTGTCATACATCTGTCTCTTAAGTGAATGAGAATCTCACAGAGAAGGAAAATCTGTGTCTCTCAGTAGTGAATTAGCTGCTGTTTGGTTGCTGAAGAAAACAGGTTACATGAATACTAAAGAAGTCTGCATTTGAAATCACAGAGATAATTAGTGCTAACACATTATGGTCCACTTTTTCATACTTTGCTGACAACAATGCTTTAAACCTATGCTGCATCTTAGATTTGGTCCCCACCTTTTATTTCCAGTTCATTTTAATAGGAAATAGTACCTTTCAGTCACTGATGGGGGATGCTTGCAAATGTTCAGCAGTTAGCACGTGTTATCACATGCTCTAATTGATGAACATTTGTGACACAGCATTGACATAAAAATAATTTAGTGAATGCTGTTAGTCACCTTTCGCACAGTGATGATGCCTTCCTGTGTGTCCTTCTGTGTCACGATATCAAACATATCGGTCCCATCGCCATCTATGATTCTGTACTCTACTTCTGCATTTTTTCCAGTGTCCGCATCTGTGGCTTTAACGCTGCCAATGGCTGTCCCAACCGGGGAGGACTCAGGAATGCGGAGATGGATGGTACCTGTCAAAGAGACAAAGAGCCATCCAGGACCCCCACAAGCTGGTACACATGCATGGAGTAACAGTGTGTGACACAATAGCTGATAACATAATTTTGCGTATTTTTTATTCTAGAGAACTTGCCATTTAATACTGAGAGGATGGACAAAATACAAGGTAGAGAATTATGCAGAGGAAAGCTTTATATAGAAGATTGAAAACAAAACTGTAGAAAAAACGTTAATAGAAAAGTAGGGTTGAGAAGGACCTTTATTCTCTCTCAGAGTAGAATCAACTACTGCTGCACTCTTCTTGCCTCTCTTTTCCTTGTAATTTTCTTGTCCTCGTTTCTCTTTCATTCCTGAAATATCATCTGGAAAGACTGCTTGGTGTTCTTGCCAGGTTCCACTGTTCTTTTTCACCCCTTAATATCTAAGGGCAATCTGAGATATATTTTATGTGCATTTTATCATGGAAACAATCACAAGAATAGAATTCCTTGATTTTGCTGGCCAATTCTATGCAGCAGACTGACATTTCAGCTTTCAATACTAGGTAGTAAGATATCATATTAAATAAATTTGAATAACACATTAATGCAGGGAGAGGTTTCTTAAAAACCTACAAAAAGAAAGTGTGCCTATACTTGTTTAAGCAGTTAATTCACACTTAAATAGGCTTATGAATATTGCAATTCTTGGTTTGTGCTACTTTTTCTATCTCAGTTACATCCCTTTATTCTGGTGTCATACAGCTGATAAAATACATAGGAATAAAACTGTCATCATTCAGACATGTTGCAGTAAATTGAAATAAGTATCTTACCATATATTTTAGCATTCTATGTCCTAGCTGTAGTGTCAGAACTGCAAATAACAGTTGAGATCTTTGGTCCCATCTATTGGAACATACACTAGAAAAACACGTGGGGGACATAGTGCACTATGACGAATTCTCAGAAAAATATTTTAAAATTAATGCATCTACAGTTGTCATTCCAAAGATCAAAGTGAAATCATCAAATATCTATTGGAAAACATCTTCTTCTCTGGTCTTAGTTAAGTTTTCCAAGATTTTCTGTTCTACTTAGAGACTACCTAAGTTAAATGAGTTAGAAGTATACTTTAGTTGACAATAACACAAAAGTGGAAGTGGTAAAGGGCCTCAACCACAACAGTATAAAGTTGAACAGGCTACCCAAAAAGCAACACATACATACACTGCCACAAATAAGTAGTACATAGAAGTCCATTAAGGGAGTTATTAGTTTTGTGCAATCAAGAAGAACCACGGGGAGAGCAACAGCAAGGCTCTATGGGAAGATCACTGGTAACATGACTTTATTGTATCCTCAGGAAAACATGAGTCTTTTGAGGATTATTGGTATATTACAAGCCAGCTACAGAGTAACAGTCAGTATAAAAAATACAAAAATAAAATAAAAATATTAAATAAATATAAAATATAAAATACAAAAATTACAAAAAATTGGGTCATTTGAGATTTTTTTCTGCTTCTACAGAGTTATTTTTTTCTGTTCTATTATGTCATTATTTGACAAACCTAAAAAAATGCTAAAGTTAAAAATAAATGCACTCACATTTAGTTCACAATTAAGTTGAATGAAAAATATTGAAATATTGAAAGCTAATTTCTTCATATATTTTACTTAAGCAGTTTTTAATATGAAACTGACATATAGCAGCGGAACGAATTCTTTATGGTTGTGTACACCCCACATTCTATTTATATGTGTTTATTTTTGCTCAGTCACATTTTGATATTTAATTGAGTAGTTTATCCTGCATTTTCTCTGACATTTTCATTACCTTTCTCTAATATCCAAACCTGTATGCTTCACTACTAGAGAATCTCTCTGTAATCACCTAATGGTTAAAAAAAACCCCACAAAAAATTAGCACCAGTTTAGTACTTAAACAGTACTATTTGAGGCTATGGTGAAAGACTGCTTTTTTTTAATCCCCAATTAATATTTATATTTTATAATTATTTTTATAAGGTGTCAACTATTTCCCACATTTTTTTTTCTGCAGTGCTTAAAACTACATCCCCAAACTATGCCTTGTGGACACTATTTCCACTCCCCGTGCAATACCCAAGTCATTAATTTAGTCTACAAAGTGGTAAGAGCTCGCATCGTGAATTGTTAATAAGGTAATGGAAACAGAGAGTAAAAATAACCTGAAACTTATAATCTAAAAAAGAAAAAAATCAATCTACCCTATCCATTTATAGTAATCTCCACCATAGTATGCAAAACTTCATTTTATTATTTTTGTCATTGAAGACATTTAATGCATTGACTAACTATGGGATGCAGTGCAGCTTTAGACACTGTATCAGAATACAAACTGCACCAAAGTAGAATTATCCTTGCAAAACTCTGCTGTCAATCTTATTTTTCTCTTCTCAAGGAAAGTAGTTTACTCTTTGCATTTACTCCAGTGAATGATGTCCTTTCATTTGTCTGTCATGAAAAGAAATGGGAGGATCAAGGAAAGGAATACTTTTCCATATACTAAGGAGAGCAGAAATCAGCTCGAAGATTAAAGTCTACACACTTGGGATTGCAAATACTTCAGTCAGTCATAAAGAATGAAAAAGCAATCTTATTTTTCTGTTTATCCTTCTTCCCATTCACTCTTTAATAGACATATAATGTAAAGGTAAATATTCTAAAGTACTACAGACTATAGTCTCACAGGAGACATGGGCTGCCATAATTCAGGTGGATGGAGTTTCATTCAAACTCAGGCTTCTAAGTCCATAAATCATATTTTCTGTTTATGACTGATCAACATTATCTCCTTACTTTCGAGAACACTTGGAAATATTATAGCTGAAACAGAGACCCAGTGTCTGAAGTCTTTGAAGATCTTTCTTTGGCACCTTGAAAAAGTTTTCAATCTCATCACCGCTTTTATTTATGTGGGATTTAGTATATTTTTAAGAAGAGAAAAATATTCTGAAGAATCCTTGCTTCATAATCTAAACAACAGAGGAATTAAGGGTTCTTCTCTTTTTCTTTTTTTTTTTGAGGAGTATGATACAATACATTACGTAGAATTTTCCACAATTTTAATATGAGTTTCTTGTGAGAGACATTTAAGCTATTATTAAACATTTTATTGAAACATATAACTGTAATATGCTGAGTCCTATGGAAACATAATGGGCATTCTAATACTTAGCATGGTAATTTATAAATCTGATGTGAATATTATTGTCTCATGAACCTAATACATCTGTTTTTTTATTAATGGAGTAGAATAAGAATAGTTTAATTTAATCAGTTTCAATTCCAGCAGTCTCATTGAACTCTGTAAATCATGAATCATTATAATGTCTATTTGCATTCTGAGATTAAATATAAAGATTGTTTTTAAAAAGTCAATACCTATTTTTACTTTCATATATCTAGTAAAATGTGTCATCTTTATAAATGTTTTAGTTTTCATCTCCAATGAAACATACATTTATATCTAACAAAGAAATTGTCAGAGAGAAAGTAGAGAGAAAAAAAAAAATCAACAACAAAAGCCCATGAGAGTAAAATTAGGTTTCCTTAAAGCAAATTACACATCTGATTTAAACTAGCATTAAAGAAAAATGCAGAGATGCTACATCAAGTCCTCCTCTCACTCAAATATTATGCTGGACTCCCAGGTAAGTAATGTAAAAATGGTCTAGAAAGTTGATGCCATCATTCTGACTTCTAATTTAAAACAGTCTTTAAGAAACAAGAAAGAAAAGAAAAAGAAAAGTATAAATATGCACTTTTGAATCTTTTATGCTGTCTTAAGTTTAACTGTCAATTTTTTTTCTGTAAGTCTTTGAACATGACACCTCTTTGAATAGTCATCTTCAGTATGTCCAGAGAGGAGTAATACAGCATTCCTCTCCTACACACCAATGGAAATACCATAATCTTCTATATGCAAATGGAAACAATAAAAATAATAAATAAAAAAGTTGTGGGAAAACAAAGAAAATAAAATTATAAAATAACAATAAATTATGTTCAGAACAGGACCTTTGTGGAAATGAATAAATTCTAATTACTGGATGGTGCATGATTTTTCTATGTCAAGTGTGTATATGAAATGACATGCTGAGAAACATCTTAGCTAAACATGTATATATTAACTGCAATATTAAATTGAACAAAATTATGTACTCCTGTTGTGCCAAAAAGAGCATAATTTGAAGCTGATTCTGTTATTTTGATCCAGAAGAATGCACCAATAACTACTGGATTGAGTAGAATTATACAGTGTATAAAATTTGTGGTGAGGATACTCTAAATCCTTTACATATTAAGTACATCTAAATAATCCTGCAAATATTGCAACTTCAATTTTTGCAAAAGGCTTCAAATGTATTTAAATGCTTAACTGTTACAGGTTTGAAATTTCATAGTTTAATACTTCCATATTAGATAGAGACCAAGAAATTTTACATTTTAGTTTGAGGATACAAAGTCTTGACAGCTGTATTATCAAAAGGCAAAAAGCATTATAAAAAACTTCACTAAAACTGCAAAAAATGCTAAAAAGTTAAATGTCATTTACTTTAACTTGGGAAATTTTCTATGTTTTGTTGCTCCATAGCTGAAAAAGCACAAATCTGTTTGAGTCTCTTCAAGTAATTTCTTTTCCACGTTCTTCATGATTAAATATTTAAGCAGATACTTCAATTCAAACATTTCTGCGTATCTAGAATTACAACATGTTTTATTCTCCAGTGGAAGAGCATGCAGGATTTAAGCAATAGATAAGGAAAGAAAAAACATTGGTCTAATGCTCTTATGAGTCCACCTACTTATGCTCCCCATATTACTGGGAGGTATTCCAGGTTTACTGCAGTTTTATTTGATCATGTAACTGTTTTTCAACAAAAAAAATGCTGTAACATTTAATATACTGCTTTAATAATAATAATAATCAGCACATAAGCCTTTTGTTTATGTGTGCCCCATAATCTAGACTTACTCTAAATTAAACCAGATGGTGATTGCTTAACTCTTAGAGCACAAGTCAACTATTAAATGCAGCTTACTCTGGGGGAAGCGAGGTGGATTGTCGTTGACATCGGTCAGTGTGATGTTCACGGTGGTGGTCCCTGATAATCCTCCCATCTGGCCTCCCATGTCCTTTGCCTGGATGACCACTTGGTACTGCTCCCTGTTTTCTCTGTTCATGTTCGGCAGCGCAGTTCTGATGATGCCTGAAAGAAATAAATTGAAAAAATAAAATCGCTAATAATGTATTTGTTGTTTATGTGCGGCAATCTGCTGCATCTTTTTTTGTATTAGTCTTGAAATATATTTCTTAAATATTCATTTAATGTTTCAAGGTAAAAATTTTTGTCCATAAGTTTTATCGTAGTCTTCTTATAATTATAGTAGTCTTTAGTACAGGATGTCTTGGTTGAATACTTAGTTTTATATCACAGGTCCCTTTCCAGTTTCATGCGAAAAATGATTCAAGATATTTATGGACAAGCTTTAGGAGAAAGACCTTTTATTAAACCAAGTAGAATCATTAGGAAAAAAAGAACAGTATTTTCTAAGAACAAACATTTATTCTTGCCTTTATAGGAAATGTTGTTATTTAGATCTTAATCTATAAATGTACCACTGTAAAATTACTTATACTTCATAATTTCAGCTGTAATAACTCTTGAGTTTTTATATGTATTATAGAAATTATAAATCATGAGAAAAAAGCAAGAAATGTTCTTTCATTTCAGTTAGGTTTTAAAAATAAAAATTTTAGGTGATCTAAGGTCTTTTAAATGAAAGAAAATTTTAAAGTTTATTTTAAATTAAAATAATGAAAATTTTCATGACCTGTTTCTGGTTCCACAGAGAAATACGGCTGCCCTTGAAGTATGCTGTAAATTATTCTGGCACTGTTTCCATATGAAGGGTCATCGGCATCAGTAGCTGTAACTTGGACCACAGAAGTACCTGAAACATCCAAAGCCATCTTAGTTTCACATGACATTATGCTGAGATCTCATATTATCAATTTCTATTCTGTCAGACACCAAAGAAAATTTCAGCTAATATCAACTGGATTTTCCAAATTTATTTGTGATCTTATAGTCAACATCAGGTGCATTCTTCCCTATTTTGGGTCTCCTTCTACATAAATTGAAACTAAACTTCCCAAATCCCACACATGTGATTAAGATTTAATTACCAAATGTAAAAAATAGCTATGTCTGAGCTGAATTCTTATCCTTATCTAGTTACAATAATTTCATGTATTCACATCCTCTTTTCAGAAAGTTTTTTATTATTGCAATAAATACCTGCTTTCCATTGCCTAGAATGGGTTTGGGGTATTTTGTGGTTTGGTGGTTTTTTTTTTTTTTCTTTTCTTTTCTTTTGCTTTTATAAATAATATCAGGATGATATGAAACTACACATGCAGGAACATGACAGAAAAAGATGATTAAACAGGTCAGTGGAAGTTGTGAAAAACAAGTTATCAGTTCTCTCTGCTTTCTAAGTGTTACTATAGATAGGTACTACCAGAAGAAAAATTTTCATATGAACTTTGAAATCTGCTGATTATTAAAGTTACAGAAAATTTCTTAACCTAAAAGACCTTCTCTAAATTTTTGTAGAATATACCAGCCCTTCAAAACATGAAATGTTTGCCATTACCACTGACAGTTTTTCCTCAATCTAAATCTTTTCTGCATCCTGTTC
This sequence comes from Daphoenositta chrysoptera, assembly GCA_013397915.1. Taxonomy (NCBI): domain Eukaryota; kingdom Metazoa; phylum Chordata; class Aves; order Passeriformes; genus Daphoenositta; species Daphoenositta chrysoptera. The sequence continues at coordinate 191,006 of VZRO01006533.1, forward strand.
AACTCTTCCATCAGAGAACTAAAGTATGAACAAGAATCTCCCCTATTGTGCATCCATAAAGTGCAGATATTATTGTAAGTATATAGGAAATAATTTTTAAAAATAGGAAAAAAACATCATCATATGCACATGACTGGCTATCCCACATGACTGGGATAATCTGAGGATCAGAAGACTTTAAAACTTGTTTCTCCTTTTATCCCAATTCTTCCACAATTCTTTTCCCCACCAAGTACTGCCAAATATGAAATAAAGCACCTGTAAATCCAAGGCCCTTGGCACAACTATTTATTCCCTCTCATTGTCCTTCTATACTACATATTTATTCTAATATAAAGAGCAAAACAAGCAGGAGCAAATGCTATTTCTCCACTTATTTGGAATTTCATGACATGATGACAAATATGCTTTTTACAAGTAAATTGTTCAATCATAGCACCAACATCAAGGGAATGAGCATGTGCCAAACTGTTGAAACAGAGACGAGTTCTCAGAATTGTTCAGTTTTCAACTGCTAGAGAATAGAAATACTTGTTTCAGTGAGTCCCTAAAAGTACTGGCACCTCATAAAGAAGGCAAAACAGGCATATTCCTGGCTATATTTTTCCATATTAAAATGGAATGAATCACAGACTTAACAGAGAAAAGCCCCAAACACAAAATAAAGTTTTTAAAGATAAAAATTACTACACAAATACAAAGAAAACAAGTTAAAATAACTTTCTATGGTATTAAAGATTGCTTTAGTGACCATCTGGAACATGGCTGAACATGGCTGAACCTGAAAATCTGAACATTTTTTTTAAAATAAGAATGTAGGGATGATAGATCTATTCTAAAAGATTTGTCTCTCTATGATTCACAAATGTCTCGTCTTCAGCCACACAGAACTCCACTTGTAGATACATGTCTATATACCTATTCTGTTTAAAGGTGAATAGGCCTTTTTGTTGAATATATTTAAGTTCTGAGGAGTGTTGTCTTGATTCTGAAATGCACTTTTTGATCATCCCACTACCCAGCAAACTGCAGTGCTAGAATGTATACTTGTTCCTAAAGAACATTTTCTCTGAAATAGTAGAGTGGTGTAAAAGAAGGGTAAGACAAATCCCACTCAGTAACTGAAGTGCTACAAGTTTTAAAAAAAGGCCAAAAAACCCCAAGCTACTGAGTACACTGACCAACATGGAATTATACAAGTAAGGTTTACAGCTCCTCCATTTCCTATGCATAAAAACAGATAACAGTCATAATCAAGGCATCTGTCACAAATGCATGGTGTATCAATCAGAAACTTCTACACTGCAAATCCATGAAAGGAAATACTTTGTCTCTATAACATGTAACTGAATAATTTCTTTTTTCTATTTTTCACATTTCCATCATTTGTGCAAACTAGATGTATCTATTAATAGGTCAATTGTATGAGCCTTTTATTTCATTTTAGTTTAAAAAAATGAGGAGAATCAACTTTGAAGAATATTTTGGAAGGAAACTGAAGAACATGTTTGATAACTTTGAAATATATTAAAATAATTCCATTCATTTTAAATGTAATAATATGTGCCTGTTACTGCTGCCTTGAGTGTCATAATGAACACATATTATTTAATACTATTTCAGTACACGTGCACATGAAACAGAGCAAATTATATCATCCGTGCTTATCTCCAGCTGCAATGAGCATGGCTGCATATATCCACCCAAAAAAATCTATCAGACACTTCTGAAAATTGTAGATTTGCCCCTATTCCCTTTGAAGTCTGTGGGAAGAGACTTGTGCTCCTTAATTTCATCACTATCCCACTGTGCAATTGGTGGGTTATGATCAGGACAATCTACGCTCCATTACCCAAAAGCAGTAAGGATGAACTTCACTTTTTAATGTTACCTCAGCTCTTTGGCTTTTATGGGTCAGGTACCTGGCAGCAGCAGTGCAAGGGCACCACTACAATTCCAAGTGCCATTCAGGATGCAAAACTCCCCTTTGATCTTGGCCCTTGCCATGAGAGGAAAAGAGATGTGTTCTCCAGGCTTCTGCAGGGGGATCAGCGATTCCTATTAAAACCTGACAGAAGCCACGTCAAGAAGAGAACAGGAGGAGTGCTATCAGTGTATCAGTTACACTGTGCACATCAGCTGTCAAACCACCAGCTGGCTTTGCTTTGCTTCAGTACACCGAAGACCACTGATGCTCAATAAAACAAATACTTTGCTTCTTCTGGTCTGAAACCTGGACCAGAAATCCAAAGGCATTGAAGATGATCAGTTGTGCCAGGGCTTAAAAATTACAGTATAGGGTTCTCTTGGGGATCATCACTTGGTCTAGGCCTTGCTCTTTTAGGCAGTCACAGGTTACTTCTGATGAAGTTGGTTTTTGACCTTCAGAATTTAAAGCCTGATCTGAGCTCTATAGGAGTGCATAAAGGAGAGAGTAATAACATACTGGAGAGATTGAGATGGACATTTTACAAGGGCATGTAGTGATAGGACAAGGGGAAAAGGCTTCAAACTGAAAAAGACCAGGTTTAGGTTAGATATAAAGAAGAAATTCTTTACTGTGAGGGTGGTGAGACACTGAAACAGGTTGACCAGAGAAGCTCTGGATGTCCCATCCCTGGCAGTGTTCAAGGCCTGGCTGGATGGGGCTTTGAGGAACCTGGTCTAGTGGGTGCTGGAACTAGAAGATCTTTAAGATCCCTTCCAAATCAAACCATTCTATGGATCTATGAATACGGCACCATCTATGTTATTTATAACACACCTGTGAATTCTGTTATTTTCTCCTTGCATAATTGTCAATTTTACTATACCATGAACTAGAATTCAATAGTGGTAAATCTGGCCCAGAAACAAACAGTCTTTTGTCAGATTATTGCAGTTCTCAGTAGGCGTATTTTAACATAACTTTAATTATAGTGTTTGACTCTCCCTAGGGTCTAGGACTATAATAGTAATTAATATATTTGGCCCTTGCTTATGTTTGCTGCAAGCATCTTCAAACACTATACAAGTATTAATGACTTCGACCTCACAATTTGTTTTGTGATGCATACATATTAGATAAAAATCACTGGAGATAATTATCTAGGAAAAGGAATACACAAAATATCCACTGTAGAGCTGGATTCTAAACTTAGATTTTGGTTTTTTTACTCCCAGCTGAGTTATGTGATATTTAACTGGAGCAAGTACCCTCCACAGTGAATTATCCATACAAATAACAAGCCAAATTAATAGAAGTTTTCTGCTCTTTCTAGTGGAAAAGACAGGAAATAATGACACCTATTTTCCCCGGAAATAATGCCACATGTTTTGCCCTGAAATAATCTATTTCAAGCTGCAGAATACAGAAAAGAACTGAAAAGGGCTGAATTTTTAGAGAACTCAATGTCAGAAAGATCTTTGACTACAGGGTACTCCTGTAACTTAAAAAACAGTAAGTTGTAAACAAGCACAGGAGTGGATAATTTCAACACTTTTAAGATGTCCTTTCAAAGGAAAAATAATGTTTAATCTTAGGGGTTTTTATTTGTTTTGTTTGTTTGATTTTTAAACTTTTTTTACCCATCTCCTTATGGCAGGATTTGTGTGCAGAGTGAAATCAAACTTTTTAAAAAATAAAAAAATATCATAATTTGGGTTTCTGAAATGTCAGAAGATGCAAAAGGGTTTGCTGAGATAACTTTATATGAAAAAAAAAATTTGAAAAAAATTTTCAGAGCAAATATCTTTATTAATAAGAAACCAGAAGGAAGTGTTGTAAGACAAATTCCATGGCAGAGAGGACTAAGCATTGGGAATCGGTGAACAGCACTAACGAGGGAGTATATAAGAAGCCAAGCTAGGAAGTTAAGCAGCTCTAACTGCTGTCTGAAGAAAAAGAGGAAGCATGTAAAGAGGTAGAGATGACAGGCCAACAGGGCACCCTGCACATCATGTAAACCCAGAAGGAGGTTACATCTTCTGAAGCATACGTTGATAATTTAAAAGCAGAAAACTTACAAAATACAATAAGGATAAGGAATGATTAGAGCATGCAAGCTGTGAAGATATATAAATATATAAAAAGAGGTCTAAATAGAAAGTTCCGGAAACTTTTCTAAAATACACTAATAGGCAAAATCCACAGAAAAATCCATCTAGAGCAAAATAGACTATCTGCAGTTCTGAAAAGAAGTCTCCAAATGAGCAGAAAGAGATAGGTGAAAAATATGATGGACAGAGCAGAAGACTGTCGTCAAAACCATAAGAATATTCTGGGTCATAAACTCTGTAAGTAAGGAAAGGAAAGACAGAAAGAAGATGAAATATCCAGTAATCAGTACAAAGACTTCAGGAGAATAAGTTGTCTTCTAGGATATCGATCCAGCTGCAAGACCCTGAAGTTGGCCCATTTATCTCTGCCTTTTCTATGTTTAATGAGCAACAGAAGAAACATGAACAAGACAACAAAGAATTTATGGGCCTTTGTCAAGACACTCTATTTGATAATAGAAATAGCCATATTCTCAGGTACCCATCTGGTACCACAGCCTGAGGAAGAAATTTGTGGTCTGAAAGAGGCTGGTGTATGGCTAAATCACGATTTGCTACCTTAAAGATGGAGGCAGAGGGAGTAGATGAAGACTTAATAGTGTTTTTCTGATCTCCTGATCATCTTATAGTTCCTTCTAGTACAGGGCACTTCAGGATGGAGCAAATGCTGTACTCCAAGGGTGCAGAGATTTCAAACACTTCAAGTTTTTGCTATGTAAGTATTTCATTCTTTTCTTTGCATTATGTGATACCATGTTTGTCTTCTTTCTAGTATTCAGATAAGTGCATACAGGGCTCATATGAACACCTCACCATTGTGGCTTTAGTATAGATGTGTAAAAATAGACAACATAGTGACAAAACTGCAGAATTCTTGCCTTTTTTTGTTTTTTGACACTTCTTAAAGCAAAGATAAGATTAAGCCCATTTGAAACATTGATATTCAGTCCCAGGACTGAGAATGCAGTCACCAGGTGATAGCAGAGGTTTTGAGAATGCAGTCATAGAATAACATAAATGAGAGGCACAGATACAAGTTGAAAGTTATTAGTCATATTAAAGACTGACATGGATTTAAAGTATAACAAAGAAAAAAAGAACAAATATTTATTATCTATAAAACATCACTTCTGTGGTGAAAATACATATAAAAGATGATGACAGCATCTATAGGAATTGGAAACAGTGAACAAAGAGAATTGTTCCGGTGTTGCATCCTCCAATAAGAGGCATGACATTTGATCTCTGTTACCATCTATCTGCAGTAGGTCCTCTTTCACCTTTGATAGTGAAAGTGATATGTTTATTTTGCTTTTCACCCCATTTTACTATTGCCAATCACCAATCCTACTTATACATAAAAGGGTCTTTCTCTATGAAGTTGGTTTGAATAAACTGTAATTTTAAAAAACACTGTTTGGGTATGTTTTTGTGTCTTTCTAGTGGTCCAGCCTTTGTACCTGATTGATAATAAACTATCAATCTTGGAATGCACCAATAGTAGCAGGAGTACAAGTCATACTATAAAAATAATGATGTATTTTTAGTGGATAATTCTATCATAGAATCACATAACATACTGAATTGGAAAGGACCCATAAAGATCATCAAGTCCAACTTCCTTCTTCTGGCAGGACTACCTAAAACTAAACCATATGACTAAAAGAAGCATTCAAGACACTCTGACACTTTCCTGTGGAGCCTGTTCCAGTGACTGACCAATGAAGAACCTTTTCCTAATGTCCCATCTGAGCTTCCCTTGACACAGTTTCATTCCATTTTCGTGTGCCCTCTTGCAAATCAGCAGAGAGGCGAGATCAGCTCCTCCCCTGCCTGTTATGCAAGGGCACCTGCGACAGCCAGGAGGTCACGGAACAGATGCACCTGCAGGGCTGGGCAGGAACTTGTCACAATTGTCCCCTATCCCTTAAGTCACCGCAGGCAGCTAAGTGGAACAGACTGAGGACAGGGAACCCTTCAGAGGGTGTTCTGTCTGCTTGACAGGTCTGACCCGGGAAAGGCAGGGTGTGGTTCCAGTAACAGCTCACAACGTACAGCACAGTGCTGGATTAGTGACTGTGCTGGATTAGATAATGAAAATATTACAGTCCTGATGGTATCATACCTATTATAGAACCATATAACTCATATCTACTCAGGTAAGGGCCATAGTAATTTAGCTTTGTAATTTCTCTTTCTGGTACCTATCCCTGAGAAAACTTCTATCCTAAACTCTGCTTAATGTTTCCAGACACTTATAGAAAGATTAAATGTTTCTACATTCTTACAGAAGTGGCTACTACAGGAGACATTCAACGCAACAGTGCAATTACATCCAAGACTGAAATTTCTATCTGCATTCCTTACATCAAGCCTGACAATTTCTTAGACCATGGCCAACAGTATTGGGCAAGTAATGGGCTGCTCAAAATACTGTAATTAAAAAAAATAAAAATGATCTGGAGAGAGAAAAAGAGAGAAATGTAGGAATTTCTTCCTATTTTCCTTTGGATGGGGAAGTGCAAATGTAATAAAAATATAATTGTTTATTCTTTCATAAATTTCTCATGTGAGTTGCTGTACTAAAAATGCTTGAATTGTATGATGTCAGAAAAAATACTAATTTAAAAATATTTTGTAATTAATGATGTGATATTATATTATTAATGTACAAATGTGGGAAAAATTTTAACATAATGACTTCACAATTTCTAATTAATTCAATTTTTCTCAAAAGTTTTATGCAGCTTATTCTTTTAGAAGATTTCTCCCCTTCTGCATTCAGCCTTTAGTTTTGAGATTACTAAGTAGATTTTTCTAAGTTGGATGATTAAATTAGTGCTATGAAGAAATGAATCAACTTGATGAATACTTTATAAAATCACGTCATTCTCTCATGGACCACAGATGAACATACACCTCTAGGGATCAGCCATAAAGCTAAAAGTAATAAAGCTAAAAGAAAATTCTACCTATCAGGTAGTCAATCAGTCACTCTAGCAGCTGAATGGCCACATTTATAAAATGCAGGAACATGATAGATTTGAACTGAGTTATAATTCTCAAAATTATTTCAATTTTTTTGACAGAATAAAGTCCATTTGTTTCAGCACAGCTATTTATGCAAGATTCAAGGGTACCACAGTAAGTGCACCCAAGTGTTTTTTTGTTGCTCTTTGTTTTTCTATACATTTTCCTTATCATCTTATTTCTTTTTTTTGTTGTTACAATGCTGAAATTTTGCGGTTTCAAAATTTTATGATCCATGAACAGATGTACAGATACACTGGAATCTTGCCGTCTGAATGCTTTAGAATCATTGAAGTAATGCTGTGAATGTTTGAGAACACTTGAAGAGAAAGATGGTATTTATGGAATTGAGACTGATAAAATTAGGAATCAGTAGATTATAACTGAATATTATATAATTGCATAATATTTAATGAAAATACTGAGTAATTTTCTTAAGTCACATTTTGAACAATGCATTCTGGAATTTTTAGAAATAATATGAGAAATAAAGTGGAAACTCTAAAACATGCTTTTTCAACTGTAATCTTGCCATATGCTCCTCTAGAAAATGCAGCAATGTTCTTTCAGGATGAACTTTCAAGACATTCTGCCTAAAGCTGTAAATGTTTATGGAAATTTAGAACTGATCAGTTCATTAGTAAATTGGTATTATACTTTGTTAGATTTTGGAACAGTAAAGGTGGAAGACTTTTCAATTCTCCTCTTTATGTGGACTGATTTGATGAGATTTCAGTACAGGCCTACACAATCATCTGTCAGATTTTTTATCTTTCTTTTTTAAAATTTATTTTGCTTTATAATGAAAACCACTTGCTGAATGCTGAAAATTTTAAAAAATTATTCAACCACAAACTGAAAGCAGATTGAAATATTAAGAATAAAAAACTATTAGGATTATGGTTCCATACATTACTGCACAGATTTGCTGAGGCCATTCTCTTTCAATAGTTATGTATTTCCTTCCTCTTTTAGCATTTTCTAAGGCCCAGGAAAGAAGTACTAAATCTTCCATATCTGTATATATAAAACATCTCAAAACCCAATCATCTCAACAGGCTAATTTAGTCATCTGAAACACCTGTTTGATCAATTCAGGCAGTAGAAGTAATTAAAATGCTAATAATAGCCAAAACATTGTTTGTTTTCTGAATTTTTAGAATTTAACATTATAGTAGTTACAGCTAGACAATGAATAAATTAATATTAATTTTTAAAAGAAACTTCATCTATTTTAAAGTTTTTTCAAAATTATTCCTAAAGAATTGTATACACGAATATCAATAATAGCTCATATTCAAATATGTGATTGTTTTTAAAATTCATCAGCTGGCATGATCCAGGCCACAACTTTGTAGTTAAGATAGGAACTGAAAACACATTGCAAACAGGAGAAAGATTTACTCAAACAGCTGTTTACTATTCTTGAAGCTGTCATTCATGGACAGAGTCAAGGGAGGATGTGAAAGTACAGGAGGATTTGTCTCTACAGTGAAAAAGTGAAAGAAAGGGAAATAAAGAGGGTGTCTACCTTCAGACAGTGCATCAACATCACATGAGTCAATATATAATTTTCCCAGCCACAGAGAGAGTGGAGACAGCTCTCCTTTCAGTGCTTATCACCACTGGGAACTTCCAGTGAAAATGAAAGAAAGACATTTATTGAGCTTTCAGCAGTCTAATTTAGTCATTTTAACAGTTCTTAAGGAGGAGAATGATTCACCATTACCTACTATCTATTAATATTTATATTCCAAAGAACTGTAAAGCTAATAATTTGGATATTCCAAGTAGAAATAGATCTCAAATCATAGAAATCTGTTTCTGGACGCAATTTCAATATTTGAACAAACAAGTCAAAATGAAAATTACTCAACTCATCAGGTAGAATTCTGCACATGACTGACTTCTGAGAGGATGGGGAAGTAATTTGTCAAGTAACGGAGAACAGGCATTTGTGCCTCGGTATAGAGAACTCACCTACTACTGACATTTCAGGAACACTAGCAGTGTAAATTTCTTCTGGAAATGTTGGTTCATTGTCATTGATGTCATGGATCTTGATGACAAACTCAGATTCAGGTTCCACTGGTCTCAGAGTTCTTCTGTTGATAGCTTGGGCACGCAGGGTGTAAAAGGCTTTCTCTTCCCTGTCAATTCTCCGAGTTGCATGAATGTCTCCTGTCTTCTCATCAATTATAAAAAGAGTACCAGCCCCATCTCCTGACAAAATGTATTTGAGGGATCCATCTCCCTTATCCTGGTCAGAATGAAGCTGAAATGGAAGAATACAGCATTTTGTTTAGAAGGAATGAAAAGGATGGAGGTTTTGAAAAACCATTATTATATGTTAAATTATTCTGTATGCGAAAAATGTGGTTAATACCATTAAGAAAGTAATTTTCATTCACCACTGACTGACAGCCAGTGTTTCCTAACTTAGCTCCAAGAATCTTTTAACTTGACTGTTCTGGCAGATTTTGCTTTTGCAGCAACACCTGTTCTCTGCTAAGAAACCTTTGCACCACAGTTCTTAAAGAAGATTTTTATGTTAATACTGACCTTTTCTTTCCTTGAAGAGATCCTATTAAAAATTCACAACTGCTGTGCTAGTTGTAAATTCACTAAGCAGATAAAGAACATGGCTAAATACAAGACAATTAAGGAAAACAGAACCACTGGTTTCATGAAATAATAATTTTTAAAAATTTCAATTCATATTATTTATAGTTCTCCTGGATTGAGAACATTTCATTTTAAGTCATTATCACTTTCACTCCATGAACTAATGTAAATAGCCTAAAGGAAAAAAAACCCCAAATTTATTAAGCATTCAATATTGATTTAACACCCATTATATAAGTTGTATAAAGCTTGACATCACATATACAACTTGCCGTCCTGAATGCCTTTATACAAAAAATTATTCTATTATGTTTTGTTGTTCAGAACAGTAGTATGCATGATGGCTCATTTGATCTTTTCGATAGAGGCAGCATAATTTCTCTCATCACCTCGTTGGAAAGGTCCTTCCAATCTCACTGATTTCAAAACTAACTGAAAGAATGTGGCAATCAGATTTATTTTCACCATGAAATATATTCTTTTTGTAAACTTACTTTTGAGTTCAGCAGAAGGATCAAATCAAGTAGAAGTTCTTATTACAAAAATAAAGTGCAAATATATATATTTTTTTTAAAATCACACCCAAGAAATATCAAATATTCCAAAAAGTTTGACAGAACTAGTTCTTTTTTTATTTCTAAAAATAGTTATTTGAACACGTAATAACAACATCAATTAGATCTGCAGTAAGATTATATTCATTCATGTGAAGAGCTTTTGTTAATTTAAGCTTACATTTCAGATCATGAAAAATATACATGTACCACAGTATAAATATCCCTCTTGCTATGCAGCCATGAAAATATTTCTCTTTTTCATCTATGATCCCTTCATATTGTCTTCCATAGTATCCATTTTCAGTATTAGAAGTAAAAATATTCAATTATTATGGTTTTGAATGTGTCTTTCTTTGTCTTTTGTGCTGAAAACCAACACACAGAGTGTAATGGTAGGATAAGCCAAAGTCAAATAGTAAACTTCTATGTTGTGAAAAATTTTCAAACACAGTATTTTCCACAGACTTGAAATATGTGGAACAGACAGAACTCACCAGGAATCTTGGATCAAACCCTTCATGGTAGAAATTTGAATATTATAATATTCTGAACTTTGATTTTCTACAGAAAAGTATTTAGACCTATTAAACTTTGCTTACACTAGACACATGTATGTTTACTTTACAAAGTGAGTATTTTCTTACTGCTTCTTTTCATTCTACAATAAATAAAAAATAGGAAACTCCACCTAACATAAAGAGTAGGAAGGTAGATGTTAAGAAAAATATTTTGCAAATAAATATTTTTCTTTCTTTTGCTTCTGTTTCTCTTGATGACTTCAAACTGAAGGTTTCAAGCCTTTTTCATGCCTCTTTTGAGGAATGAATTTTTAAAGTGAACTTTAATTCCTCATGCTCCTCCCTTGATGGCCCACAAAAATTGTGACCTTTCACTCCTCAAATTAACCCTTTCACCCTTCTTTTTAAGGGATTCAACAATATCTTCCAGGCTGTGTTCCATTTTAAAATGTCATTAAGTGTAAGTAGTCCTTAAGTGTTTTCTTCTCCATGTCTTCCTAGAATATAATTTCATCTTCAAAAACATTTTGGTCCTAGGAACTCACTGCTGGTCCATGACCATTCTATTAAATATTTTCACAGCAAGAGTCATGAAGAGCATGATAAGAGGCTGCTCTTCCTTAGATGCGTGACAGAAATATAAAATAAGGTCCTGTTTGAGAGGGATCTTTAAATGGGCACATTGCAGTTTTCCCAGATGCTTTCCAAAGACAGGTCTGGTAAATTCTCACAAAAGTTGACAATAGTGTAAATTGTCTGCAATGTCTGTTCTTTGACTCAGAAACCAGTTAGCTGTCTGACAAAATCCATTCTAATAAATTATCTCCAGGACAGCATAACTCCATGCAAACAGTTCCCAGCAGGAGTATTTGGACAAATTTAACACATAAATGATGCATGGAAATTGTTTTGGAGAGTGATATTTAGCAAAGCCACGCCAGGAACTTGTAAAATAATTTAGCAATCCCAATAATCATATTCTGGTGCCTTAAAATGTTGCCTGGCACTACAAGACTGAAGAGAGAAGTGAAGAGAACTAAATCAGAAAACTAAGAAAATCCCTGAGCTAAAAAATATGAAGCTTTTCAACAATTATATTTAGATCCAATTCAGCATGTAAAGATCTTTTAACATACTTATTTGTCTAATATGTAAGGATTTTTTACCTATTTGTTTTTTTCCCCCTGCACATATATAAGCTAAAAGTCTGGAAAGGGAGCTGAGTAGAAGACTTTGAGACATCCACATAAAAACTTCTAGGGAGCTGAGAGTTGCACTTCACAGTAATGTGTTTGAAAGGAATACCAACCTTCATAGTTTAGAAGAACACTTTAAGCTATAGTGCCTTCAGTAATCCAATTTAAATTATATGTATATACATAAGGGTCCAGAGCTCTTGTAGAAAAACTTCAAATTCAGAATAACATTTCTGAAGGCCTTTTTGGGTGATCAGGAAACACAGGTTATAGATACAATGAGCAAGTCTTCCAGAAAATTCAAGGGGTGAAAATGCACAGTATATATAAACAAGGGAAGAGAATACCTCTCTTTTTGGTTTTCTAGCTCTTAATTCAGTCCAGATGATACTAGAGGAATCAAGGTGACTAAAGACTGCCCGATGTGCTTCACAGCCCTCTAGAGTGAATCATTGCCCAGCTCTGAAATGCATGAGCAGTTTGTCAATCAGCGCTGCAGAGTTCTTTCATTTTACTCAAGTACTAAAAAAATGTTCTGTGAAATATTTCTCTGCTACTTTTAGTATAAAGTGTTTCCTATAGTTATTTTGGCTAATGGGCATCTGTGATTCATGTCAGCCAAGCTGAGAAATGGAAAGACATCTGTTTCATTTAGCAATTTTATCGCACAAAATGATCAGCTGTGAAGATGTGGTTTTGTTTTCCTATCTGTCACTGATATTTTGCAAACTCCTGTTTCAGTGAATTTCTTGCTGTTCTTCCACAGAAATACTTCCCTTTTCAGCTGCACTGGTATATGTATTTTAGGTACATTTTTTCTCACTTTATAGGAAATCAGAATGTCAGTTGGTATTATTTTATATAGCCCTGTTTCATCATACAGCAATTGCAATTACCATGAAAGAAATTTTTGCATATCTTATATCTAGATTGGTTGAACAAACTTTTTAATCCAGAACGATTTCATATAAATAAAAAAGGAAGGCCTTGTTATACAGAAGATAATATTTACAGAAGGCCACAAAATGGAGTGTTATGTGAGTACTTAAAAATGAAATTGAATTACCAATCAAAGACAGAGACAAAAACAGGTTTTAAGAGACAGATTTACTTTTTCTTCAGCTGCGGAAAAAAACCCCAGAGGTAATTAACATATTACATTCTTCTTTAGGGTAAGTGCAACCATAAATAAAATGAGTTCATGAGAAGATGCCCCAATCAAATTCAGCTCAGTAACTTTTTAGATCTGTAAAAGACCTTTGTAAAAATACTTTGAAAAGACTTTAGTTGAACAACATAATAATTCAGCTTTGGAAATTACTTGAAAATTACAACACAGGAAATCCATGTTAATTGACATCCACTGATTCAAATTAAACCGGCCCATTCAGTAATTTGGGGTTTCTCCCTGACTCCCCCCATGAATTCCACTCAATTCTGAAATCTCCCAAAATTAATATAAAGTATGTGGACTTTTTCTAATAGCATACAAAGTGTTAATCCTATTTTCACCAAAAAGCGACAAGATGCTACTGTGAAAAACAGAGAAAAGATTGGGCTGGTCAGATCTATTTTATCACACAAGCTACTTCTGGAATTCAAAATGATTTATGACAATGCCAGATAAAGACTTTAAGATTTGCCACACTTGTTACTATTTGATTTTCAGATTCAGAAGTCCCTCTATGATTTTTCAGTGATTGGTATTCAAATAACTAGACACCAGATATGACTGTATTAAGAAACATCCTTTTAGTTAGTTAGAAAACTTACTGTAGGCATTAATACAGTTCAAGTGGTTTTTTAATCTTAATTTCATAGGCTATAATGTATAGGACATTTTCCAATACAGTTTTAAGTTTTTGCAGCCTTTGGAAAATGACAGACTATTTTAATATTAACTTATTAAATGCGCTCATACTCTTTTACTTTATAGTAGCCATTTTTAATTGTATAATGTAGCAATTTTTTTCTACTTTCTTCTGCAATGTGTCAATATTTCAATTTAATCCAAGTATCACATTAACAATGAGACCTCAGAACACTCTTAAATTACTCTATCTTTTAGATTTTATTCAAATAAGTATTTAATGTCTCCTCATTCTGAGGACAAATTTCAGGGCAAATTGTAACCTATTAGCTTTTTTCTAAGTAATTATATTAGCAACATGAAGCCAAAATATGCCGTGGAAGCATTTGCCATTTCACTCAGAGATCTAGTGCACATTTAATATTGGCAACTTGACTGGATACTTAGTTGAATAATAATGATTGTCTCTCTCTACACATAATCACAACAGTTGGCAGATTTGACATGAAGTCAACAAAAAATAATTGATATAGAATTCCTACAATGGAGATATTTATTTTAAGCATCATGAATGGAATTATTAAATGATGCAGTTGTTTAACATTAGCTGCACTTACTGTAAAAGATTTTCAGTAAGCAAAGCTGTAAAAGACCAGCTCATATCCTGTGCAATATTACCTCAGTTGGCAGATTTAATTGTCGTGGCTTTAAGCCACATTTTACTCACCAAAGAGGTTCACTTATTTTAATTTATATGAAAGGTAATATTCTAAGAAACTTTTTTCAGTGATTCTGTAATTTACACTAAATTTTATTGAGACATGTCACACATTACATTTTCTCACTCAGTTATATTGTCAGTTTTCCAGGACTGTTCTACTGTGTGTTATTTAAGAGCAGATGGGCAGAAAGGAAAAACACAGATTTCAAAAAGAATGCCATGTGAGACTGGGAAAGATAAGGAGTGGGCAAACTAAAACGGAAGCACAACGAGTAATGTAAGATGAGGAGTACTCTGAAATTCTTTTTAAAGAAATGGAAATGAAAAACTCCAGTCCGCAATGCATTTTCAGACTGTATTTGCTTAACTTGATTCATTGTCAAAAGGAAAGATAAAAATATTTTCCACCATTTTTATTGATAAAGATCACAGTAGTTCCTTGTTGTTCAAAATTATTGTTTGCTCTTACCAATGTTTTAAAATGGTAAGAGAAAAATTATAATCAGTAAATTTTTTTAGCATTTCTTTACACATCCCTGGGTGTAGTAATATCTATCATATAAACAGAAATATTATTTTCATAGCTCCCTACAACCTTCACTATGGATATAGTCTGAAGATTCTCAGTTTCCAGAAACTAGCCATACAGCAAATATATTTTTTCATCAGTAGATTTGTATCATTTTTCCTATTACTGTAGCTTATTCTAAAAGGAAAAGTCACAGTCCAGAGCAGGTAGATGGTCTTGTCACTGACAAAATATTCTAGGATTTCAGGTGAGAAAGGCAGGATTTTTTTCAAAGACACATCATATGAGCAGCAGCAAAAGGTCTTTCAGAGATGCACTAAGTCAATGTACCAATATTCAAACTCCCTCCACAAGCCAAGGTCTGTAGCTGATGTTCAGAGAGTTAGAACAAGAATGTTTCAGCTTCATTAGGTTGTTGCAGCTTCCAGTCCAGAAGACACACAAGCATTGAGCAAAGATGAAAGACTAATTGAATTTCATACACCAAAAAGTTCTTGTATAAGCCAATATGCATATTGTTTTCCAATTTTAATGTAGTAAATACAGTCTGTACATCAGGTAAAGACAGAAAGCAGAGAAGTGCCAGTGGACCTGAAGTGCCCTTACTTCCTGGCACCTCCAATAGATGTCTGGGTATGAGTAAGCAGAAGGGAATTCTTGTGTTAAAGAGAAAAAAGAATCCTGAACCATGGCAGTTGTTCAGGTCCCCATTCATTAAAACACTGGACTGAACAAAGAAACATTGTTTGGTTCTCCTCCTGCTGAAATCGATATGGCACAAGCCTATATTCCATTCCTACTTCCACCAGTAGTCTCTGTACGCTACCCTGTGGTCTCAGAATGAAAATATATCTGATAAGATTTTCCTGAGACTTGGTTGGAGGTTTTTTTTAATATCCATACTTTTATGTGTTATTTTTTTGACTGGTTTTTGACTAAAATAAAAATCTGTACTAAATATTGAATAAAGGATTAAGTAATTTCCAGAACAATCTCCCTATTCCACCAAGGGACAGCCTAGGAAGACAAATATGCTAAAACAGAACACACTTTTCTTTTACTGAATTCACAATAGCTTCATGTATTTGAAAACAGAGGTTTGTCTGTTTAGTGTAAGTTTTTTTTTTTTAAGGAAAAGTCACCACTTATCCTTATGCTTTCTACATTAATCACAACAAAGTGGTTGTAAGAACCAACTGAAGGTTTGGGGTTTTTTGCAAAGAAAAGTTTTTTTATTATAGCTTATATATGTTTTCCTAAAGTAGCCTAGTTATTAACAAAATTACCATTAAAACAGAGTTAGTTTTTATTTATTCTAGTATTCTAATGTACAATTTGCACTATACATATTCCTCACTGAATTTTTTAAAACAAAAGCAGAACACGTTTAAAATATTGATGTATAGTTTATTTCACCTACTGCTGGAGGCCACTTAAAAATATGTTACATAAGATTGTCTTTGTTTCCATCTGAAATCGTTGTAACATGTAAATTGATAAGAGCTTTGAAGGTTTTCTACCTTTGTGATGTGAGTATTTCCTCCTCATGTACACTCTCTATTTTTCACACAGAACTGAATGACAATATCTGTCAGCACAGGAAGTGGAAAATGTCAACTTAAGTGGAGGGTGTATATCAGAATTAAGGAATAAAAACCATTTTAATAACCTCCAAAACAGTGATATCCATGATAATATAGTATTATTATTATTAAACAATCCCAAGGAAGGAAAGAGAAGGAAAGAGAGAGTTGACATATTTTTTTCATACATTTCAGGAGACTTCTGATGAATCTGAATTGATACTATATGTAATCATAGCAATTAAAACAATGAGGGGTAAAGATGTCCTGGATCAATCCTGAATTCATTTATATTATAGTGAAATCGATGAGACTATACATGGGGGAGAGAAATCTTATAACCCTAAACTGGTAGTCAAGGTATTAAATCTGGATTGGTGACAGAAGAGAGGGGGAATATCTATAAACTCTTAAATGCAACTCATATTTTTATTTTTCCACCAAGTTTGTCTTTTCTTTTACTAAATTATACGTTGTTGCAGGGAATAGTATTCTCGAGAAAAATCCTATCTATATCCAGTTACTAAATAAAGAGTTGTAATTCATATCATCACATAGTTACATTGCAGAATGGTTGTGCCAGTGCTCAGCCACCCTCACAGGACAAAAGTGTTTCCTGATGTTCAGAGGAACCTCTTGCTTTTTGGTTTGTGCCCATTGCCTCTGGTGCTGTCACTGGGTGACTCAGAAAAGAGGCTGGCTCTGTCCTCTTTGCACCCTCCCCTCAGGGGTTTGTGTGCACTGACAAGATCTCCTGAGCCTTCTCTCCTCTGCTGTAAAGCGTTGCAGCTCTCCCAGCCTTTCCTCATATGTGAGGTGCTCCAGTGCCTTCATCATCCTTTGCTGGACTCTCTGCAGTGTGTCCATGTCTCTCCTGTGCTGGGATGCCTAGAACTGGCACGGGACTCCAGGAATGGCCTGGTGTGTTGAGCAGAGAGGAAGGATCCCCTCTCCCGGCCTGCTGTGCATGTGAGGCCACTCCTATCTGTTTTCGGAGAGCCTCATCCACTTGTTTTTCTTGGTCAAGTGGCCTATAGCAAGCACGGATTATAATGTCACCTTTGCGTGTCCTCCCTTTAATCCTAATCCATAAACTCTCCTTTGGCTCCTCTCCCACCCCTGAGCAGAGCTCCATGTACTCTAGCTGCTCTCTCACATAATGGGCAGCTCCCTCTCTTTGTCTTCCCCTCCTGTCCTTCCCAAAGAATCTGTATCCCACCATTGCAGCACTCCAGTCAAGGAAGACATTCCACTATAATCCCAACAAAACCACAGTACTGCAGCTGTATGCAGGTCCTTAACTCACTGTGTTTATTCCCCACACCTCATGCTTTACTATACAGGCATTTAAGAGTGGAATCCCAGCATGCTGAGCTCCTGGAGACAGTTTGGGGATTTGTCCACAGTGGTGCCTTGTAGACACCTTGTGGGCACCTCAATTACACAGGGAATTACAATCACACAATGAAATTTAATTTAATTCAATCATGTTTCTATTACCACTTTGTAGGTAGCTATAAATACAATTTCAACTTTTCCTACCAAAGCAGGATATTTTATTCTATTATCAGAGTGCAAAATAGCAAAATAACCAGATTTGGATATACATCCTGGCACAAATCATACAGAGAATTGAATTATATATGTGTATACATAAAAGATAGCATCATCAGCCCCAGTGAACTCTATTCCTCAAATAATTTTACTGGGATACAAAAAGCTCTTCCTGATCTTCAGTGATACAAATTAAGAACTGTACTCCACAGTAATTATTTTCCTTTGCAATGTTAATTGCTGGTTTAAAAAAATGTGTTCTGTGGACTACATCTCTGATGAAAAATTATTTCTAACTTTTGTGAACTGTGGTAATCAGCTGATAGGCCCAGCCGGTATTTCCATAAAGCTTCTGTGACATTTGCTGACATTTGTAAGACATCAAAAGCATCCTTTACTTAATCTCCCTTTTCCTAATTACGAATCAAGTATACTATATTAGTTATGCTGCTGGTGTTTCATTTTCTTTGTGTGTGGTTTTATGTTTTGTCTGTAGAACAAAAAAAAATCCTTTACATTGCCTTTTTATTCCCCCTAGAATTAGTTAATTTTCACAAAGCTTTAGCTCTTGCCTTGTGTATTATTTGCTCCTACTTTCTTCTTTAGATAGTAAAAAGAATTCTAAATTATCCCTAGAAAACTTCCTAATTCTCTTTTATGGTACACAGACTTACATGGCACTTGAAATAGTATTCCTTACTGCTTTAATGACTTTGTTTTCTATAGCATGTCATTATCATTTCCTAGGAAATACATCAGTGTTACCAAAATCTCTTCCATTATTCTTAAATGATAAGCCTTGATTAATCCTGTGCAGCTCTTTCCAGTGCCACAGCCATCAGCAGTCCTCTAGCTATTCCATTTATTTTACTTGGCTTTTAGTAGACAACATGCCACTCCTGACACATAGAGAATGGTCTGTCACATAAACTGACCTAACTAAATAGATAATTAAGCAGTTTCCTTACATTTCAACTGTATTATTTATATAGCAGTTTCATTATCCTTTTTGAATGACCTAAGATATTCTGCTGATTGCTAGAGGTATTTCTAAGTCCTCTATGGCATCTTCAGTAGCAACAATGTGTAAAAATGCGGCTGTATTTCTGCACAGTAGTTCTTAAAAGGGACAAGTATTTTAAAAGTACTAGAGGAATGGAGAGTTCTGCGAATTTTTTAAGTAAAAGAAATTATATAAATTAATAAAAGTTCTGGTCTTTTCTGTCTCCTCATAGATGGATTTATTTGCTGTGTGGCTCTACCCAAGTGGCCCCCCCGTGCACCTCATATGTTCTACTTGCCACATTATTTCACATTTTACAAGTAGTTTCACTTAATTAAAACTTTTCTTAAATTTTAGTAACATGCCTTGGAACACTGCCTTACTCCATCTTTCTTTCCTGGTTCCTTTCTCAAAATGGATTTTCATGACATTTCTTTAAATTCCTACTCATTAAAGCAAAATTTAAAAAACAGAACTCTCTTTTTCTCTCTCTGTTTACTTCACCTCTCACAGAGTTTCAGTAGTCATTTTTCTCACTGCCAAAACTTAAAATATCAATATAATTTAAATAATTTAGTACTAAGATAGATAATTTCTCTCCAAGATTGCCTAGGTTGTAATAGTTCCTAATTATTATATTCACTCCAAAATAATATTTCTTAAATATTTCTAATTCCTAAAGATACCATTTATAATGGAATTTACAATCATCAGCATGGAGCCTCAGAAATTTGAATTTATGCATACTTTACAGCAAATGTCACACCTCAAAATGGATATGCAAACGTTCTCATTAGAGGATGAGGTTCTTAATATAGAAAGAAGAAATCTGTATTACTACTTTATGTTCCTGCATATCAAGTATAATTTTTTCTATTAATCCCTATATTGTAACGTGTACTTTTAAATTACATATAATTACTAAGAAAAAAAACTATTAAAACATTTTAGGAATAAAACCAAGAAAAGGACCTTGGTAACATAAACCAGTTTCTAAACTAAATGGTAGGAAAGAGTACTTGCTTGAGAATTGTTAGGAAAGGACAAACATTCTCAACAAAAAAGTCCCAAACCAGAACCTAAAAAAACCTCAGATCACCAAAACATTTGCAGTGAAGGACAGTATGATTACTCCTAACTTTAAGAGTAAGCTTAACATGTGTATGTCTTCCCCAGCAGCTGTTTTGAGATACATCCTTAAGCAAGTTTAAAGGAAAGGCAGGATTGAATGAGTAAAATTTCAGAGGCAGGTAGAGCACCTACACTACAGCCTAAATAAAAATGTCACCAGAAACGTTAATTTGGTATGGGTCTGCATTGTGTGTAAGGCAAAAATTCTAAATCCAGACAGCATACCTGGACTGTAGACCACAGATCAAGGAAATGGAAGAGATGCACAGAATATCTGTGCAAGCCAATATGAAGCAAGGCTTTTCTACAGTCTTGATAAGAACAGAAGACATGAACAGAATTGCTGTTGAGCACCAAGGTTTTCTTCAGCTGTTACACGTTCTTGCAAGTATGCAGAATCTTTTCCCATGCAAATTTTTCATGCCCTGTCATCTGAGTTTACAGTGCAGGCAGCAATTGTTGCAACTTCATAGCTTTAAAAACTACAATACCATGAATATCCCAGAACATTATCTTTCTTTGTTCAGCTTATATTTTCCATCTAGCTCTTTGCATAAATCTCTTCACACATGCCTTTTTAGCAGACCAAGCCTCCTAACTATTCACTGATAATTTTCTAAGCTCTGAAGAGTGCTCAGATGTGTAACCTACCTTTATACCTGCATTTCAGGCAACTGAATGGTCTGTGAATTGAATCTTTGAAACAAAAACAAGGCAGCTTCTGTTTTCAGGCTTGAAGAGTGTAGGAACTCATCTCACGTTATGTACTTAAAATTGCTACAGACCAAAATATTGTAAAATTAAATGACAATTTTTTTATCTCAGTGGTCCTGTCCTCCTTTAATCTTCTGAAGTAAATAGCTATTGAAAAACTTGGGAAACAAATAATTGTTTGGGAAAGTAACACTGGTGAGTTGGACAATGACGTTTGTTTACTCCCCAAGCAAATCCTACTCTGTCGTCAGGAACTTCAGATACTTACTGCCTCAAAACAGAAGATATTAGAGGCTTTGGGAGAACGTACCATTATAGTCTTTTACTTCAGCTTATTTTTAATTCTCTTCAAAGACAAAAACACTCTTTTAAGTATAAGGAAAACCTTCCAGCAGGAAGACATTTTAAAAGGGTAAACATCAACTTTTAAGTTCTTAGAACTCTCTCCCTCATGGGTATTTTGTTGCAAGTCACCAATTTTTCCGCAGTATTAGTCCCAGATCTTCCTTCTTATCTGTGTATACAGGATATTTAAAAGGTCATCTGCATCTGATTTTAAAAAAAAAATCAAGAGAAGGAAAAAAAAATAAACCCCTAAGGAGAATCAGCCTTTGAATTGCTGCTGAAACTATTGGCTATTTACACAGTTATAATTTCAAATAAGGTGTAGGTCAAACATTTGTGAAGCTCTCTTTTCTATTATGTTTTTTAATTTCTTGAGTGAATGAATGTACTGTGATGAAGTGGACTCTACTTTTCCTGAGTTGTGGCTTTGAATATAAATCATTTCAGTTTTATCAGTTCTTTCCCTTTTGGACTATCTTTTTGTGACAAGCAGATACAATTTTAAAACCAACAGATAAATTGAACTGAAAGGAACTGGAGAGTTTAGATTAAACCATTTCCCAGTTTCTTATACTGTTTTGAAGCATGATGCTGTTTTAAGTACAATGCATAATCAGATATAAACTCTAAATGAAAACCACCCATTAGAGCTATAGGTGTTCTTTATAAAGGCAGCAAAATGTATGATTTTACACCTGCTGGAAGCATGCCTGTAATTTAAACTATCTTCCTTCTAAATATTCTTGACAACTGATAGATGTTATTTCACTTTGTGCTTACACAGATGAGAATGATCTATTTTTGAAATTAGTTTCAAAATGGAAGACTACTGCTACTGGGATTACTAGGAGAAAAATTAAAATCTACCATTTTAAAATAGTTTTCTCAGCTACTGAGAAAGGCAGTGGCAGGAAACCTACCTCAGTGACTAGCAGAACCATCTTGACCCCTCAGTCTCATTTACCACATTTCATCAAGTTGATAAATAGCTTGGACTCAAGTATCAATGTGCAAAAGCGAAATGGAGAAGTCAAATAATATTCTTCATTCTTGTATCAAAACTAGATAGTTTTCATTAAACATATTTAGGTAAAGCTGGCCTGCCAGAATTCAAGAAGCATTGTGACAATGCTCTCAGGCCCATGGTGTGATTCTTGGCGTTGTTCTGTGCAGGGCCTGGAGTTGAACTCAATCCTTATGGGTCCCTTCCAGCTCAGGAGATTCTGTGGTTCTATGATTCATACATTCCCAGTGTTTTCCATTTACCATGCTGCCTCGGAGCACTCAGAACCATTAGATGTGTAGCTTCCATTTACTTGACAGAAGAGGAGGAAACAGTATTCAGCTACTTGTCCCTACTGATATTTGCATTAGTTTATGAGTAGACTTGCAAAGTATTTGCATGAGGGTAAAGCACTTTAAAGCAATTAGATGGATGGACTTGGAAATACATGAAGTGAAATACCCACACTGTTTTAAAAGTGGTATTTGTAAAGCACTCATAGCAGATTGAGTATGCACATAGTGTGTAATTCTACAACACTGGGAACCATTGACACATGGACAAGGAAATAATAAAAAACTGTTTCAATATACGTGAGCTTAGCATGTTATCATATAGAGAGCAGGTGCTGGGTACTGGCAGGGGCAGCACTGGGGGCTCTGCAGGGCATTCCCTGTGCAGAGAGGCCGGGGCTGCCGGGCCGGGCCCAGGCGGTGCCAGCGGCTGCAGCGGCCCCAGCGCAGGGCCCGGCTGAGCCCCTCAGCCACGGGCGGGCGGGCGAGAGCCCCGGGGAAAGCCTGGGCAAGGGAGGGCAAAACGCTGCCCCTGACCTGTGACAGCAAACAAGAAACACTTTTCAGGGCTTGACCTCAAAAGTTAAACATGCCAGTTTTAGTATGCAAAAGCCGTGCTTGAAACAGAAAGCTTTAAAATGCCTGCAAATGGTCATTTTGGTCAGGAAGAATGATTAAGTTAATTTAATTTTCAATTGATTCATAACTTTGTTTAGCAGAACTTAAAATTTTCATGAGTATCTTCCTCTACTTTGCACCTCCAACATTCAGTTTAATTTCTTTTCCTTAGGGGGGAAAAAAATTAAAACCACCTCCTTTTCATCAAGATTTATTGCAGATTCCAACTAAAGACTATTAAAAGTGTTAAACTTATTAAGTATAATACTCATGGTCCTACAGAGGCCAAGGAGATATAAAAACAGATTATAAAATTAGTATTTGTTTGAAAGCTGAGCAAATATAATTTTAGACATGATATCCCACTTCTTTGATTGTAACTCCTTCAGTTATCACGACCTTTAAAATTATGCAAAGTATGCCTAGAACTACCCATGGAAGTGAAAAAGGTCCTCTACTAAGCTTAGTGTTTAACTTCAAGCACATTTTTGTGTCTATAAGCACATTTACATGTGTCTACCTGAGATATAGATATATCTACCTAAGAAATTTAGTGTCTTACTGTTCTTTTTCTGTTTTTTGCCTTGTTTCTCTTTTTTGGAATTGTAAGGAGTTAAAGAGCACAGGTGCCTGTCTCAAACACTGTTCAGGCCACAGAAGGACTTTTCCATGAGATAATCACAGAAGGGAGCAATAGGTTGGCGTGAACTTCAGGCCTGGCAGAGATGAGATCTGGTTAGCTCATCCTGGTTAATGCATCCAGCCAAAAATTCCCATTGTGGCAAACTGTGTAAGGAAGCAACTGCTTGAACACATATCACTGGTCAAACAAAGATTACCCCAAGTTATGGCAGAGATGATATCTGTGACTATCAATGACCACCTAAGCCCATCCAAACATCCTTCCATGGATACCCAGAACTTGGACTGTAAGACAAGCTCCCACAGAGAGGACTTGAGGTAAGATAAAGGTGGTACTATTGTCCAGGTGTTACCTCAGATGTAGGGGGAGGTTAAAAAGAGTGGAAGAGAAGAACGCATTAGTGATACTGGACACAAAGAACACAGAATTTATAGACCACAAGGAAGGCCAAAACAGCAACTGTGTTGAATCAGCTCTGATTGGGTAAAAGGTAATTGTGACAGGGGGAGATCATGACCCACCAACTCAAAAAACTGACCAACTTGAAAAGAAAGACTGAGCATGTGGACTAATTAGCATTAGAAGCAAGGGAATCATTTAACCAATAGAATAAGAGAACTGTGTAGCCAATGAGCATTAATATCTTTGTTTGGTAAAAAATAGAGATATTGAACAGTTTTGAATGACTTTGGGACACCACCACCGAGAAGCCCAGGATGAAGAAGGACCAAGAGGACACCACTGGATCCATGGGTGGTGACTATCTTCTTGATTTAACTCTCTCTCTTGCTCCCCATTCCCACTTCCTATTTCTTTGTATCTTTCTACCTCACATATTGTTAAATAAGACCCATAATGTTAGGCATATGGTCTCATTTGCACCTTAATTTGACCAGAGATATCTCTCCATAACTGGATCGTAACAGGATCCTTGGAATTTCACAACATGATTTACATCTTGGGACCATGGTTCACTTTATTCACCAATGAATCGCCATGAGTGTAATACAATGTCCTCTGGCAATTACCTATATATGGATATGTGATGTGAGCCTGAAGCTGGCACAAACTTTACTGCCTGTGAAGATTTGATGCAGCTACAACCTGGACCCACAGAACTTCCATCTTCTCATGATATCAGTTGGTAAAGAAGATATTTCCATTTGATTAAAACTAGATTATCACTATTAGCCAATTTTTTTTTTTCTCTATCAACACCCATACCAGCATTGGCAGGCTCAGAATCTTTCCATTGTGTCCTAGTCATACAGTATAAAAGTATAGGACATGCTGCCTTTCAGTTCTCTCAAACCAGAGCTTCTCTGCTATGGTAGAGATTAAATTATACCAGTGTTAGTAAGCCTACATCTTTTTTGTCCTTTTCATTCTAATTTTGGTATCTTTGCCTATATCCATCCTTCCTTCCTTCCTTTCTTCCTTCCCAGCATCTGATGAGGCCCTAGAGGTTTTATGAAACATGGCTCTTGTAATGCTAGCTCGTTCTGGTTGCATGAACAGTCCTATTGACTTTACCATTTTAGAGCAAAAACTCACTCCAAGTAACCTGCCTGTTAGATCTTTAAGGACAAATTTGAAGCAGAGGGACATTCAACACATCCAACATTTCTCACTGAGTGAATAAATACTGACACCAGACTCCCCAAGAAGGGCAAAATTGCTTTGGAACATCTACCTTCAGCTCTATTGGATGCAGCCTGCACACATGAAACAAAGTCTAAAAGGATGGTAATCCATTCCAGTACTATTTCACTGTGAAACACAGGGGTTTCATTGTAGTCTCTGTGCTCCCTCATGCTTTCCAAAATTTTACCAGTCTTAAGAGGCAACTGGGAGTGTTCACTTAGGTCTTTCATTTACAGTGTGTGGCACATCTGAGGAAAACTATCATTAAGCAGTTGGGTTAAGTATGCTCTCAGTACACCCTGCTCAAGCGACTTAACCCCTCTTTCCTTCTGAGCAGACAACACTTTAAAGAAACTTATACACACAGACATCTGTCCAGGGCTGTGAAGCCACTTTGAACAAATATATCTGACTTTGAATTTAGGCACCCAACAACTGTGGCTCTTTTGGTCATCACTAAAAGACTTGTGGACACTACAAAGCCTTTGCATTCTTCAACAACTGTCAGTTCCGTTCTGTGTCATCCAGCAAAACCCAGTGTCTTGTAGGGGTACATCCAGAACAGTAGCTAACAAACAATTCATTATTTATGAGAATAAAACCTTAGTATTTAGCCTGGTTAGCTCTTTGTCGCCACTACCTTCTGCTGCTGTTTCATGAAGCAAGAAATCAGAGCCTCCAGCATACATTGAGGTTTCCAAAGGAATAGTCCTTTTGCAAACAGAAAATATCAACCCTCTGCACACTTAACAATTTAGAGTAAGTGATGAATCTAAGCAGTTATAGTCATAAACTTCCTACTAAGCTGAATCCCAACAGACTTTGAGAATGAATCTTTCTCAGCACTCACTGAGAATCAATCAGCCTTCAGGACAATGCTACAGGAAGCTTTTGATGTCTCTGATGTTATGGGAAAACCATATTTTGCTCTGACACTGTTGACCTGTTCTTAAATATCTAAGAGGGCACACATGTACCCCCAAAAGCAATCTTTCATATGCTTGAAATGAATTGGTGCCTTAAATAACCCTCTCCACAGTCTATGTTTTAAGTCTTGCTGAGAAAGAAATAAATTTCTAAATGTTGTTGTGTCTGAAATGTCAATTCCACCACACTGAAGTATCTTCAATAAAATAAGGGTTTTGAAGATACACAGCTGTGAATAACTTGGGTTTTGCTTCCAGTAGCATTACACCAAAAACACCTCACATGGAAACTGTTAAAGGACTAGCTGCCCTCTTTCACCTTGACAGATCACTATTCATTTATTCAGTTTGCTGAATATCTTCCTTCCCTTTCCATTCATTTTTATTGATCTCTGTCACAAGAATCTGCTCTAGCTAAAAATTCAACCTCTACAGAACTTCAGTGCCACAGAGCTGATTACCTTCACCTCAAACGAAAGGCACTTTATATCTCTCAGTCAGATCTTCACACCAAATAATAAGCCTGCACCTTAGGATTTGCAATTCCAAGCCGTACTCTTTAGTCTCTCATAGCAGCAAATGTCTTTACAAAAGAAAGAACTATGGTAGAAACACTCTTCAGAAATCAAAATGCAGAGATTTTTTAAAGGGTTTGGTTAGTCTTCACCTTATCACTACAATAGCCTCACTTCACTGGGATCCTTTTCTGTATGTGTCATGTCTGATGATGAATCCTTTGAAATCAAAATATGATCTTTTGCATTACCCTCTCCAAAACCAATACTTTTGGTAGTTGCTTCATCAGAAAGAAAAATACAAGCAACATTTGAGGTTTCACTGCCTTACATCTTTATGACTGTTACGTGGTGTATCATGCACAGTGTCAATAGACAGCTACTAAAACTGTAACTGCTGTTCTTGGAAATGTGTCATGCACCCACAGCTGGCTAAGTTTTTTCCTCAGAATCATGTCTATGTTGGGATTCTCGAAGTGAAAGCAACTAAGTGAGGTTGACATGTTCCGCTCTTTACACCATCAAAGATAATGACTACGCTTACAAGCATGTGATAGTGAATACTGCCAGGATAATCCTTCTGGTAACAGTTCTAATATGACACACACAAATTTTATATACATTTATGTGCAAATATATGATAAATTATCCTTTGAAATACTAAAAAGCATGGCAGTGTTACTAAGAACTTCAGTCTCTCAAAATACTAAAATATTTTTGTCAGTTGATCCTTTATGGAATAAAACTACTGTAATGGAAATGGCTAGAAAAAGTCAGTATCTGTCTCAGAAAGCTAAGTGGGGAAAATATCTGCAAAACTAAACAACTGACAAGATCTGGTGAGATAATAAGAGGAGAAAATGAACTTTAATGTGGATAAAGAATTTATTTGTAAATTTATTTGTGAATCGTTCAGTACTAAGATATTGTTGGTACACAGTAGTGCTTCCTTTAGGTGAAAACTACTAGAAAGTGAAGGTTAGACTTAAAATAATTTTTTTTCTGTATATACTCAAAGTAAATTGAAGTTTTTCAGAACAAGTTTGAAAATGCATAATACTTTATAGTTGCAGCACTTTATTTGAAAAAAATTAAATGGGTCTTGGAACTGTATATGAAGAAAAGAAATAAAAATGATGAATCAGCTTTCCATAATATTAATAAAGTGGATTTTCTGATATGAGGTTTACACTTCTTTTTCAACATTCCTGCATTGTTTGTCTGAAACTGGGAGGACCACTTTTACTCAGAGTTATTTTCTTCTAGTTTATTTTTGCAAAGATACCTCAAAGACAAATTGTATAATTATATATATAGGTTTGGTTTTTCACATTGCTATTTTTTTTATGACTTCAACCTTTACTGGAAATACAGTTGCAATTATTATTTGAGGTTCTGCATATACAAAAACCACTTATGTAATTTTGATTTCTGCTCTAAGGATGCTGTGTATTGCATGAAGGAAAGGATGACTATCCTCTTTCTTGTGATAATAATAAATACTGATCTAAAGAAACCTGGGAATGTCCATAACCAGTCAATATGTACTCTGCCACCATTTCACAAGGATAGTTGACTTAAAGAAGGAATATTTCAGTTGTTATGGGATTATATATCCCATTCATTCACTGAACCTCATTTCCATTGTATTATTCTAGTTGAACATTCTCAAGATGACCCGAACAGTGAATAAATAAATGCATAAATTGAATTGTGAATTGCAGACACTTATTTCAAAAGTACTGTGATATTCAACAAACATTTGCAAGTTTCCCTGAGAAATACATAGATGCAGGTTAAGAAACAAGAAAAAATGCATCAGTCA
Source organism: Daphoenositta chrysoptera (assembly GCA_013397915.1). NCBI lineage: Eukaryota > Metazoa > Chordata > Aves > Passeriformes > Daphoenositta > Daphoenositta chrysoptera. Next base: position 219,827 of record VZRO01006533.1, read on the forward strand.
TGAGCTCAGAAAGCAAAAGATGCAAACCATAAACCCAGATGAATTAGCTTTGGAAGTCCTGCTGAGTCTTCCACTGGCATTAGACAAAAATTCTCTCTTAGTCCCTGGCCATGAATTATTGAGTTCTAAGTTTTGCTCTTATTATCTCCCAACATTTCCAAACACCATCTCCAAGCATGTTGCAGAGAAATTAACAGGAAAGTGGCATTTTATGTCATCCACCTATCGAAATAATTTTGTCTCTGGATAAAATCAGGTAAAAGGAAACATCCAGAAATGTTTTGAGTATAGAACTGAGATAGCCCTTGGAAAGGTGAGTGCAACAACAAGGGAAAGGAGATAGATACTATAAAATTTATATAGAAAAATTTTAATCAGTAATTATTTATTTACCTAGTAATTTGAGAATTTGGACTATCAGACTAAACCATTAATTAATGTAACAATCAGTTTTTAATTCCACATATAATATCTCTTCCCATTAGCTTCCTTTGTGTAAAACTCTCCCTGAACCATGTCATACCATGCCAAACAACATGCCATAATACTCTTCATTTTATTTGTGTTTTCTACCCTTTCCCAATCTTGTCAGAGAATTACTACAGGGCAACTTTATATACTCAGGTTAATTTTAAATTTGCTTTCTCAAATTAGCAACTCTTTTAGTCTAAGCCGAGCAAACTAGATGAAAGGGCTGTCTTAACTGCTCATCAAGTTTCTTCTCAGTTCTGTACTCTTAATCCATCATTTTACTTATCTTTACTTATCACTTCACATTTGCAAACACTTATTTTCTCTCAGCCAAAGTAGTTCCATGTTTAGCAACAACTCTCTTTTTCTAAAGCAGGTGAATTTGTCTAAAAAATGTTAACCCTTTCCCCTCTAAAGAGTATTCCTTCACTTATTAAATTATTAAGTAACACCATTCCCACTTTGTGATTTGAAATCATAAGTATTCTAAAATAATACAACAGGAAAAAAGTAATCAGCCTGCTTCTGCAGGTCCTTAAATAATATGAACTTCAGTGTGGCCTGGAAAGCTGCTTATTTCCTAGGACTTCTGTAAGCAATATACTTTCAATACAATAGTATAGTGTTTTGATGCAGTGACCCTTCTTATTTTGTAGGCAAGGTCAATTTTCGTAAGCTATCAGTCTGATGTGGACTGAGGAACTGACCTACTTCAGAAAACTTGGAAGTTACGACTTTACACTTGAGAACTGTATGAAATAAATATAGGGACTATTTACAAGACTCCCAACATGCTTTGGAAATGGTTGCATTATTTAAACGCTAGTGCTAATATTACAGACTCAAAGCAACAAATAAAAAATGGAAACTTACTCATTTATAAGCCTGCACTCTTAGATTTTTACTTAGTGTTTAAGTTTCATAAGTTAATAAGCATTTCCTTTCACAAATCTCCCAGTGTCCTTAATTTTTCCAAGAAATGTTTTATAATATAATAATCCCATACACCAGTACATGCTGGGGCCTAACTGGCTGGACAGCAGTTTTGCAAAGTGACCTTGGGGTCCTTTTGAGCAGCAAGCTGACCAGAAGCCAGAAATGTGCCCTTATTGCAAAGATCATCAGCACCCTGGGCTCCATTTGGAAAAGCGTCACCTGGAGATCAAGAGAGAGGATGCTTCCTCTCTCTCCTCTGCCTTGGTGAGATATGTCTTTACTTTGGTGTCAAGGTCTGGGCTCCCCACATGACGAGAGGTACAGAACTACTGGAGGGAGTCCAGCAAACAGCCAATAAGTTCAATAGGGAATTAGGGCATTTTTCGTATGAGGAGATGCTGAGAGAGCTGGGATTGTTCAGCCTGGAGAAGAGAAGGCTCAGCACAGACCTTATTAATTTATATAAAGACTTGTTGGGAAGAAGTGAGGGAGGCTGGCCCAGTTTATTTTCAGTGGTGCTCAGCGACATGACAAGAAACAATAGGCACAATGTGATATAGAAGAAATTCCCTTTAAATAGGAACAAACCTTTATTGGGTGGGTGATCAAATACCTGAAGAGTTTGCCCAGTGAGAGTGTGGAGTCTCTACCTTTGGAGGTATTTAAAATCTGACAGGACGTAGTCATGAGGAAGCTCAAGTTTACCCTGCTTTGAGCATGGGGGTTGAACTAGATGATTTCCAAATATGCCTTACAAACTTAGCTGCTCCATTATTCCATGATTTTCAAAAAGTCAGTATTTCACCGTGGTATTTTTCAAGTTCAAAACCACACAAATATTGAAAATCTGCTTTATAGAAAATTGAATTTCTGTGTTTAGAACCCACCATTAGTACCAACTTAGTACCAATGTAAGTTGTACCCATTACTACTGACTCTAACTTTCATTTTCAAGAAAATTACCAGTTTGAATTTATATCTTATACCTGTTTGAATATTATTGGGGCATTAAACATGGTATATTTTTCAATAAATCCCACAGAAAAACCTAAACACCAACAGGAAATAATTTAAAGGACACTTCCAGAGCTACGCAGTCACACACACCATTCTGCTGTCTTCTGTTGCAGTTCACTCCCTCACCACGTGATTTCTAACACATGTTTGCTAATGAACTTTATTCTCTGAAGTTAATTGGTTTTCAGGGATAGGTAAAGGGGAAGAATACTTTTTCTTCAAAATAGGTTGCATTCCTCAAACATGAGCATAGAAATATATGTAGTATCTTGTATGAAACATGAAATATTCAGAGACAAAGTTGGAAAATAATTTTATAATGATTTATAAAATATTATGTTTTGATAACAAAGACATACTGAGTGGGCTGCTGGTTGGTATGCTGTGCTGAAACAAACAAATCTGTCAAAAATATTTTCATTTGTTTCCTTCAAATATTTCTCAATATCTCTAACTAGCAACATTAAGTTAGTGATTCTAGTAGGAGAAAAAGTATATATGTTGCTTGGAATTCTGCTTCTTACACATTAGAATAAAACATACAGGGTAAGGCTCTGTGGAAAGATAAGAACAATTGAAAATTATACAGAAAACCTTGTAAGAAACCTACCTTGCCTACATATTGATAATCGGATCCTGTGTATTCCTCTAAAAGAAAAAACTGATTCCACATCCAGCCTCGCTTCTGGCGGTGAATTGCTTTCCCATCATTCCCTGAAGCACGTCCTCCAAAGCTTTTGGGTCTGAGATCAGGAGTCCTTCTGAACAGCATTTCTGTATGGCAGGGATGTGGCAGCCATATCCAGAGCAGCAGAAGTAACAGGACTTGCTGTATTGTCATAGTTTCTCCACTGCTGATGCTCTTCAAGCTGGTCAGCAATGGAATGTAAAGTTTTGTTTCTCTTGGCTTGTTTTTTATGTCTCTAGTTTCTGATGTAGCCAAGCAGTTTCCAGCAGCTCATCTCTGAACTGTATACAGTAACCAAATCCTGAAAGTAAACAGAGAAGAGACAATGTAAGTTGAAATGCATTCACTACCTAGTGTCCAACATCACTTCCACTGTAACCTTCGTATACAAAACAGAATGACATAGAAAGCAACCTGGTTCAGAATTGTAAAGGTTATCCATATAGAGGAACACTGAATATATTAGGTAGCTGCTGTCAGAATACTTCCTAAAAAGAATGTAAGAGTGCCATTTAAAAATTATCAATTTAGAAACTTCTAAGAGTGTTCTTTATTTAGACTGGTGGATTAATATTGCTGAAACTTACACATTAAATACTGCTGCCTTTGCTTCAAATGTTTTCCACCCAATTTCATTTACAAGAATTCCAGTGTTTTATTAATCTTATTATCAAGAGACATGAGACTCTAACACAAAGTAGTTTTAGAAATTACAAATGGTAAAACACCAGTTCTCCAGGGCATTTTAAATGGTAAAAGGGAATATCATATGCATCAGAAGAACTACAACATGACAAGAAGCAAACTTTTAAACACAAAAAGTTCTTGAGATGGTCTTGCAATATGGAGTGATGTGAGCTTAACCTTAAACTGCAGGAAACATTTTTAAAAACATGAAAGCCTGCTTTCCAAGTATTCTGAAACACTAAACTTAATCTCAAAGTGGGAAATGACATTGCAGGCAGAAGGCAAGCCTCTCCCAACTCACTTTTTTTTTTTGCCTCAACGTTTGTTTTTTTGCTTTGCTTTGCTTTATTTTATTTCTTTCTTTATCTAACAGAACCATGAGATGTTATTTCAGCAAGAGAAATTTAGCCAAGTTCTCTTCAGTTTCCTTCTATCTCAGTTTTTAAACAGTAGAAGTTTTTGTTAGTGAGACCATTTGGTAATTGTTTTCTTCAGTAAATCATAAAAGCCTATGATTTGTCATCTTAATAGGGTGGTTTTTTTCTGAAAATTTTGATCAGGGTGGTTTTGCTATTCCTTCTAGCATACCCATAAAAAACATGGATGGTGGTTGTATTTCCTTGAATACTCTTCCACATGTGGCAAAAAATTCAAGTAGTAATAACCTTGGGCTGTTTCTTCTCCTCTTTGCTCATTTTAATAGGTAAGTAATGTGCTCTGCTTTCAATTACGTTATGCTATAGTTCACTATCATCCCAAATAGTTTTATCTTTCAAAGAAGAGCTATGTAAAAATTTCAGAAATTCTTCCTGTTAATCAGTTTGATATTGATGTGTTACTCAAGTTATTTCCAGTAAGCCTGCATTGATTAAAAGAGCTTGTAATAAAAGATCAGAATTTTTAAGGTGAGTAGACTATGAAATACAATGACATAGTTTAAAAAATGCATGTCTATGTGCAGCTGTGTGTGCAGGTGTGTTAACAACTCAACAATTCTTTTCAGGTACCAGTTGTTGTCTTCAAGTTATATTCACTCAGTAGAACATTTTCCCCTCTCTACCAGTATTTGGAAGTCCAAACAACTTCTCAAAGGCACTGCTATTAGGGATTTTGGCCCCAAGTCTGTTCTCAATTACTCACAGATACCCATTTCCACTGGTCTAAACAAACACCAAGTTATGCATTGTTTCATTAACACCTTTTCACTTTCTCCTAAAATTTTGATATTTATTTGATTTGTGAACTTTGATTCCTACACAGAATAATCTGTTCTAATATAAGCTACTAATAACATATGCTGAATTATATCAGCATGTACAAACTGGAGATGTGGTCCTCCACCCTGGAAATTATTTATCACAACTCATACTTTTATTCTTTTAAGACAAAGGTATACTGAGTGAGAGATGAGGGCTAAGATTTATTCTAAGATAATTAGAAATGTTTCTTCTCAAAGACCATATGAAATTCAAAGTTGAAGTTCTCTCAGCTTCCCTAAAATTAGGTATCTGTTGGGTTTTTTTGAAAAGGGTATATAGAATTTTCTTCTCTCTCTCTCTCATGTGTCGGGGGTGGGGGGGGGCATGTTTCCTTTTTTTTATTTTTTCCCTTTTTTCACTTTCTTGTTGCCATCTGTATATATATTCCATTATCCACACATTATTATTTGATGTAGAAGTGTTGGTAAATGCCTCTTGGGAAATAATGCTTCAATATTAGGGGTTGTTATTGAATTTCCTTCTTGTTAAATTAGGTCAGCAGAATGAAAGCTCAGATGAAATTTGTTAAACTTACAAAAGCAGCTAATGTACGTGGACTTGGCAAGCACAGCTGCTTAATGGATGTACACACTAGCAAGGCCTTTTCCCTCCTTTGAGACTCCTGTTGGAGTTCAGTTTCCTGCTTTAAATGTGATGAGTTTGATAGTAGTCTACTCTACAGCAATAACATTTACCTTCAAAAATAAGTTAGCAAAAAAGAAAAACTGACTAAATGAATAGAAAGCACTGTATAAAGGAAATGTTTGAAGAGAATTAGATGAAGGAAACCTTTTAATACATAACTACAGAAAGTAAACAGAAATCTGAGTTCTGTACTACATTGCATATCTGGATTCTGTGCTGTAAGAGTCAAAGGAGGAAGAAACATTTTTAATCTGTTTTTCTGTTGTTTGGGGTTTTTTTGGCAGTTTTGTTTGGTTGGTTGGTTCATTTTTGTTTCTTTTTAATTCCTTAGAAAACTAATTGGAAAACTGTCTAACTTTTGGCAGAAAAAAATCTCTTAGGAGAGGGTCTGACAATTCAGAGGAATTTTAATAGTTTTGCTGGCTTCAAGTATTTCTTTTTAAAAAAAAATTAAAGAGTTTAAAATACCTTTAAATAGTTTTAAATGAAACTATTTCACCAATCTTCCTCCTCAAATCTCTCTCTACCTCTTCTTCCTAACAATCACTTCTTGAATTTTTGCCACAATAGAAAAGAAACAAGAGAAAAAAAAAAAAAAAAAAAAAAAGCTTTTTAAAATCTATCAGGTATGTTCAATTTCTGTGTAATATCCTCCTGTGTAATGCCCACATTTCTCTGTAATATCCTTCTAAATTGCATTAAAATTACTACAGAAGAGCACTGTGACCAACTGGGCTCTTGTTTATACAGGTTTTTGGTTTTGTATTATTTTTAATGAGTTTTCTTGGAACAATTTCCAGTACGCAATTTTCAGGATCAATCATCACTGAAGCTGTTAATCACTATTAGCTTTCAGGTAACAATTTTAAAACCATTAGGTGGTACTTTCCACAGGCTGATTACTTCCATATCTCTCAAAATCTAAAAGAAAATGTTTCAATGCCACTCCAAATGTATTCATCTGATTTTTAACTTCAAGCAAAATTTAAAAAAAATAATATATATTGCTTCTCGTTCATGCAACTCCTCCCTCCAATACTAACACATACTTCATGCAGTTTGAATGAGATTTAACAGCTGTATAAGATGGGCCATGAATGCTTTTAACTGATGTACGTGTCAAAGTTCCACTTACGGTTTCAGGAGACCAAGCTTTTACACCACGGATGTTATTTCCATATTAAATTATGTTCTCTTTTTATCTGTTTTTTGTCATTCATGTATAGTTGCTTTTGGAATTCAGCAGAACTAAATTTAACATAATAATCTTAATACAGACCAAAGATATTATTTGTTTAATTTTTTCTAATAAAGAAATTTCAGTAAATTTCTCCTGTAAAGAGTAAATTTGAACAATAAAAACTTTACTTGGGATAGCTGCCAACAAGAATTTTGGTTTTTTGTGTATTTGACCTTGGTCAAACTTGAACTGAATTTTAATAGTGTGACATTTCAAAAACTTGGTTAAGGAAAGATATTTATGCAATGCTGTTCCTGTTTTCTCCATTTCTCTTTCAGCTGGGAGCCACTCACAGCTCTAATCTTGTATTTCAATCCTTTTTTTCTAGGTTTGTTCAAAAGAAATTTATTTTTGTAACTGAAGATGCTTTCTGAAAAATTAGACTGTGTTGGAATCTCATGAGGAGAACAATATTTAATTTTATTACACTGGAAGTAAGTAGAGCATATTTTGTTCTTGTTTAGTTCTTGCTCTCAGAGTTGGTCCCAACATAGCTATTCTTATACACAGCCACAGTGAGAAACTTTTCTTACTTTCCACCTGATTTCTCCAAATTTTTGGATGCTCTCCAACCACCGGTATAGAGTTACCATCACAGTCTGCAGACCTTCTATGGTAGTTCCTACAGCCTTCAGCCTACAGCCAAAGTTCCTGTGGGCATCAGCCATGAGACATAATTCTGACCATTTTGGTTCTTCCTTGAATTAAGCAACTTGCTAAGGTGCCTCTCTTCTTTCATTAGAACTCTGGTTCCTGGCTTATGGTGTCAGAAATTAAATTCAAACCTCTGGTTAGGTTTTAAAATAATAAAGACCACTTAGCAAGCTAGTAAAAGTAGAAGTAGCAAGACACCTAAGTGCAGAAAAAGCTGTATTTTCACTGAGCCTTAGAAGACCCTTCAGATAAAATAATTTAGTCATATTATTTGCCATATCTTTATCAAAATCTGAAGTTCTAATGCATTAGAGCATCATGCAATGAACCAAGTACTTTAAAAAGACAGCTTTGCAAGAGACTATAACTCAAAACACAACAAACCCTTCCCTCTGTATGTGTAAACTATTGGTGGAAGTTATTCCTTAAGGGAAAAGAAGACAATACATTTTTATGAAGAATTTTAGTAGTATTTGAAACAGACAAATTATCTCTGTCAAATGATCAATTCTTAATGGATGCTAATCTCATCACTCCTTGTATTATAGATTTATGTTCATTACTTTATGTATTATATCCCAATGAAGTCAACTAAAGTAATTCATAATTTAATTGCTTGGTTCTGAACTAAGAAGATAATTGGTAAATTGTCAATAAGCTGCTTATTTCATAGCCTGCAGCAGAACCCTTGCACACCACAGTGACCACACTTCAAGTTATTAAATTATAACTGGAATTTGCAAAGTAGCCAGTTATACCTTTGAACTTTATAATTCAGTCTTCTTTATAAAGTCCTGCAACCGTTAATCTGCTTAGGAATTTGAGTTGAATATACATAGTTGAATGCTAAACTATAAAAATCCAACAGCTAACATTTCATGGATGAGGTATTATAATTTGTAATACTAATCATATTTCCCAATCATCGAAACTACTTCACTCAAAGGAGTGTCTTCTTTTATTTTAACAATTCATGGGGAGAAAGATACTGGAAAACAAGCAGAGAAAAAAAAGGAAAAACGAATACTGAACATTAGAAATTTTGCTATAAAAGTTGATTTTTTGGGCTACAGAGATATTATATATAAGCATACATTATGTCTCATTTTTAAGTATATTTATGTATTACAAATCCTAATTGTTATTAAAAAAACCCCAAGTGAAGACGCCCTATACTAAATTCAAAGTGGAAGGTTAAAGATGCAATCTATGTTCCACTGGTAGTTCAGTAATTGGATATCCAAAATTGTAGTTAAGCAAACAGAAATCCAACACATGGAAAATATAACTCCAAGCTGACGTTAAATTGAAGAGGTAAAAGGTATCAAAACTTACTCCTCCCAGTTCCCCTGCTGAATATAGTCTTCCACCCTGTAAAAATCTTTGGATGCCTCACCAAAATTTTTCCCTGGTCTTAAGGAAGAGTGAAACGCTCAGGCTTAAGACAGAGTGGGACATTCAAAGGGTGAGCAGAAGACCAGAGAAAAAGCAGAAGATGTTAGTAAGTTATCTTGCATAGCAATTTCAACTGTTTATTAATGAGGATTTTGTGTATTAATCAGATTACGTGGATAGCTAACAATAATTCTTAGTTCTCTACATACAGTGAATACACCTTTTCTGACAGGACGACATTGAGAGTAGCACACTATTATGGCAGTTCTCTACACAGTTAAATTTACCTCTGTCGCTAAAATTTTGGGGGAGAGGTTATACGTGCAGCAGTGACAAAATGGTAGGTGACTTGTGAACATGCAAAAATTATTTGAATCTTTATAATTTCTGTACCTTATGATGTATCCAGGGCATTTCATTATGTGTGGCACCCTGCTCTTCCTTCTAGATTGCTCTTTCCTACCTGATTGTATATACTGAATTAAGTTTCACAGGGTAGCTACCCAATATTTTTCTGCATGATATGGATGAACAAGTATAGGGTTAATTTATTAAATTTATACAGTGTATAAACCCTCCCTGCTGAATTAAAGAAATAAAATCTAAGTATTTAAAAAAAATAAATAAAGAAACTACCTGAAATTTGCAGGATATAGCAAAAAAGCAGAAAGATCATAATAGGTTGCACAACATAACAATGAACTAGTATGTGAGTTGACACAGGCAGGCAGCCAGAACCACCACAAACCCATGTCTGAAATGCAGAGTAAAATGATTTCATTACTCACTGACCAGAGGACCCTGAAGCAACACTGGGCAGAGACATCCAAGAGGGAACTCAAGCAGCATCAGGCTCAGTCCATCCTGATGGACAGCGGCCCTGCTGTTTGCACACATTTATCAAGGGCCTGTGTACATGCAGTTTACCTCCACGTTCTGATCTCCTCTCAGGTTTTTATGATCTCTGCTTTGATCTCTCTCCCAAAATAGGGAGCTCAAGCATGCCTGTGAGAGTGCCTCCAAATCTCTCAAATCACGTACATCATCTCTACACAGAAATTCTACTTCACAAAACAGACAGAGGACAAACAGCAGTAGGCGTAATATATGGGGTTTCTCACACTGTTATTCTCCAGGGCTTGGCATTACCAGTTGCAAGGTCACTTGATGGAACCTACCATCCTCCTCACCATTCTTCTGCTTTTAACCCTGTCCTCCCAACAACTACCTAGCCACAGTTCTGGAGAAAATAATGGAGAAAGAGTATAATAGTTCTGAAAAATCTCAGTATACTGGACTTTTTTATCACCTATCTTAAAAAAACAAAAAAAGAAAAGGAAAAAGAAA
>VZRO01006534.1:0-26418 GCA_013397915.1 Daphoenositta chrysoptera
TGTCCTTGGAGCGACAGTTTTGCCTCTCCCATCACGTTAAACTAAAAAGTGTTTTTGTAGGTTTTGTTTGTTGAACAGAAAAGGGGGAGGTGTGAGGGGTCAGTGTTGCCAGGGAAGATGGCTTTGGTTGGCGTGGGGCCTTGGGCGAGACTGGCAGGAGGTGAGACAAAGGGCAGGAGTCGAGGCAAAGAGTAGAATAGTTAACAGGAGATTTGGCTAGGAGATTGTAATCTACAGTCCTTGGAGATGCTAAACATGTAACCCTAGAAGCCAAAGTTTGTAGCTGCTGAACTGTTGGTTTGTAACAGTATATAAAGATGTGCCTTGTACAATAAAACTTGGCTTTGCATGCACCCGGCAAGGTCCGTGTTCAATCACCAACACTTAATAATTTTGTTAAGGGGACACTAATGTCCCTTTTCAAGAAACAGAAAGATACGAGATGCTTTCTAGTCATTGTTGTAAATATTGAGTTTAATTCAAATATTATTTCAGCAGGCTCAGCTGAATGATGATTTGTAAAGCAGAAAGAATGAAACTCCAAGGATACGTAAAAGAACTCCTGATTTCTATTCCACCTAAAAGAGATCTTGATATTGATAGAAGTTTTGCCTGAGTAAAGATTTGTCAAGATTCAGACTCTCATCTTTCTAAAAGCAGTCCCTCTTGAGGGGTTTTTTAAGATCTGTGAAGAACAATAGCAGAGTAGAATGACAGCCAGATCCAAAACTTATTGAAATCAAAGTAGATATTTCCATTATTCAGAAGAAGATTACAGAGTGATGTACAGGAAAATATCAGGAATTATTCCATCAGCCTTCACAGGAAAACATTCAATTGTAAGCACTGTGGATAGCAACCATTATACTTATAGTTCCAAGAACAACGCTTATCTTAACACTGTTTTAGAATAAAAAATACTCACATTTTCTGTATTTTTTTCTTCAAGATGGTGAAACTATTACTTTAATCATTCTGAGTAGAACAAAAAGATGTCTATAATTCAATAATGTTTTTAATGAAATAGTTTTGAGGTACACTGTGATTTTAACCAAAATTTGTAAAATTCCTATAAAATTAATATTTTTCTCATTTGCTGATGAATATTTTACTAATTGACTATTCTTCTTATAGGATGCTTGTAAGAAATTAAATATAAAAATGATACCTTTATTAATACATTTTAGAGCAATAGGTACTGAACTCAATTTCACTTGTTAAGACCATAAAAAAATTTAATCTTAATAACATTTTACTGCAGGTATGACTGTTTTTTCCTTTTAAATTAATGCATTTTCAATAGCCTAGCTAGATGTTTGGCTTTAAAATCATAGAATCATATAATCATAGAACAGTTTGAGTTGGAAGGGATCTTTTAATGATCATCTAGTCCAACCCCCAAAATAATTAGTTTAGGAATGGAATTGGTCATCTGCATAGACATGTCAGTTGTTCACTTCTACCTTTGCCAGAGCTAAACTTTTATTCTCTTAAAGCTACATGTGTAAGAGACTTGGGATTAGATTGCTCAGAGATGCCCATTTTGACTTGAAGGGGCTTGGTTTCCAAGGGAGCCAGGAAGTTATCTACCATCTTCTAGATTTTTCAAACTAGGGATCCAGAAGCATAAATCCCATTAAAAGTGTAAGCTTAATTCTGGCACCTCTGCAGTAAAAAGAACATAATTTTCAAGAGAAGAAGTAATGACGTTGAAGGCGTTAATTTTCCTGCTGTCTGTCCATGCTGACAGCAGCAGGTGCTGTTCTCCAGCAGAGGCAGCAGACTGGGAATCTCTCCATGCTGAATCTGCTTCTGAGCATTGCCTAGTGGAGTATGTGTGTCTGTGACTAGTATGAAACACTGCTTCTAGTAAGGATGAACTTATGCATCACATTGCAGCATTGACTCTGGAACTTGATGGTTATTCAGCCTGTGCTAGTTCACTGTTTCATGGCTAGTCTGGATGTTGAAAGTATGTAATACAGGTAATACATAGAATATATGGACCATAGTACAATGTCCTCTCTGTGTTATGAATTCACTTGCAAGTCCTTCCTTTTTAATCTCATGCAGTAGCAAGGGGCTCAGGAGAAACCTGCTGCTCTGAATGTTCCACTTCCATTCCTCATTGCATCATTCTGCAAGTTCCCAGCCTCCTGGTTCTCTCTGATTTGCTAAAACAATTACAAGGAAATGATGTTTATGTGCACTCTTTCCTTGCAGCTCCAGAAGCAGCTGTCCGAGCTGGACGAGGATGACCTATGCTATGAATTCCGTCGGGAACGCTTCACCGTCCATCGCACTCATTTGTATTTTCTCCATTACGAGTATGAGCCTGCTTCAGACAACACCGATGTAACACTGGTGGCACAACTGTCCATGGACAGGTAGGGAGCACCTCCTGTTCATCTGGAAGCATGAGACAGTGTTTTATTACAGGGAAATCTAACTATGGAATGCTTTGGAGAGAGAAAAAATGCACTTTCATAGAAGTTTGGATGTTGTGTGTACAGTGCACACACTGTACTACTTGCTACATGAGTAGAGTTCAGGAGAGGGTGAATACAGGAGCTGCAGGAGTTGTTGCTTGTTTGGATTGTCAGGCATTACTAGTTCTCATGGAGTTTTGCAGCAACTTAGAAAAAACAAGAGATGTTTGTAGTAGAATTAGGCGAGCAGTTGTAGCTGACCCAAGTTTTTGCATTTGTTTTTCTGCACTAGAGGATGTTAGTTTTGCTTTCATTGGCATTTTCCTTGCAGAAAATTTCAGTTAGTGATTTTTCTTACAGTAAGAATCAGAACTAAATATTCTAGTTTCAAATCAGGAAGTTGAAAATTATACTTTTTTTTTTTTACTGCGCTAGTGTGAAATGAGAAATGTCCATCTGAGCAGAGTCATTGCATCTTTATCCAAATGTTGATCCTCAGAAGAACATTTCAGCTTTTAGTTCTGACATGATGTGGAATTTTACTGGTATTTCATTTGTGGGAAAAAATCCATTTTGTGACAAGTTCCACCTGTACCTTTCTGATTCCCACCACTGCAATTAGTTGTCATTTTTCAGAATCTTGAAAGTGCAGTCTGGATCAGCCAGCTTTGTGAAATATTGTAATTGTCAGTTCTCTTTTTTTTTTCCTCCAGCTTCTCATTTCAAATCTAGTCCAAACTTTGTAGTTATTGCTATAAGAGTGGGTTACAAAACAAATCAGAACTCCTTGAGTATTATCCAGAAACTGACCATTTCCTTCAGCATAGCACATACAGAATATAACATGGCATGTGAGTAACACCACTGCTACACTAGTAGAAGGTCAGCAGTTTTCCAGGAAGGTTACAGGAATTGAGATCAACAAAACATTTACAGCATGTTTTAAAAATAAACAGAAATGAATGAGGGGTATTCTGTTCCACTGGTGCCTCAGCACTGCACATTGTGTTATGATTTGCTGTGCACATCATTGTCTGTTCTATTGATTTTTAATTGAGGAAACATTTCATAAGTGTTCACAAACCTTTGAGTAAAAAAACTAAAGAAATAAATTAGGCCAGATCCTGAGTGAGCACCACAGTAAATTAGTACAGCGGGTGTGTGCACATGGTATATTTTTCCCCCCAGAATTTAATTAAAAAGAATGAGCTGGGGCTCAGAGCTGGTTCACTGGCACCGATGCAAAGTCTGAGCATCTGTTTCCCTTTCTGGATCCTCACTGGGGCACATGTTTTTATTGATAGACAGAACCACACATTTTTATTCAGGAAGAACAGCCGTCCTGGTACTGTGCAGGAAAAATCTTCCCTACCTCACTGATGTGTTGCTATAAATTATTGATTTGAGTTGGAAATACTTTCTTTCAGCTAAAATCAATAAATAATATCATACCAAAGAACTGCTTAGCTGCTTTGTTTTCTTTCACATCTTTCAGTTACTGCCTTATTTTTTTCTTCTTTAAACCACCTTTATTAAACTCCTCCTGCACAACGGTAGATGCTTAAGAATAGTGTCTCAGATGTAAGATGACACGTACATAAACAATGTGCTGTACACTACATTCCTGAATTATTCTTTGAAATTATTATCAGAGATGAGGAAAAGCAAAAAAACAACTCCCAGCACCTCCCCTAGTCCTGTTGGAGGTGAGATTAACACAACTGTCATGACAGACTTAGGTTTACCTGTCCTATAGGCTTGAGGAATGCAAGAGAGGGATGCAGTTTGGGAGCTAACATTATTGTCTTTAGACAGAAGCTTTGAGACAGACTTCATTCAGTACTGTTCATTATTGGGTGATTGTCATTTTTTGCATTGATGTGGCATTTCATTGAATAATGGCTTGGTTGCTTCACTGTGATTTTCATGCACATGTTTTGGCTAGGCAGCCTTTTTAAAGGCTCAGTATTTACCTGGGGTTCAGAAATCAGAGTAGGAGTTAAAAAAATGGGAGGTCAGAGTGGGGAAAAGGGAAGACATGATTAGCAATACACTGCTTGAAATCTGAGCGAGAACAAGTTGGAAATCCATTGAATATTCTTAAAAAGAAAAATAAAAATAAAGACTCTCACAGAACAATTGAATTCCAGCAAAATTCACTTAGCTGAACAGACCTTTAAAAAATTTACCAACTAAATTATGATCTCATTATTATGCAGTCTAGTAGTACATTTATTTTCTCTAAAGTCCTTAAGAAAGTGCATTCCTCAAAGCTGCTAAAAAAACCCCAAAAGCAGTTGGTCATGCTGTGCTCAGAAACTCATCATTCTAAGTTTTGTGGTTAAAGGAGACATAACAATTTACAGAGAGTAGATTATGGAGGATCACCTAGCAGTCCCTGTATCAAATTTATGGAACTAGAGCCTGTCAATGAGAACAACACAGTAAAATGGAGTATTCTGAAGGGTTGTAAGGTGTCCAGCTGGGAACTTGTACCACCAAAACCCAGTTTCCACTTCAGTATCATGAAAAGCTTTGCATTATGAGGTGTGTTTTTTAAATAAGTTATGTATGCTGTTTGCCCACTGCATGGAGTCCTTAAAAGGAGTTTTGCTGCATTTTTTACTAGGCAAGTGTTCCATTTTTAAAAGGATGCCCCAAATTTGACTGCTGACAGATTTGAGTATTCTGATTAGCAGATTTCTACTATGTTGGAAAAAGGCAAAAAAATGTATTTTTTCCCTATTTATTATTTATGTCATCAAAAGTCTAGACCCTTTACGTACCTTTTAGATATTTTTATATTGATTTGTGTTTCAAATTCAGCTGTATGTTTCAGGCTGATAATAGCCTTTGTTTCAATAACAGATAAAAAGAAAATTATGTACCAAGTGTAGACTAGTAAGGTAGTATCTCATATCTTAGAAAAAATGATTATATCATCTTGGTATCATTCACAATTATTCAGAAACACAGCAAAAATCTATTAATCTTAAGTTAGACTGTTTACTGGTATGAGTATATAATTCCTTTATTTTGCAAATCTTAGGGAGATAGGAGGAGGGAGAAATTATTTTCTCAGATTATGATAATGCAGAAACCTTTTCTTGCATTTTGTATAAATATTAATAGGAAAAATTCAGTAATGTGGATTTGGAATGGAGTGAAGATAATAATTTTGCATCATCTACTCTTCCCAGTTTTTAATAGAATATCTGGCTGGGCTGCATAGGTCATTTCCCTTCACATTAAATCAAGAGGCTTTGTAATTAGTCCTTGCTGTATTTTTGGGTGACACATCTCAATCCCTTGGCAATAAATTACCCAAAGTGGTTGAACTGTTTTGACCAGATTGGGTTTGATTTACGTTTGCGTATGAAATCTTTCATTGTCATTTTCATCAATAGTATTGTAACTGATGGAATTTTTTTAAAAATACACATCCATACAACCTGTTAAAAAATTATATAATGAAATTTGAGATAGTGCTAAGACATATACAAGTTAGTACTTTTAATGATGACTTTGTCTGAAGTGTGCTTTTGCTATTCCACAGCAATGCCACATGTCCTTCCTCCTCTCCTTACTCCTAAGTAACAGTAAATCCCATTTCTATCGATGTGTCATCCTTTTGTCCTTTTTCCTGACAGTGAACCTTCTTCTAGTTAAGGCACATGTTCACCTAAGTCAGTATCCTCTTGACCTGTCTCTTTGAACAGCCTTTAAGATCTGGCCAGCTGCCTTGCAAAACTTTGGGGAAGGTTTTCCTAAACAGGAGGTAGAATGTACAGAGGTGTGGGTCTGTACACCTCTGTCCTCCACAAGCTTGTTGAAGAGCACTGTAGTGTGTTACTGTGTGGGAATAGCTTGACCTGGAATGTGAATTGGGCACTAGACACTGCTGAAGTTTATGAGTCCTCTATCCTGTAAGTAGATGTAGATGGACATATCCCTGCAACTGCTCAAAGCTCCCATCAGATAAGTCCTGTTGTCCCTGTGGGTTTTCCTGCTGCATCAAAGCTTTAGATAGAAAATGATGGTGCTTTAGGTATCTGAGTTGTGGATGTGTGTGTCTGATCTAGGGCCCTCTTAGTCTACATTGGATTTAGTGAAATAGGTGTATCCAGGGTGCAGTCCATCTGTCCAGGAGGAGACCTCAACTTACCATCTTAAATAATAAATTATGCTGTAGAAATATTTACTGCTTTCCACAGCACATAAAATGTCCACAATCTGTCTCACGTAGAGAAAGATATCTGCGTTTGATCAGGTGAACCCAGGCACAGAGCCCCAGACAGGGAAACAGCTTTTTCTTACTCTCACCCTTCCTCTTTCAGGCTCCAGATGCTTGAAGCCATCTGCAAACACTGGGAAGGTCCCATCAGCCTGGCACTCTACCTTTCCGATGCAGAAGCCCAGCAATTCCTGCGCTATGCTCAGGGCTCAGAAGTCCTGATGAGCCGCCACAATGTTGGCTACCACATTGTGTACAAGGAGGGGCAGTTCTACCCTGTAAACCTGCTCAGGAATGTGGCCATGAAGCACATCAGCACACCCTACATGTTTCTGTCCGACATTGACTTCCTGCCCATGTATGGACTCTACGAGTACCTCAGGTAATGGACAGTGAGGGAATTCCCACTGTCACCCACAATTTCAGCCTCTCCACACCCCACCCTTCTCACATACTCCCAAAACACAGAAGTTTAAGCAGATCTGGAAAAGGCAGCTTATAAGTATTTGAGGTGTGACAGTGCCCATCAAGGCACAAGAATTTTTAGAGTAGAGTAAAGGACTGTAACTAGAAAGTAAAGCAAAATGGTTATGAAAAAAAAAAAACCAGGTCTGAATGTGAGCCTCGTTGGCCATTAGAGTAATACCCTCAGAGCTGCAGAAGAACCAATTTGAAAATTGAACTGGGTTAGGTATTATTAAATGTCTAAGAGCATAGTTTATTACCAGAGATGTGAACTAGGCAGTTTCTCTAAACATCTCTGGTTCTTAATGTCAGTGACATAAAAAATATGCAGAGCATTACTGCACTTGTTGTCCATGTGACACACTCTTAATTCAGTTCTTTATCTTGAAAATAGGGTGATGAGTCTAACCAGCTCAAAAATATGACTGCAATGCCAGCACCTGTCAGGACAAAATAATTATTATAAGGAAACTGGGAGGAGTAAAATCAGTGTATATTCTATCATACTGCATGTGAGCAGGTTGGGCTGAGCAAACTACAGACTTCTGATCCATTAACTAAGCTTTTTTTTTAATAAAGACCTTTTTCCCCTGCAGAGGCTGGTCATCTGAGGCCAAAGCATAGAGCAAGTAGGACACCCTGTGGCCAGACAGGAGGATGTCAGTTCCTTTACCCTGACCAGTTTTGCTTTTCATCTCTGTTCTAATTTGGTGAAAGTTGATCAAAGTATTCCAGTGAGGGCATGCCTGTAGATGTTCCCTGTCAGTTCATAAGTCTGGGGCTTTGGAACGTAAAGGAAAACATGCCTTCTGGTATCATAAACTTATCAGGAGTT
The DNA here is from genome assembly GCA_013397915.1 of Daphoenositta chrysoptera. Classification (NCBI taxonomy): domain Eukaryota; kingdom Metazoa; phylum Chordata; class Aves; order Passeriformes; genus Daphoenositta; species Daphoenositta chrysoptera. The sequence continues at coordinate 7,964 of VZRO01006534.1, forward strand.
TCTTTGTTTCAGGCCTAACTCAGTAACACATGTACAGGGCCAAATTTAGTATTCAGAGGGGTGGAGTACCTCTCGTATGAGGAAGGGATGAGAGAGTTGAGGTTGCTCAGCCTGGAGAAGTGAAGGCTCCAGGGAAACTTTTTTGCATCCTTCCAATACAGAAGGGGGCTTACAAGAAAGATGGGGACGAGCTTTTATAGCAGGACCTGTTGAGATAGGACAAGGAGGAGTGGTTTTAAACTAAAAGAGGGTAGATTTAGATGAGATACAAGGAATAAGTTTCTTGAAATGAGGATGGCAAAACACTAGTACAGGTTGCCCAGACAGGTGGTGGGTTCCCCATCCCTTCAAACATTCAAGGTCAGGCTGGACAGGGCTCTGAGCAACCTGATCTAGTTGAAGATGTCCCTGCTCACTGCAGGGAGGTAAGACTAGATGACCTTAAGAGGTGCCTTCCAACCCAAACCATTCTATGGCTTTCAAGACGCTGAATTTCAGTTGTATCATTGAAGTATTAGCACACTGTGTCAGCTTGTTTCCCTCTTATTTTGTTGAAATCTCTTCAACCTGTGGTATGAGCACTCCAAAATTATTCTGTCCCTTGCACACGTTAGCTGTCTTTAGATACATGGTGGAAGAGTTGTTCTTCATTGCTCTGTTCTTCTATGTCAGTGTTGCATACTGGTACATTTCTTCAGATCAGGGCTGGACACAGTAAGGATGGCAGCTGTTGATACTGACATTTAGTGCTAAAAAAGGAACTTGTTCTTCCATGCTGCTTCACAGTGCACGGATGGAAGCCAGCAATGAAAGGAAGAAGAGAGGAGAGAAGACAGAATGAAGTACCACCGTTTACTTAAGATACTACAACCATAGAAATAATTCTTATAGGGTGATATTTTGTTACAGAACTAAATCCACCATGATGGTGCATTGATGATGTTTCAGAAGAAAACAGAGATTCACTCTGAGAACTGTTGAATCTGAGACTTTGTGTTACCCTGCCAGCCTTTTTTAAGGCCCATACCACCTTAACACCGACTGAGTCTCTCTTGCCTGGGAATATTGAAGTTGCTAATGTGCTACTACCAGCTCTTTAAAAAGTGATTGGATTTTTTTTTTTCTTTTTTTGCATATAGACTAGAGGCTTTTGTTGCTTTTTCAGTAATGATTTTTCTAAGCAAAGTAGCAGGGAGGTGCATTGAGATTATTTTAAATATGGATACCCTGTGTCTTTCTCCATTGACTGTTCCCACTGCCTCTGCAAATAGCTGATTAGTACTATCTGTCTGAATGGCAGCAATTGTTTGTTAGAGAGAGGTAAAACATTTTCATTCTCATTTCCTCATATAGAACAACTATAAGCAAATAGAAATAGTGTGGTATTTCAGGCATCGCTTTGTACAGGATAAGCCAGGCAAGTCCCTCTCACTGAAAGTTTGCTGATTTACATATATTGCATATTGTGTCTCTGCAGATAATAAATTCTCAGAAAGAAATGAATTTTGAAAAATATTTTCAACATATTTTGAAGGTGTTGTACATGAAAGGTTACAACCAGTTTTGAAGGAGAAGCTGATGGAGCTTGTGGTTACCTATCCCTTTATCTGTTGCTTTGCACTTAGATTTGTGCTAATTGAGCTTTTTCACAGCTGCTAAGTAAAACCATTTCAATGTTTTTACCTCCATCAAACACCCTTTTAGTCCTGACTTAGTCTTCTGTGAAGTACAAAAGGAAAGAAATGTATCATTCAAAGATTCCTGTTTACTATAGTTACTGAGGTCATCTTGTCATTGCCCCAGTGGTAAAGGCTTCTTCTAGTTGCTGCAAGTAAAGGTGTTTGGGTCATCCTACAGTGACTTCTAACATAAAACAGCCAGACAGGTTGCTTATCTACAGGTGTCACAGCTAGCATTAAAGTTCTTTCCTGACACATTTGTGTAAAATGTGCTCTTGGCTTCCAATGAATGGGGACCCGGCATCCAATCTCCATCCATGGGTTTTATATCTGTCCCCTACAACATGAGTTGTGCAGTAGTTCTGCTTATTTTTCAGCATCTCAACAAGGGAGATAGTTCTGGTTGTGCCTGTTGGGGTTTTTTGTTGGTTGCCTTTGTAGTCTATGAATTCATTGCTTTTGCAGAGAGGAAGAGCATTCTAATGAATTTGACATTGGGTTGACAACTCTCCAGTTTTCTTACCACAAGCTCAGTGATTGCCGTATTTGTTACCTCCAACCAACGCCTTGCTGAGTCCTGATGGTGGAGGCAAATTTGAGTTAATGGACTCTTTTTTTTCTTGTTTTTTCCTGAGTGCAGTGCTTTAGGATTAGGTTACTCACTTCTCTGTGTCTGAGCTCCTCTATCCTCCAAAAATGGGAATGATATTACTACCTACCTCCATGAGGATGAGAATTCTGTGTTAATTTTTGAAAAGAACTATGTAGATGAGAAGATTGATATCAACATGCTGGGAGTTCATTCAACCCGTGAGGAGATTCTTGTGATTTAAGATTCATTTCTTCACTGCTTTGTGAAAAATATGGTTGATTAGATTTAAAATTTAACCCAACCTTCACTGTGTCAGAATGACACACATCAGGTCTGAACACAAAGATACCTGGGAAATGGTTTCCTGGACAACACTAGCACAAAGAGAGCTCTTCAAAGTCATAAACCCTTGTTTTAGGGTTTGGGGGAAAAGGACAGAATAAGAAAGTGGATACTGAATCAATACTACTGAATCCAAAAAACAGCCCTCATAAGGATAGTGCAGGAATTGCATGGTTTACCCTGTGCTAGCTTGCAAAATACACAAACATATTCCCTACATTATATTCCACACATCTGGCAACACCAACAGTGAAAATTTTCCTATTCCTAAAGTATTACAAAACCAGTCAACCAACAAATAGCACCTCCACTCAAAACGGGAGAAAACGTCACCCCACAGAAAACGAAAATGTAGATTTGCTTCCAGTGGGAAGAAGTTAGGTTTTCAGCTGGTTGTCCAAGGAGCAGATCACCAGCCAAGTTATGAGAAGAAAATGGAAGGTATTTTTTTCTCTACCAAGTCCTCCCTGCTATTATCACCATTTAAAGGGCTTCTGTTGTCCTTTGTTACTCAGGTTCAACATCTGGATGTCAGCACTGATTCCTTCTTCCCTTTGCATCAGTCTTTTATGTCACCAAGTCCACATCAAGGGCAGGTGATTCTACTCAGAGATGCGTGCTGCTGGGCTTCTTGTCTGACTGTGTCTCAACTCCCAGCTCCATTTTGGAGAGCCCCTCCACTTCAACCTTACCACCTGTACTGGTTGTGGCTGAGATGGGTTCCTTTCCCCATAGCAGCCCTCAGAGTGCTGTGCTTTGCATTGGTAGCTGTTGAAAGGACAGTTGTTGATAACACACCGATGTTCTGGCTACTGCTGAGCAGTGCTTGCACAGCATCAGTGCTGTCTGTCCATCATTTTGACCCCCAGCTGGGAGTGGGCAAGATCTTGGGCGGGGACACAACTAATATAGCTGAGCCAAACTGAACAACGGGAGAATCCATGCCATATGATGTTAGCTCAGATATAACAGCGAAGAAAAGGAGGAGGAAGGCAGGGCATTTGTTATTTAGAATGTTTACCTTTTGGCACAGCCACTATGTGTGCTGAAGCCCTGCTCCCCTGGAAGTGGCCTAACATCACTTGATGGGAAGGAGAAAATAAAATCTTCTATTTTTCTCTTTGTTGGTGCACACTCAACCTTTCAGTTTTGCTTTAGTAAACTGCCTTATCTCAACATACCAGTTGTTTTCTATCTTATTTTCCCTCCCGTCTCCAGCAGAGAAGGAGTGCTGAGAGGAGCTTGGTGGTCATTAGGTGTCCAGCCAAGGTCAACCCACCACACCAACATGCACCTAAGATGCTCACATATCTCTTGAAAATATTTCTGCAGAGAATATCCTGCTATTTTATTTCACTTTGGTAGTATCTCCACCAGTACTCTGTGTTTGACTGTATGCGCTTCAAGCATCTTGTTTCCAGACCTCTGTTTCTCTTCACTTACCTTACTTTTCATGTTGACCTGTGACAGTGCAAGTGATTTCAGGCTCTTCTATAGGTTTGTTCCCTCTGCGTTTTGATTTCTTCATGAAGGTACTATAATTTATTCCTTCCAATAGGTAAGGCATTCACAACTGTATGAAATTTGCAGGTGACAAGAGCAGCAGGGAGTGTGCAGAACGGATTGCTCATATCGACAGCATTTTTGTGGTTATATCCTATATCTTAGAGAATAAGTCATGTTCAACACTAGTTTCAACACAGATTGCTCTGACAGTTTCTGCTGCTACTTGTGCTTGATAGCTGTGCCTGCTTTAGCTTTGGACAGCTTCAGACTGTAAACTTTGGTGGGCAGGATTGTTTTCTACTCATGGACAGTGCCAAGCACAGAAAGACCTTGAATTTTGCCTGGGCTTTTTGTGCTCTCCTTAAAACAAAGTTATAGTAGCAGCCATAAATGGAAGCTGCTGTTTCCTTGGAGAGCCCAAAGGATGAGCATCGCTACAAATGTTACCTGCTCCTTCCTAGAACTGAATCCACAAAGCTGTACTGCTCAAGGCTGATAGATTGTGCAGAGACCAGAATTAGATTTTGGAAAAGAAACTGTATTCGTATCCCCTGCTCTCAGAGAAGTGTGAAAGGGAAGAAACATTTAGAAGCATCAGAAAGACTGTATACTTGCACAGCTCAACAACTCTGGCAGGTCACAAATGCTGGTTGTGAAGGACTCATCTATTGACATGCAGATATCATGGCCTTTAGTGATGGTGAGGGAGAAGCTTGTGAAAAAAGTACAAAACCAGTTATGGTAAGATGCTCTTAAAATCCTTCAGTTGTGAAAAGTTAACTGGAATGTTGCCCTGACTTCTGCAGTCTCTCTATGTGTTCATTCTTTGATAAAGTTTCTCAGACACTTTCTGTAAACATAGTCATGTTTTGTTAACTGTACTCAAATGTTTTCATTCCTTTCTCTGGGGTGGAGAATGTTTGATGGACTGTTCTCTTAACTAATGGGGATGGAAGAGGTGGCAACCTCATCCTTCAATCCATGGTCATTTCTAGAAACATATATATATGAAAAGAATAAATAGCCAGCTCTCTTTCCTGGCTTGGCGGTGTTCAGAGAGGATTCAAGTTGGAGTGCTTCTTTTCATGTCTGTCCACACACTGGAATGTGTCAGGGGCTCTTTAAACAATGCAAACTTGGCAGTAAGGAGCTGAGAACAGATTGCTTTTTATAGAACAGGCCTATAGGGTGGTATGAATTCCCTAAAATTCAGATATTATTAAGTAGTCGTGCTCGTCTTCTTTTTCTCTGACAGCAGTATAAATAAATTCTAGGCATTCTGGGCCTATAAAAATACTTTGTTTGGTCCTTCTCTTATTAGGACAGTGATCCCAATTCTTTCAACTTAAAAGGCTGTAGAGAGTTTGCTGTTTGTCAACATTGTCCTTGATTGCTTGTTGCAGTAACATAACAGTCAGGACAGTGAATCCTGTTAAGGGGAACTGACTTTGACAGGGAGATAGAGGCATATTTCTGATATGAAATATGGAGATAATGAAAGGAAAATTGAGACAGAGTTATTTCTAATGACAGGCATAGTAAGATTCAGTTGGGGGATGGAAAAGTAACTTCTTTTTCTCTGAGTTTTAGTTTGTTAGGAAAGAATAGACTGAACACCTCTGGCAGGCAGGATGAGAGGTTGCTAAGCTGCTTCTCTGCTGCAATAGTCATCCCAAGGTCCCTGCCTGGAAAAGAGCCTTGCTGTGTGAAATGCATATGTGCACACAACTCACACACCAAAATGGTCTCTGCACTGGACAACTTGCAGCAAAAGGAAGGAAAAGGTGAGGCATCCCAGTCCATCCAGTGTACAGCTCTTCTCTGCTGCCAACAGTCTCTGTCAGGGCAGGAATTGATCAGTCAAACACACAAGCCCATTTGGAATTCTGTTCTCTCCCCACTCTTAGAGCAGCAGACCAAAAACAGAAGAAAATGTGAAACACCTGTAGGAAAATATACAGACCATAGTTACATTTACAGTCTCTAACTGCCCATTCTCTGCACTTTATTTTGAAAAGCCCAGTGATTTGCTCAATTGAAAACTTTCCTGCTTTTATTTGTTGTTTCTCTTTGCCAGGAAGTCTGTCCTCCAGCTAGACCTAGCTAACGCCAAGAAAGCTCTGATTGTACCTGCCTTTGAGACCCTACGCTACCGCCTCTCCTTCCCCAAGTCAAAAGCAGAGCTGTTATCTATGTTGGACATGGGAACCCTCTTTACATTCAGGTAATGGAAAGTACTCTTGAACCTGTGGTCATTATCTCTGTTTTTTATGATCTGAATATTTGCTTCTTCTCTCTCACTGTCAGCTGCATTAAGAAACTTACTGGAATTTTTTTCCCTTTTCATAGAGAGGCAGTGAACAGAATCATGTGGATGTATTTTGTCTGTAAGCTCAGCATTTTGTCTCATATTACAGTCCTCTACTGAAGGACTTCACTTGTTAAATCGAATTTGTTTTATTTTCATCATTTTTTATTGCACTTCAAAATCAAGCATGACCATTACACTTAAGTGCGTGTAATTTACTTTTTGGCTACCAAATACTATCTGGGTAGCTGTGTCTTCTCATGTGACCAAAAGCAATGTATCTCTGCTCACTGGTTCTCTTCCTTACTGGAAAAACAAAGGCAGGCTTGTCTTATGTTCTTTTAAAGTGTGAAACAGCTGCTTAAATACCTAGAGTTCCTCTGTGCAGAGGTAAGAGAGTACTCTGACTAGAGGTGAAGGAGCAAAGAACACCTAAATTTGGAGCTCCTCTCTGAAGCAGACTCCTTTTGTGGCTGCGAACAAGTGTTAAAGTGCAGCTACCAGGGGTTAACCATCTCTTGGGTGTGTGTGGTAAGGTCTGATCAGCAGACATTTGTAAAGCATCTCAGTGATGGGAAGAGTACGATATGGCCTTACGATGTTGCACAGAGAGGGGGCTTAGGAGACCTGCGTTCTCTTCTCAACTCCACTACTGCCCTGCTGAGAGGTGTTACACGAATCACTTTGCTTTCTTACATCTCTGTTCTCCATCTCTGAAATACAGGTAACAGTGTTCACCTCTCCTTTTTGCAGTATTTTGAGATCTAGAGACATAAGCCATGAAAAAGCTAGGCATTATTCATGGCTGGAGGAGCTCAATATCATACCTCTCCCATCCTTCTCTTACTTTAGAGCTTTCCTCACACTTTTCCCATTCCCTATATTGCACACCTCTCTTGCTGCAGCAGCCAACCTTCCCTCATATGGTTGCATGCGCATGTCATAGCAGACAGACTGTGTGAGTCCGGAAAACATAGTTCTGATCAGTGTCAGAATTCTACCAGTGACTGCCTTGAAGTTGAAGCTTGAGGTGACTGAGAGACGCATGCCTCTGGAAAATTACTTAAGGATACTGATAGAGCAACTACCTTTCCCTCTGCCGTGGTTCTTTAACAGTCAAAAGACATAAAAATTAACAAGACATCTGTTGATAGAAAATAGTTGTCTCTCCCATAGTTCAGAGAAAAAGTCCTTCCACTGGAAAATAACACCCTCAGGATTTTCAGGTGTTGCATTCCACCACAAGCCAGCTGCACAGTGGTGGCCTTCCACTACAGATTTCATCTTCAAGCTATACAGCATGTTGGTGTGTTACATACACAGCTTGATTTGCAAATCCTTTCTCAAGTCTCACTCAGGCAAAAATGTCTCTAACATCAGTGGGAGTTTTTCCAAAGCAAGGTTAAATAAGAAGTGAAGGACATGCAGTCTGTATCTGGTGTACATATTAATGTAGGATACATTTTACAAATGCTTCCCAAGTTTGTTTTGGCTTATTTCATTGCTCAAATATATCAACAGTCACAAAGAAGCTGCAATCTGGGCTGAGAATTTCCACCTCCACCTTCAAGGTGCTTTAATAATGCTGCAATTTTACACTGAGCAGGTGGGAGTGAGCTAGGGAGGACTGCTGTGACAGTGATTGCTGAGAGTGCCTGCAGCATCCCAGTCCCTCACACCACACGGTAGATTACAATCTTTCTCTCTGAAATTGCTGAAATTGCTTTTGTCACCTCTTTTCGAAATGGCGACCTTTTCTACCTCTGGGCAGCTAAGAAGTACACAACAGCTCCCAATTACATCCCTCAGCCACCAGCAGAAGAAAAGAGAAGACAAGTGAGCATCCGTGGCTGGCAAGGTGTGCTGTGTGAAACCCTCCGCCACAGCAGGGGTTCTGTGCCAGCTCGCTGGCTCCCTTGGCAGCTGGTGGCTGGGAGTGTGCTCCTGAGGATGTGCCTGCTCAGGGCCTGGGTAAGAGCTGATGAACCACAAACGTACTGCCCACACACATCCAGGCACAGGGGAAATGGCATAATCGTATTGAGAAAACATAAAAAGCAACAACTGATTAACTGATTGCATCCACAATCCAGCAAAATGTTTAAGCATCTGAGAACAGAACTGGGAAAGTTCTTCCTTCACCAAATCATCTTTCTCACTGAAACAGGAAGCTTAGGGGACAAGGCAGGGAGGAAGAACACTCTGAAAAGAATAACTACTTCATTTTGCTAACTTTAGCAAAGTTTACTATAGTTTTGACATTTTACTTAAAATAAAAGCAATCAGTACCACAAGTAAAATGGAACATTGGATCCAAAGTGGAGGAGGGAGGGGTGTGGTGTGTTCCAGTTGTTTTCCATAAACCGTGGGAAAGAAACTCATTGTGATTTTAGGGAGATTGAATTACTTGGTTTGGATTTGTCTAAATTGCCAGTGTAGTGAAAAATATGTTGTTCACAATTTTCATGAAGTTCTCCAGGGACTCAGTCAGATTGAGTGTGGCCTTAAAACTCAATGTGTATTTAAGTCTTGAGTGAGAAGGGCCTGAGCGGAAAATTACATTTATTCATTTGTCCTGTGAGATGGAAGACCAGTACAGACAGTGAACCTCTTCTCAAAACTGCGTCACTGATAGTAAAGACTGTTGGAAACAACTCACCCTTTAATGGGAGCTTCCTCTCTATGGACCTCCACGGAGTGGTGCCTGCTTATCTTTCTTTGCAGCACAGTTCATGTAATCAGTCATTGAGCAAGACCTAGTTCCAGCAGATTATCTGTGTATGAACCCATATATATTGTATGTACAGATGTGTATGTAATCCGATAATCCTCTCACAAGTCTTGTTTTCAGTCTCATTACTCCTCTATCACTATTGTGTGCACACCTCATTTGAGCATCCTGTACTCATTTACCTGTTTGTCCGGACCTTAGCCGTCCTTTTGCCTTTCTCTTTCCTTCCACTCACATCAATCCCTCTAAAGAGGCAAGTAAATAATCTCTGTTGTTATTTGGTTTTGTACAATGAAGTCTACTCCTTCCTTTCAGCTTTGTTTTGTCTCTGCAATACCAGTTTCATATTTTCCCTTAATTGTCTCTTCCCAATTGTTTATTTTTCCCTGCTAGTTTGCTCTGTTGACTCACTGAGGTTATACTTGAGCTGCTGTAGGTGGTTACACTGATATCTCCAAAAAGTGTGGAAAGAAATGGAATTGTTTTTATGGTTAGTATCCTGTTAACCCCTGTTTAAATTAGTGGGAGAATGTTACTGGAATAGCAGTAGCATTTGGCTGCTTCTCTGCAGGAATCTCTCAATTAACCGAAGTTTGTATGGGGCTTTGAAGATAGAAATCACTTCATAAGTTTTAGCAGTCATTATTATTATTATTATAAATAATTTCAAATGCCGGAGGTAGGATTTTAGAAGATACAGCACCCTCCACAATCCTATATAATTTTAAACCCTACATTGTGACTGTTGGTTTATTTTTTCCAGCATATATAGCTGCACATTAGTGACTGGGTAGGTTAGCCACTTATCTCCAAAAGAGGCAAAGAGAAGGTGATGATCCTTTTTGGTGATGATCCTAAAGGGCATTAGGGATTATAAGCATCTTTGTGAATCTGGCACTGCTTTCTAATAATCTCTGGAGAATTATTTCACTTTTATGTCAGTTTTTTTAATACAAAAGAGTTTTGATTTTCCTGGTCCTCAGGTGAGATATCTGAAAGTGATGCAACCTGTTTACAGTTTAGAAATGCAGCATACCAAGGATCATACATTACTTGTGACCCCAACACCATCCTAATAATTCAGTCTTCCTGCACTGCCCTGAACAGAGTCAGCAAGCTGAACACCTCTGATTCTTCTGTTACAAGCCATACAAATGTGTTCAAATGAAAATTCCTAGGCTATGATTTTATATTTCTGTTTTTAGCAATGGCTTAGAATGTTATGAGAATTTCTGGGATGGAAACCTTACATCATGTTGTAATTTTGCAATATTTAATACTCAAATCCCTGCACTTTTAGCATGTGAGTCATCCCTCTGAATTCAGTGTATCTTACTTTACAAATTGGCAGGATATTTGTTTTGCCCCTTCTGTTGCATATCTATCTCAGAGTTGTAATAGAGATACCTGCTCTGCCTTTGTTTCGTTAATTAATCTGTGAATCTGCAGAAAGAGCTTGTCTCATTGATTTTTGGAGAAGTGTTAGAATAAGTGGACGAGAGAGTCATTGACCCTGGCAGTGAGGGGGTGCATTCAAGCTGTGCTAGGAAGAGACCTGCTGTGACCTAAACAAGATTAACAAAATATAAAAGGATCTTTTTCTGTAAATCAAATTGATTACCTTTCTGAGGATCACAGGAGTACTCCCCACAATGTGGAACTTAGAGCAGAAAGCCTTTATGTAATATTTTACTTTTTACTGTAATTATGCATCTTGGTTCCTGCCATAGTAATAACTGTAATTAATAAAATGGAACATAAATCCAGAGCTGCAGGTGTCTCTCATGCAAATGATAAAATTGTCTATCAAACAGATTGTGAATATCACCATGGTGGGGAAATAGCTAATTTTAGGGACTGTATCTGAGCTGCAGATTTCCACACCGATTTTAGAGCACCGACCAATGCAGCTGCTTGGTTGCTAGGAATGAGACATAGCACTTGCAGTGCAGATGAACTGACAGGGTACTGTGTAATTGTTTCTCATATTAGCATGAGGTACTGTTTTCACACTATCCTTCACCAACTAGATGTGTTTAAGCATTGAGCTCTGGGAGGCGGGCTGGAAATAGTCATAGAAATTGCCTCCGAGGCGTCCTGAAAATGATGATGTGAACTGTAAGCTGATGTCCTTATTTTTGAGCATTTTGTCTAACAGGTAATATTCTGTTGCCTTGCCAAGATGCTTTCTATCTAATTGCCTCCCCACGTCCCTGCCATTTATGTCTGTTTCAGGTACCACGTCTGGACAAAAGGGCACGCGCCAACGAATTTTGCCAAGTGGCGAACAGCCACCACCCCCTACCGGGTGGAGTGGGAAGCAGACTTTGAGCCATACGTCGTCGTCAGGAAGGATTGCCCGGAATATGACAGGCGCTTTGTTGGGTTTGGATGGAACAAAGTAGCTCACATCATGGAACTGGATGCACAGGTGAGATGACACACGAGTATCTCACCCAGGGCTCTGCAGCAAAGTTGTTACAATGAAATCTGTGTCCTGTAGGAAGGTGTTGCGCTTTGCATCACCAAAGTGTTCGTCTGGCCTTACTGAGCTCTTTAATGAGTGCGTCTTGAGTTGGGAACACTCAGGTTAATGGTTAGAATTCAAAAACAAATCTTCAGTTGAATTCAAGGCAAGCATCTTTAATTTCTGGCTGGGATTTACAGCACATTTCTGCAAAGCCAAAGTCTTTACATTTCCAAAGTCTGGGGCTGTGGAGCAGACTCTGAAGGATCCAGGTACTTGAGCCTTGGGCTACCTGCTTCTTGGATCTGTGACTTGGGATGAAGCTGCTGGGCAGAATTTATAAGAATAAGGATGCAGAGAAAGCTCAAGAGTCCCAGACTGGCACCAGAGCTCTCAGAGTTGCCAAGGTCCCTGCTGCCAACGTCGATCTTAGAGGCTGGCAGTGACTATGGCTCCATGGGAGCCCAGTGCTGCTGCTCACTGAAATGACAGGATTTGCATCACCCTGCTGTTCTTGGATGGGGAGCTACCCACTGTGCTAATCAGCAAGGTCTGGGTCATGGCATTTCTTTTTAGTTTGGGTTTGGTGTAGGTATTTTCAGTTTGGTTTCAATCCCAGTGTTTGAACTAGTAGCATTTCATGCTAACCAGAAAAATAGATTTTGATGATCTGTATCCTCCTGTGATAGCTTCTGCTACGAATCTGGAATACAGCGGATCCTTCTCTGCTCAAGTCTTACCAGTTTATATGAAGCAGAGCAGCCCATGGCTTGGAGCAAGTTGGTGGGAGATTGTGTCTCTGGCGTGTGGCCTACAGTGTACTTGTGTGCAGGCATGTATGGGAGGGATATTTTCTACTTCTGCTTACAAAACCGCATGGTCACCTTGGGCTGGCAGCCACTGTTTGCCCTCTGTTTGCCGAGGGCATTCCCAACAAATTTGTACTTACTTACGTGGAGAAAAAATTATTAAAGACTAGAAAAAAAATGTCCCTTATATTAATGTTAATAATACTTTGCTCTGCTATAGCACTGTAATTTTCCAGTGCACTTTCCAAGCACTAATCAATTAACTATCAGTTGTGGAGAGTGCCAGGGTAATGGTTTATTATTTGTTAATATAAGTAACAAGGCTTATGTTCCCAGTGGCAGCTCTTATGGAGCACTCAGGGTTTAACTCTTCTGTTCGGAGGTGTCTGCCCAGCACAGAGATTCACACATGTTAAATGGAAATATTTTTCAAAGTTGATCTTAGCACAATTATTTTAAATGACCATTGGGTTGGAATTAACTATGGGAAATTGTTTTTCTCGCTCTTCCAGCCTTGAATACGTTATCACATTCAAAAGTAGTTTCATTTTCCTCTGTAGCAACAAGGGTATTGGCAGGTTCTCCCACAAAATGAGCCTGGAGGAGACATGGGATGGCACAGCTACTTCCCCTGTGGCATTCCTGTGTTTTGGGGTGTGCACAGATCAGGTTGCTGCCAGCTGCTTGTCTGGCTTCATTACCACCAGGCAGAGCAGCTTCTCAGTTATTTCACTGCTCCTCACAACTGAAGTGTCTGTCAAGAGGTCTGTTCCAGATCCCTTTCCAAGGGCCTGTGCCACTACTGGCTGTCAGAGCAGGACATGGCATGGAGATAATCGTCGCTGTTTTGCTGGGAGCATGCAGGTGTCCACTGAGCTGGATGCTGTACAAATACACAGATAATGCCAGTCTCCATCTAAAGAACTGGTAATCTAGGAGATGGGGACAGAGGTGCATTGCCTTCTCAACAGAGGTTTCCACGTTGTAGGGAGAGGTCATTAAGAAACCTTTCCCTACATTTCCAATGACTGTGGAACTAGACCGTGAGCATCCCATTTTCCAGGACCCTAGCCCAGCATATTTCACAGGGGATTATCAGCAGCAGACTCACAATTTTTTATAAGGCTTTGTGTGCCTGAAGGCCGTTCAGAGGGATGGGAACGCTGCTGTGCTGAACAGTTAGCACTGCAGAATGTAGGCAGTCCCTGACCTGCAGTATTACAGACACGAGATGCAAACAGAGAACAAAGAAAAGATTATATGAGGGGGATGCATCTTCCTCTGCAGCTCAAGCTGTAGTTTTAAGGTCCCTTGGAGACATTTTCTGTCATTTGTAGTTTATCAGCTCTCCTCACTCCATGGTGCCAGCCTTTGTTTTTGCATTTGGTTCCCCATTAGTCCTAAGCATCTTCCAGCTAAATAAATTCTGCCTGCGAGCATCAGATTGTTTTGTTCTTGCCATACATTTTTCACTCCAAACAGAAGCTTAGAGGACCCCATTCCCATGTATAATAACATTGTAAATTGGCACAAAGATTTACCACTTTAGCACTGTCAGGGAATGGGCATTCTCCTAAGGAGTAAGGAGCTGTATCTGCACTCAGCTATTCAGCACATGCTGCTGCTTCATGGGTATTGGGTAACGGGTCAGATTCAGTGACCAAGCTGAAACAGTAATTGTAGTTGTGATTCAGTTCACTTATTTGTTTCTGTGAGATAGGAATTAGGAGAAATAACAAAACAGGCTCAAAAACTTCAAAGAGTATAAAGATAGTTTATTGTTACTAGAGAGGATTAAAAGAAAAGGAACACTACACTAAGAAAGTAAAAAGGAAAAAAAAAAACCACATTCCTTTCTTCACCAGCCCCCGGCCCTCCCCCAGCCCTTATCCCTTCAGGGCATACACAGACCTCCTCACAGGTTTTTTGGGAGGGAGCAAGGAGAATAACAAAGATGGAATTTCTGGTCAATATTAGAGTTCTTAAAAAGTCTTTCCAAACTCCAGGAAAAGAAAGAGGTCTCCTCTCTGCTTCTGTGTGGTTTCTGAACTGCCACTGAATTATCCTGTCCGGTCAGAGACAGTCCATTGCACTGAGCATCCAAACATGGGGTATTCTCAATTCCCCACTCCATGTCCTTTAAATGGGTAACAGAATAGTTTATGGTNGGTCTGAGAAAGCTGAAAATTGGTTTTTCCCAGGCCCGCAGGGGACTCTGTGGAATGGGGGGAGGGGAAGCCCCTCCCGGATTCTTGGGAGCCGCTGGGCTCGGCCTTGCAGCCCCCCAATTGCTCTTTGGCTGCTTGCAGCTTTTGGGGGTGGCCCCAATGCGTGCCAGGGACCCCTTGCCCTGGCATTTGGGGGAGGGGTCCCCCTCCCCCCATCCCTTCTCCTAGTCGCAGCTGGATCAAAGAGGCCTTTCCCTCACCTCCTGCAGGTTTAAATATGCAAAATCTGAGAAGTGCCATTGGATTAAAAAGCTGTCAATTAATTTCAGCTCCAACCCACGACATCTGGGAAGGCACTGCAGCCTGAGCTATACTTTGGGCTCACCAATACCACTGCCTGAGTTGCAAAATGGGTCCACATTGCCTTCTGTTCACTTCTTTTCCAACCTAATTTGGGTTCATTTTTGGCTCTATAGCTGAAATACTTCATTTCTGGTAGCATTGTAACCCAGCAGCTTTCAGTCTTCTCTGGCTTCATCACAGGTTGTTAGGTGAAAAAAGACTTGCCGGTGAAACACTCAGGTTTACTAGCACAAGTGTATTTTTTCCCATAAAGCTCTTTCCCTACTAAAATATTTAGGACTAGTCTGCTTCTCTGCTGCAGATATTCTTTGTCTCTGCACAGACTCCTAAATCTACAAGTGATTGGACATTCCAAACCAGAGGAAGATGGGCACTACTTCCTTTAAAGCCAGCGTGCTCTGTGGCTGTTCCTTCCCTGACCAGTGTCTTATGCAGAGAGGGGTAATAAATCAATCCAGCAACAGCTGTAGATAGAAATTGTGTGAGAAATTAGGAAATTTGCCTGTGGAGGCTTCAAAATTTCTTTGTAATTTGCATCCAATACAACTCAGATTTCTTGAAATTTCATATGAAAAAAGGGGTTAGGGTACTTTGCTTGGCTACGGAATAATGAGGTTCACATCCCTTACCCAGTTCCTTACAGAAGATACCTGCTTGTTGCATATCCTACACTAGTGAACTTTCAGCTTGTCTTAAGAATCAGACCTTTTCTAGCTTTGCTCTAATGATCATATATTTACCTGTAAAAATTGAAAGAATCTAACAGGTATAATTGAGACTTAAATTAACCATCATTTTTTTAACAAGAAAAATTGTCACAGAACTTGTTCAGATATAAACAGAATTAGTGAAGTGGTTTTACAGGAGAAGGAGAGTTAGCACAATATCCCAAACTTCGTGAAGGAGAACTTAATTTGCGTAAAAACATCTCGAAGCATATAGAATTAGCAGGTTCCTTTTAACATGTTGCCTATAAATGATATCATATTCTCCCCTTATTTCAGGTTTATAAATAGTTTTGGACAGTTTTGTCTCTGTAAGTAGATTAGCATATAGGCAAAGCAACATATGTAGTGCAGTTTTGCCTTTGTAAATGTAGCTAATTCCAGCATCCCAAGCAAGACAATTTGGAGGGGCAAAGCCATGTTTTTGCATGGACACTGGAGACTCATGCTGGGTAGTCACAGCTGTGTTGTTGCAAGCACACTACTGAAAAATCTGTGTGGCAGACATGACTTCAGGTGTGCCTTTCATACCGTTTCCCCATTATTTGGCTTATATGGAGTAAAATGTTTTAAAACAGCTGGGTTTTTTTACCATGAGGGTGGCAAAACACTTGGGGAGTTATCCAGAGGGGTGGTGGATGCCCCATCCCTGGAAACATGTAAGGTCAGGTTGGATGGGAGTCTAGTAACCTGATCTAGTTGAAGATGTCCCTACTCATTGCAGAGAGGTTGAACTAGGTTATGTTTAAAGGTGCCTTCCAACCCAAACAATTCTATGATTTTATGAAAAGAGAAAGTAGATCATTTCACAGAACAAAGAAAAAGCTGCTTGAAAGAAAAAGGCAGCTTATTTGAGATCTCTGACAGGTTTGTTGTTCCTGAGACACAAGCCGTGCTGTTACATGATGGCGCATATTTGACTGTGGAGGTGCAGGGGGGATGCCTTGCAGGAGGGCTGGGATCCCCCTCACGGCCGTGTCTTTGTCCCGCAGGAGTACGAGTTCACAGTGCTGCCCAACGCCTACATGATCCACATGCCACACGCGCCCAGCTTCGACATCACCAAGTTCCGCTCCAACAAGCAATACCGCATCTGTCTCAAGACGCTCAAGGAAGAGTTCCAGCAGGACATGTCGCGCCACTACGGCTTCGCGGCCCTCAAATACCTGACTGCGGAGAACAACAGTTAGCACCGTGGAGCCCGTGCGTGGCCAACAGGGACACCGAGGCAAGAGCCACTCAGCGTTTGGGGCCCGGTCTTCAAACTGAGAAATACTTTCTGTTTTTATATCATACTTGGCAGTTCTAACAGTAAAAATTTGAAGTGACATGTCTTCGGACTATGGTCATTCATCCGTTCCCCTACTACCCCAGGCCTGTCAGCTTTAGCATTCGTGAGGTGTTTGCGAGTGAGGCCAGCCGGGCGCCGTCCAAGCCACCAAAGGTGGGGATTGGGCAGGGGCTGGGATTGCACTCCACTCTCTTGACTGCAGAGCACAGACAGACCTTCAGAATACAGAATTTCATGTTGCTGTTTAATAATTTGACATGCTTTTTATCTGTAAAGGAAGATCTTCGGGTCGCTGTCCTGTGAATTTCAAATCTGCACTACTCCAAAAGGAAAGTTTCGCCTGTGAACTTTCACAGGGGCCCTGTTAACAGGGATGACCTTGTTAATGCAGGATGAGCCAAAGGTCTGAATTAGCCTTGAAAACACAGGAGATGCTTATACAATACTGCACTCCTGAGAAGGTGTGTTACTGATTCAGTTCTATACATGATATTGATTGGTCTTTTATTCTCAAATTAATTGTTTTATCAGGAAAATCCCCTATATCCCACCCTGCCTTTCCCCCAGTCCGAAATGCTGCTCCTTTCCTTGCCAAGGAAATATCTCTCTTGTGTTTCTTTGCCATCTTCAGTTTTGGTGGTCCAGTAAAGAAGATCAGTAGCTCTGCCAGAAAGTGAACAAAACTTGTCAGTTTAAGGTCTGTTTTAATCAGAGCAACTTGTTCACATGTGTCTCTTAAGATAAAGGGCCCGACTCTAACTCTCTATCTTTTTTAGGCAAGAATTGGATTTTACCTATAAGGCACATTGTACCAGGGGAATACTGATTTGTAGGCTCATTTCAGTGCTGCCCATCTGTGAAGGCACTGGGCCTTACGCTTTAAGTGGACTTCTTTGCTGAACAGGGAATATAAACCAGTAAAAAGGCAACTAGTAGCCTTGGTGCTCTCCTGCTGCCTGCTGCAAGGTCTCAGAACTACTTCGTTAAAGGAGTTTATCATTAAAAGGAGCAGAACTGTTAGGAATAAACTCCCCATTGGACGGGGAGAAAAGAATGTGTTGGGAATCTGAGTGAGTGTTTGCTTGAACGTGGACTGGTCAAGTTCACAACATTGGTACACACAGGAGTTTGCTGGAGGGTGAACAGGAACCTAACAAGCAAAATGCAGGAAACAAGACACTGGACTTTTTGCCATTTTCTTTATCTTCAGTATTAGTGTTGTGTTTACATGGGAGGAAGAGATGAGGTGCACTACCCCTTGCAGGGCTATTTGTAATTTTTGTTGCAGTGTTAATAGAGAAAGCAGAAACAACTCAGTGAGAAATGTGTCTGTCTCCCTTACCCCAAACCCCAAAAAACCACATGTACCAATACCACTGCCTGAGCTGGGAAATGGATCCACATTGCATTCTGTTCAAGTTTTTCCATTTTGTTTTTTCAGCCACTGGACCTTCTACTTTCCCCGCCCCCCCCC
>VZRO01006534.1:26435-71282 GCA_013397915.1 Daphoenositta chrysoptera
CCCCCACCTCATCCCTCTAGAGCTTGGTTTTATTTCTAACCTGACATTTTGTGAGAGCTTTCTGTTATGGTGGAAACCACACAGTTAAACCAGACATTTAAACTACAAATATCAGTTCATCATTCTGTGTAAATATAAGAAAAGCCAAAAAAGGCAATATCTTTGACAAGAAATAAAAAGGGGCAGGAGGCTGTGTGTAGTTTTCACATTTTCCCCTGGGAGTGTTGGCTGCATAAGAATATATCACTGCATAATTTTCCAAAGAGCTTTTTTTTTCTGTTCTTAATGGCTTTATGTAAAGATTTACATAAAAAGCTGGAGAGAGCCAGGAAGAAGTGAAATTAGTGCTCAGTTCTGGCTAAGATATATTCTTTTAAAAACATCAAAGTCTTGACTCCCCAAGTCCTGTGTTACCATTAAAGGCACAGGTCACTGTGCTGATTGAGAATGAGAAGAACCCTGCAGCACAGAGACTGTTGATTAGCTAATGTGCAGAAAGATCCCAAAAGCTGACCTAAGAGAGGCTGACAGTCATTGTACCTACATAAAATCTCCAGTCAGAGCTTCACTGTGCCCACCTTTATGTTCCATATGTATTAAAAATTTTTGTTTCTAGATGTACATTTCCCCTTGGCTTAACAACACTGCCCAAGGATGGACTGGATTGCCCTACAGCAGCATAACCTGTACATTATTTGGCTGTACCATTATCAGCATTCTTCTCATTATTCTATTCTCAGTGGTCATGTGATGAGGATGGGGGAGCAGGGAGGTAATAATTTGTTACTTGCCTGACTGTACAGTGAGTCGTGGGACCTCCTGGGTAGGCTTAGGTGTGCTGGCTGGTTGTAACCAGCTCAAAGACTGGTAGTAGGTACAAAAAGTCCCCTTTTTTGTCCTTATAGACACTGTACTGACCTTTATCTGTCATGTCATGTTTGTCTCTGTGCTTCGTAATTTGAGAGGTGTGGGGCTTGGGGTTTTTTAGCACATTTCAAACAATTTACCTGATAGCAGGTTAGGATTACATATCTGCCTGTAACTGCCAGGGCTCCTCCAACACCGTGAAAAAATTCACCACCGACAACAAAAAAAATCCCCAACTCAGTTATAACACTGACTGTCTTCCAGTCCTCTGCTGTAGTATTTGCTAGAAACTTTGTTACTTAATTTTCAGTTTTCTCCTGAAATCTTCCAGAAATAACAGATAAACCTGGTGACTTAATGCCTTTGATTTATTGATTTGTTCCACCAACTTCTCTCTTGAGTCTTCAATCTATGACCTCTCCTTATCTTTGGTATTTGGGAAATGTGAGTCTTTCATTTAGATACCACTCCAGCACCCTCTCAGTGAAGGCTGATGGAAATAAATCGTTTAGATTCTTGGCAATGTCCTTATTGTCTTTAATTGTTTTTTCTACTTGTTTGGGGTGGCCTGCCTGTTACCTCCACTTTCTGCTTTTGGTGTACTGAGCAAATGTTCATTTTCAGTTTTAACTTCCTACTGTTTGCTCCTCAGATTCCCTCTTAGCTTTCTCAAACTCCATCTTAGCTTTTACATACCTTCCTTTCAGCTGTACTTTATTTCCATTCTCTGAAGGTTTCCTATTTGGCCTGAATAACTTCTAAAATTTTCCATTTAGTCATATCAACATTTCCTTGTCTTTTTCTTCCATTCATCCAAGGGGTACCATACTCCATGGCTATATATCAGCCCTTTTTATTTTAATTTAAGGATTTCAGTTTTTCTGTTCCTTTTATTTAGATTCCCTGATTCTTTAAAAAGAAAAAGAGGTTTTTGTTTTCAAATTTACATTGAATATCACCCTGCTAGGTTTTGGGGGTATTTTCCTCTTTAACCTTCCTAAATGCTCACCTTTTCCTAATCAAGGGATTAGAAATAAAATATTACAAAACTTGGGCTCTCATCTTGACACATTTTGTTCTGTGTCTCACTTTTCACTCTCAACTACAAAACATTGACATTTAAGAGTAATTGCAAACTTTTCAAGTGCCAAAGCCTGAACTGTGTGTTTTCCAGCACCTTCTGACATCCCACCACATTTCAGACATAATTATTATTCCAAATAATAACCTGCTGCCTGGCACCTAGTCCTCCTATTTTTGTTTTTATGCTTTTCCCTATGATGTAACAGGGTCTTCAAGTTCAAGTTTTGGGCAAAACACTTATTTAATACCTTATCATAACCTTCTCATATGTTTCCATGAGTTTTCTCTGTTTTCATAATAGGGAGCTATATACACACACACACACATATATACACACCTTCAAAAGTTTGGCTGGAGTTTCCACACTATCATACTATCACCTAAGGATCCTCTACCATTTGCCTATATGGAAGACCTAGGAAATGTTTTTGTTTATCCTGGATAGTTCTCAGTATCTGTCAGGTTTTTTTTCCAAGCCCTAGTTGTAGTATTTCCTTCCAGCCTTGCTAGTTTCCTATGTGCACAATCTGGTCCCACTTCACAATTTGCTGTTATTTTTCTATTTGTAATCATCATCTTGGACTCCATGGCAAAAAAGGAATTAGCAGCTCTACCTGCAGTTCCACCACCTTAGTTAGACTGAATGTGACATATGCTCCTATTACTCCTAAAGTACTGATTTTCTACCTGGTTGGCTTCATGGGGTTTGTTGGTAGATTGTAAGATGCATTTTCCTTTGACTGCAACAAGCAGAGGCACTTTGTAGTGTTATTTGCAGTAGCTGTTGCAGCAGAGTAAGCCCTGTGTTAGAGGGAAAAGCAAGAAAACCTCATCAGAATCGTAGCTGCTGTTTCTCTCCACAGGGGAAAATAAAGCCCTAGCACAGCTGAGCAGTTTTATAAATGCCCTGCACAAAGCACATTGCACATTATTTTCTGGTAGGTATAATCATACATCATCCAATTAAATATGAAAAATACGTTTTTAATGTTCTCATTTTTATGTGCAGTTTTACCCAGAAGATAATGCATTTCCTTCTCTGTCTTGCCAGTTTCCCCCATTACTCCAGCCTGCGTAATAGCCCCATCTGTTTTCGGCTGAGAAAGATTAATGACCAGAAGCACTGGGAGTCTTGGCAAATCAGCAGAGATATTACTCTTAGGCATTGCTCAGGACATTCCTTCCTCCTACTCTGCCAGATACTGAATGGGTGTTCCTCAGGTTTCAGGGCAGCAGCAGCAGAACACAGCAAGCTCAGCAAGTGGGGTGAGTGTCATTATTTATGAACTTCAGCCAGGTCTAATGCATTTAGTGGTGGGACTGCTGGAAAGAGAATGTATCATTGTTAGCTCAAAACATATTTCAATATTGGTGGAAAAAAACAGCTGGGTTTCTGCAACTCCACCAAGTGAGATTGGAATAAATAAGTTACTAGTAAATAAGGCCAGCCAAAAATGAGGTGCTTCCACTGCAGTATTGAAAATGCAGAAACACTGATAGCTCGATGAAGTAATTTTTGCAATAGTAATTATTAATGTATATTTAGATGGTGTGTTTACATCCAAACACTTAGGTGTATTGGGGATTATTTGAAGGTTGTTACTTTGTTTCACAATTTAAATTTGCTTGGAAAAGCTGCTGGCTGTGCACAGCAAATTATGGCTCAGGAAATGCTTACCAACCTGGATTTAAAAAAACTTTTCTTTTATAGGAGTTTTTATTTATCAGTAGTCATACATTCCCAAAACAGAACCCAAAGTCCTTGAGAATTTCAAAAGGAGCTATGTATGCATCAGATGGCTGGAACATTTTCCTCTTACCCCTATTTGGGATTTGGGGTTTGTTTACAGAGTAGACATGGTGATGAGTTGAAAAAAATAATCTGGGAATTAGAAAGCCAGCCAAATATTTATTTATGTGATCAGTCATATGAACATATTTGTTCAGACATGTTCGTGGATACTCCAGTGGAAGTGTTAGCACATTGAGGGTGTCAGGATGCAAACAATCTGAAACCCAGGCTAAGATTTTAGTATCTGTTCAGTATTCTGTGTAGTTTCCCCTCATACGGTGAGAACAGCTTCCTCACTCACAGCAAATTACTGCTTCTGTAGGGTTAAAATGTCTTAAACCTCTGCAGCGTGAATTTGTGGAAGTCACTGGGCAGGTAGCAAAGTCTGCATTGGAGAGCTCCATGGTCCATTGCCACAAGACACAAGATTTAATTCCAAATGAAACAGTTCTGACCTGAGGGTAATTCTCTGACCAGGGATTTAGACACCCTACCCTCACCAGATATGTTCAAGAAGAGGTCCTCAGATACGTTAGGTCAAGTAATTCAAGCCAAGCTTAGCCTATTTCTGAGTGTTATGGCAATATAATTGTGAGTCAATGGCTGTGTGAATTTTCAGCATTAACCGTTAGATCACAAGGCTTGTGATAAGGCTGCAGAATCAATCATGTGGAAGTTAAAGGATCTGAAATTTCAAGTTGCTTGTGGAGTTGGTGATTTGCTCATACAACTCCTTTCTGTTACCCCACACATACGTAGTAGGACGTAGTCTGTACACAATTCTTTGTTCAAGTTTTTTAGGGGGAATTCTCTTTCATTCTAAGCACAGAGTGGATAATATGTGGGTGAATGAAGCAGCTGGGTGATACTTCTTTTTACTTCTTCTTTTACTGATGTTTTCATAATATACCAGCCTTGATTTTGAGCAAAGACAGTTTTTTTTTTTCCCCCCCAAAGGATAGGTATAAACTGTGATTTAGGAAAATCAATTATCCCCCATGCTCTCAGGCTTTCTGAGCAGAACACCTGCAGTTCTGTTCTATAGGATTTTCTCATGTGGAGGCGATCCTGTGAAGCTGATGGAAATCACACATTCAGAGGCCTTGTAGCCCTCGCCCCCAGCCTACAAATGCTAACAGCTGGACTTGAAAGAGTGATGAATCCCAGCTCTGTCCAAGCAAGTCTGCTCCATCAATGGGAGCACTCTAAAGACTATCAGCAGTCTGTCAGGTAAGCAATGAAAGATTGAGTGAATAATTAGAGGTGGGTGTATGATGGGTTTGTTTTATGTAGCCAAATTTCCAGAGGAATGAGGAAGACGTAAGCATTTTGAAGTCCCTCACAAGGTCTCTTCATAGGATATGGACTAAGCTCATTCTGGATTTGTGGCATTTCTTATCCACCACTGGCCAATGTGGCCCACCTGCAGTAAATTCTATGGATTGTAAAAGTCTTGAAAGTCCAAACTGAGATTAAACCATTCTCAGCCTAAAGATGTTTAATTTGTTTCAATTCTTTGGATTCCCACACTGATTCTTTGGTGCTCTTCAGAAAAAGGAAAGAAAGAAAAAAGATAATAGCAGCTTCATAACAGTAGGAGTCTGACTATCCAGCCTTTCTTAAATTGTCATCACCAAGGTCAATGGTTGGGGCAAAGCTGAAGTCAGTGAGGTTCATAGAATTTCTTCTTCTGATCTGCTTGTGGAATTCCTATTCCAGCGGTGCTCTCCAGTGATGATGTAAGGGAAGGAAGAGCTGTCCAGCGCAGATTGATCCATGAGCTCTTCATCCAGGCCTAACCAGCAGCAGCAGGAAAGAAGCAGCACCACCACTTTTGACTTTTTTTAGATGGCAATAGTGAGTTCAGTATGAAATCTGTTATTCTGATGATAGACTTTGCTGAGCTTTTCTGCATTTTAGATGTACACTTGCTGTGAGTGACAGAAGCCACTTGGGGAAAAGATGGGACTCAACAGTTTGCTGGTCCAGAATGAGAACAAGACATGGGTGTATTTTCCCTTGACACCTTGCCCTGTGTTCACTAATTATATTAGCACCAATTAATCCAGCTGACCTGAGACTCAGTGTTCAGGCTAGGCAGTAAGCTTCTGCTGTCTGTGTTGATAAGAGAATAGAGAGATAAGTGAAATTATGTTTTCTGTACATAACATATATGAATATTTACGTATGGGTTCAAATGCTCATGGAGAGTTTACATCTTGTATTTCTCACTGTTGAGGCTTATGCAAAAAACAGCAAAGGCAATGGAAGAAAAAAAAAAAGCTAGTGAGTACTGTAAAGACCTACAAGGATTAACATTCACAGAGAGTCATCAGTATAGAATATCCACCAAGTTAACCAGCCAGCTTTTGTCATGAATGCAGAGAATACAGGCACTATCATCATCTTTCTGTTTACACTTCATAGAGCAAAACAAATGCATGTACTAAAAACAGCTCTCTGAATTAGATCACCCAAGACACAAATACTTTCTAAATTATATTG
Source organism: Daphoenositta chrysoptera (assembly GCA_013397915.1). Classification (NCBI taxonomy): domain Eukaryota; kingdom Metazoa; phylum Chordata; class Aves; order Passeriformes; genus Daphoenositta; species Daphoenositta chrysoptera. The sequence goes on from VZRO01006534.1 coordinate 32,683, forward strand.
CTTTTGTTTCCATTTTCATAAGTGAAATTAAAAGTTTGCAAAAATTTTTTTATTCATATTGTTCAATTTAGATATTTATATTCACAGTTGAACATGAGCCAGCAGTGCCCTGGCAGCCAGGAGGGCCAACCATGACCTGGGGGGCATCAGGGACAGCATCGCCAGCCGGGCAAGGGAGGGGATTGTCCCCTCTGCTCTGCACTGGGGCAGCTTCACTTCGAGTGCTGGGGGCAGTTTTGGGTGCCACAGTATAATAAGGAGGATCTAAAGCTGTTAGAGACCATCCAGAAAGATGCTGAAAGGTTCAGAGCGGAAGCCATAGGAGGTGTGGCTGAGATCATTTGGCTTCTTCAGCCTGGATAAGAAGAAACTTGAGGGGAGACCTCACTGCAGTCTACAACTTCCTCATAAAGGGGAGGAGGAGGTGCAGGCACTGTTCCCTTCTCTGTGGTGCTCAGTGACAGAACCTGAGACAATGGCCTGAAGTTGTGTCAGGCAGGTTTAGGTTGGATATCAGGAAAAGTTCTTCACCCAGAGGGTGGTTGGGCACTGTAACAGCTCCCCAGGGAAGTGGCCACAGCACCAAACCTGACAGAGTTCAACAAACGTTTGGACAATGCTCTCAGACACATGGTGTGATTCTTGGAGTGTCCTGTGCAGGGCAAGGAGGTGGACTCTCTAATCCTTGTGAGTCCTTTCCAACTCAGGACATTCTGTGATTCTATTCTATTTATTTTAATATGTTGCAGCTTTCTTCTGCATCTGTCAGACTTGAAAGCATTACAGCATTGTCTGTGCAGGGGAACAGAACTGAGGGGTCGTTGAGTTGTTCTCCATGTTAGTCCAGAGAAAGGCTTTCCTGTAGCCTGGGGGATTTTTTTATTCCTTTGTGCTATCACACGTTTTATTTCTATCTTAGCAGTGTCTCTTCCAGTAAGTATGAAAGTCTACTGGCTTATACCAGACCACTGCATGAGTTCATTACTGGAGTATGTTGTTTCTCACAGGGCACCTGAGCCTCCACACAAATTTATTCTGCAGGGGTTTTTCATTTTTAATCTTCAGGCTTACACTTGAGAAAAAATTCATAATTTTGAAGCTGTAAAAATGAGTTCACTGTATTTGTTTTATTTTTAACATACTCAGTTTGTTCAAACTTATCTGTCTACTACATCCATAGACCTTCCAGGAAAATACTGGTTTGAGAGGAAGAGAGTCGTTGTAAATAGTCCAGTGAGGCCAGAATCAGAAGCTTTTATGGGGGTTAGTAATCTACTCAAGCCAGAAATTTTAGCACAGGTTTCTAATATTTACAAATTTCTCACTATTTCTGCAGGATTCCATTTGAGGATCCTTCTTCAGCCAGCCCATTCTTGGGTTTTCCACTTTTTCACCACATTCCCATCTGCTGCAGCCCTAAATCCCTGTTTATATCAGCCTTTCGTTGGTGTTGACAGGTATTTTAAAGACAATATAGACAACTTCCACAGTGCTGAGAGCTGTTTATAACTATTACATAAGAGAAGAGAGATCTCCCCATTGCTGGCTCCCTTAAACTATCAAGAACATGTTAAATTAAGGAAAAAAAAAAGAGAGAAAAAAAAACCTTGGGCTACTGAAAGAGAGGGGAGGAGAAGACTTAGGCCTCTAATGTCATTAATGCCAAAACAAGACTTAATCCACTTCTCCTCCCTAGGGTATCCAAAACCTGATTAAATATATCTCACATCTCACAAATAAATCTCACAATCCTTAGTTCTTAGGTGCCCAGCTGGAACTCTTCGGGCCCTGATTCAGCCCGTGCAACTTGGCAGCTGTCTGAGACCCACGCTGTGGGAGTTGGTCACAGAGTCATGGAATCATTTAGGTTGGAAGAGACATCTATGATCATCAAGTCCAGCCATAAACATAACACTGCCAAGTCCACCATAAACCATGTCTCTAAGTGCCACATCTACACATCTTTTAAATACCTCTGGGGATGGTGACACTTCCTGGGGCAGCCTGTTCTGGTGATGGACATCCCTTTCAGTCCCCTTCGTTTCCCTTGAGAGTCAGTGGAGTGAGCAGGACTTCAGAAGAGGGCATTTCAGTTCACCTCAGTACCACATCACCCCTTGCTCTGTGAATAGCAGAAAAAGTTCACAGAGCTGGTGGTGCACATGCAGGTGCCTCAGGTGTACACACATAACACAGGACAAATCTGGGCCAGTGAGCATCAGTTTCAGAGCTACCGCCTACTCATTTAAGATTGTAGGTGTCAAAATACCCTGGAAGCTAAACAGTAAGTGCTACAAGGCCTTATACTCAGTATTACCTGACAAACTTGAGAACAACAATCCACATGATGGAAGAGGTGTGGGTGGATCAGCCACGGGAGGGGGGTGATTTGTGGACTCCAGAGACTGTGCTGCATGTTGTAACAGACAGCTTGTGCCAACAGCCAGGAAAACACTCGTTTTCAGCACAAAACCGTGGGCTTCATAATGGTGGTTAAAATACTACCTCTGGCACTCCTGGTCAGGTTGTGCCAGGTTAGTTGCGATCTGTCAGCCAGCAGATTTCCAACAAGTGCAGGTAAGAAACTCTGAGAAAGAAGGAGTAAAAAACCCCAAAAATGGCTTTTCATGTGTGTTTCTTCTAAAGACTCACACCTCATTCTTTTTCTCTCATGGCCAAGGTGATTCTACATTCTCCAGGGGAAAATGGGAATGCTGTGACCTTTAGGGTGAGCTATGCATGAAACAAGGCTTGTCATTGTCTTGCAAGGCCTGTGGCACTGAAGGTTTTGAATCTCCAACTCACCACCTTGAATTTCCCAATATATTACCTGACCGGCCGTCCTTCTGCTTCAGCTAATACTGAAACTCTGTTTCTCTTCCCAGCTTGGGGAAAGATTTTAAAGTAATATTTCAGCAAAGAGAAAAGAAAAATGTGTCTTCTTTCCTTATGCTGCCCCATCTCTCAAGCGCCTCCCCCTCCAGACTGAGGCAATTTGCATTTAACACAAACCACTTAATTTACACATATGCATTCAGTCCGTGTGTAAGTTTTCTAGGTGACAATTTTCTCAAGGAAAATGCTGTTTAGATTGTGTGTGCAAAGTAAATGGCTTGTAAATATTAAAAAAAAAAAAAAAAAAAGTTAATTTTCAATTGTGCAATAAAATTGTGAAATAATCCTCTCAATTCCTTTCCAGTATCTGACTTGACACATGCTGGTTTTAAGAGCATACTGTTGTTTCTTCATATGGGAACAAAAAGAGAGAGGTCACGAGCTGTTTTGCTTTCAACTTTAAGCTTTTTATTAGTTTTTAATTTTGCATTGTCATTCCCTTTAAGTTGGTTTTTTCCTCCAACCCTGGTTCAATCAGACACATTAGTGCAAGGCTGTTCCCACTGAAGACAGGTGAGTCATCATCTGCTCAGAGTTAATCATGTTTATATGCTTTCCTTGACCTTGACCTTCTTCCTGCTGGTGTCTTTCTGTAACCAAAGACAAAACTTTGGCAGGTGGGGGCAGTTTATTCAGTTCCTTTATAAGTATGACAATCAGCAGATGGGTGCTCTGTGATGGATGACAGCTCACCCACCCCCATGGCAGCAAATCCATGTAACAGGTTGGTATTGCAAAGGCTTTATCTGCTCTGTGGCAGCATGGATTTTACATTATATGGGAGTCCTTCTCTTGGTGATAGAAAACAACAAACCAGAAGCCTTCACTTTTCTGTTATTTAACCCTTTCTAATGGGTTTTTCAGGTACTCAGAGCTTCAACTTCCCCTCCCTTAATATAACTTACAGCTGGTGTATCCTTTAGCAGTAATAAGCAGAACCATGGGGCTGTAGCTCTCTCCCTTCCTGCTTCCTTTCTACTTGGTGGCCTACAGCCTCTCTGCAGAACTTCATTATCAAGAAAGGAGATGGGGGCAAGAATGGGAAGAAAGGTCAGCTGCATAATCCTTTGTGGTTTGTTTTGGTCTTCTTTTAAACCAAAATTCAAAGTAGATTCTACTACAAAAGTCTGTTTGCAGGGGGTGACAACACAGAATTTATATTCATAGGGACATCATAAAAAATTGGATGTCCCTGGATGTAGGATATGGAGCCCTTCTCAAAGACTGAACAGACTATGAAGAAAAACTAGTGTAAGTGGGGAAGGTAGCTGAATTTTTTGGGTGTTTCTGGACAATTACAGAATCAAATGGATTTTGGTTTTTTTTAGTTCATGAATAGGCTGGGACTCCAACAAGAGTTAGAAAAAGAGGGCTTTGGATTCATTACCAGAAACATAAATACTTGGAAAAGTACATATACATATAAATAGGTGGAAAAAGAATTCAGAGAAGGAAGATGAAGGACTGGAAAAGTGCAAGTGGGAGTTTTATAAGCTGAACTCTGCAATCATTGCAGAGAAAAAGAAAACCTGCAGGTGTAACTCCCTTAAATTCCCTGACTTTGCAGCAAGGCAAAGCTGGCTTGTGCAAGGAAATGAATGATTGAGCAGGTGCAGGAAGTGAATAGCATTAACTGTATAAATAGCAGCCGCTTTTCAATAATCGGGCTCCCAGAAGGGATCCTCTGCCTATGCCATTTCCATATTACCCACAACCCTCCCAATCCACCCACCTCTGACAAATCAGAAATAAAGAACAGTGCTTCCTTTAGGATTTATGTTAAATATTAATGCTCCAGGACAGGTGCAGTAGGGCAGATTACAGTGTGTTTAGACTGGACTCAAAAGTTCCATTTCATCAGAAGGGGGAAGGGGAATTCCCAAGACTGAAGTAGTGATGGAACATTCTGTGCCAGCTCTCCTCCAGGCACTCTTTCTCTCTTTCTCTCTCCCTCTCTGTGAAGAAGCATTCTCTTTGTGTAACTACATTCATCTTCAGGCTCTTTTAAAAGAGGAGTTAGCTGGGGGATGGTTAGATGAGGGAGGTGTGTGTGCTTGCTGCCTTGGGGTATGTTGCGCTGCTCAAGAACCAGGTGTGAGGCTGGAGATGTTGATGAGAACTCTGCCACATTTAGCCATTAAAGTGGCGTGAAAGAGGGTTATGTATCTCCCCAATTTGCCACTTGAGTTTCCATCTCGGGTTTCCACAGACCTAATCTGACTACAGTTCCTTAATTTTCCCTCCACACAACAGCACAGTCTACGATTTACCTCCTTTCTTCCTCTGCCCAAACTATACCTCAAGACAAATTTGCGTGATGGTAGTACAAGTCACGTGCTCTACCTTGACCTGTAGGGTAGGGTACCCAGTGCCTGTGTGGAAAACAAAAAATAAAACCTCATTCACATGTCGAAATTTGGGTTTCATAACCCAGATGCTGGGATGTCCTGAAAACTTGAGCCTTGGTAATTTTGTGTTTGAGCATAAATAAAACCATAGCTTGTTCACAGCAAAGCCAAAAAGGGGGTGTCAGTACAAACCCAAATACTGCCTGTGGTGAAACCACAGCTATCAGGTGGTCACTGAGTAGCCTTTGTATGCCAGAAGAGAACTAGCATTTTGCTGACATTCACCCCCAGTTCTGGCTCCAGAGCTGGCAATTTCAGGTGGTAAATGGCAACAAACGCTCAGTTCTTGTTTCAGGCTTTTGCTGACACACCACCTTCAGTTATGCTTGGTTCTGATTTTGAAGGTTAATTTTGCAATTATAACTGCTGTATGCATTTTGTGAAACAAAAGCCACTGTTTTGAAGTGGCCACCAGAGAGAAGATTGAACAACTCTAATGGGTTCAATTCATCTTCTGCTTCAGGGCATAACAACATTACTTAGAAGCAATTTTTACTCTTTCCTGAACTGCATAGGCAAGTGTGAGAATCCATATACAGTTGCCTCTCCTTTATCATGCCCTTGGATTTTTCTTGCACTGGAGGACATCCAAGTATTTCTTGCTGACAAGAGCCTCTTTTGTGTTGTTTTCAGGGAGCAGCCCACCTGTTAAGACCCTGTTAGTCTCATCACTGCTCCTAGAGAGACCCAAGTCTGTCGCTCTAGGACACGAAAAGAAGCATTCCAGACTTGAGTTTCTGTCAGGTCACGCCGAGAGCCAGGAGAAGAGGCCCCGGCTGCTTGTTCTCTCATATATATATATATGTTTCTAGGAATGATCATGGATTGGAGGATGAGGTTACCACCTCTTCCATCCACACTGGTTAACCGAACAGTCCATCAAACTCTCTCCACCTCAGGAGAAAGAATGAAAACAACAGAGTACAGTCAACAAAACATGACTACGTTTACAGAAAGTGCATGAGAAACTTTATCACAAAATGAAAACATAGACTGCAAAAGTCAGGGCAACACAAGTCCTTGTCCTTTCTTCACCTGGTTACTCTTTCTCATTTCTGGGGGAGTATGTGTACACACCCACACATCTGCTCGTTACCTTCTCAGCTTGGGCAATGTTTGCAACAAGTGGGAAACCTTTACTTAGGTTTGTGGTGAAGAAATTGGGGGATCTGTACTACTGCTATATCTTACTGATGTGCTGTTTTGTAGTAATTCAGGGGAAGTTTGTCGGGTCTGGTTTGTCTGTCAGGATATCCTGGAAAAACCATAAGGGAATCTTATGGGAACAAAGCAACATCGAGGTACTCACAGGCAAACCACTGATTCCAACTGCAGGCTCATCCTAGGTGTGTGTCTGTCAGTCCTCAAAGGATCAGGTGAAGGAAACATAGATGAGATGCTCCCCTAACACAAATCAATCAGCTCAGTTCCAAAATAACTAAACAGTCGTAACAGTATATGAGCATCACACTCAGAGGGCTGCCACAGTGCTCCATCAAACAGCAGAGACATCTTTCAAGGACCAGAAATGTCACTTTGTAGTGACAGCATTTATTTATTCATCTACTAAATTTTTTTTTTTTTTAACCTAATGCTGCCTATTCTCAAGCCTTAAGTAACACTCTTCCTTGGAGCTCATTTATTGTTCTAGTGACACTGTCTTCAGCCTTTCTTCCCTTCCTTTGTATTTTTCCATTATGCAGTGGCTCTTCAGGTCATGAGGCTGTGTGCTCTCATATGGGTAACTGGAAGCCTACAAACCACAGGACATTTCAAGCTGGGAAGAACTGCCACAACAAATTCCTCCTTGCTCTCTGCATGCTACTGCACTCACAGAGGTGATTTTTGCACAATGTCTCTCTGAGGTTCTCCAGGCTGGCAGAGTGTAGGAAATCTTGGGTTTTTTCAGTAAGGCTCCATGGTTTCCTTGGGATTACTCAGAAGGGAGAGAGCAGAGGCACAAATCTGTGTCACTGTGTCCCCACACAGTGAACCCATTAACACAGCAGCATCATGCTTTTGCTCTCCAGCACAGATAGCTTTCCTCACATCTCTGGCTGTCAGGAAGGGCAGGAACCAGGAGCTGGAGGCCCCTTTCAGCTCAGTGTCTGGAGTTTTGTGGTTATTTATCATACCTGAATCTTTGTGAAATGTCTGTTTCATGAGAAACAGATTTAAATTGGATGGTTCATTGATTTGATTAAGAAAAGTGATTAGTATGGCAGTGAAACTATGTTAGTCAAAGATTTTTAACCCAGCTGTTCCGTGGAAAAAAATTGAATGGGATTTTACTGCAGATTCCAGCAGTCAGTGCAGTTTGCTTTACAAGCTGTTGCAAAGCTGAAGGTACAGGAACTGGAGCATTTGGTTATTGACAGGGAAAATATTTCAGCCTGTGTGACATCTCAGCTTGACTTTGACAAAGAGGTGCAGGGCTGTATATGTTCATGTGTTGTGACAAGATGAGAAATGCATGACTGGATATCTCTTTTTGGGGCAGAGATGCCATGCCAAGTTTTCCAGGAAGCAGTGGTCTGCTGACTGGCAAGATGGGAGTATTGTGGAGGGGGACTTTGCAGGTACTTTCATTCCTGTACCTATCCCAACTGCAGAGTTCAGGAGATGGTATCAAGATGAGAAGAAGCAAATACTGAAACCCTATGCTAAAGGCTGTAATATTTGGTATCCTCTGAACATCCATCCTTGATGTAGGAAAGAGGGCTTAGGTCATTTTAGAGCTGAGTTATATGAAACAAGTTGAGGTTTTCGCTTGTAAATGTGTCAGTAACAAGAAAAAAAAAGTCTAACTAGCTGTACCTCAGTTATACTAAAAATCCATATTTGACAGGGGTGAAGTGTTCCTAAATGTTAGCTCCAGGCTGTTCTACATTCTAGAAAAAGCAGTCTTTGCCAATGGGCTACTGGGTTTCTTCAGCCTGGTTGTTTTCTCTTCACCCTCCAGAAAAGAATGGGGAGAAAGGCAAGGAAATGGGTAAGGTGCTTGTCCAGCAGCCTCACCAGACACCTGAGGGTATGAAGTCCCTGTTCCTGTGGGCCAGCCTCTGCTGAGAGGTTGGTGCAATGAAGTGATTAATGGATCATACTTCACCTGGAGGCCAGAGACAAGTGGAGTAGTGCAGGTCTTTCCTGACACTGTCCTGTTTAAAAGCTTTATCAGTGACTTGGAGGAGGTGACAAGGTGCATGTTCATCCTAATTACAGCCCCCTTGTGTCTAGGAGAAGCTTTTAAAAGAGCCAAGCTCTTCCCAGTAGTGCATAGCCTCTATCAAGGCCATCCAAACTGTGAGGGTGGTGAGGCACTGGCACAGACTGCACAGAGAAGTTGTGGATGCCTCATCACTGAAAGTGTTCAGGGCCAGGTTGGATGGGGCTTTGAGCAACCTGGTCTAGTGGAAGGTGTCCCAAACCATGGCAGCGGGGGTTTGAACTAGATATAAACACCTTTTAAGCTCCTTTCCAACTCAATTATTGATTCATTTTAACTCATCTAACCCGTAGAGAAATTCCTGCAGCCCTCACCCATCACACCCCTGCTCTGCCCAAGCACCTGCCTGAATTGCTTCCCTGTTGTCACCTCAGTCCCAACTCCTTCTGGGAGTCCAGCAAGCCCAGGCACTCCCCTGCTTGCTCAAGTGCTCTCCCTGCACACCAGCGCTCTTGCCCTTGTCTTTCTTAGCTGTGCTCTGTTCCTATCACTGCATAAAGCAGTCTATCTTGCCATGGCCTGAAGTTTCTGGTCATACACAGGCAGTATTTTATTATGTAATGCCTGACAAACCTTGCAACAGTACAAAGCTTGACTGCTTTGCTTTAGGGGACGACTGACAGGAGAGGCAATAGCCTGAAAGGATGACCAGGGCTGTAGCTACGAGGTGAGTGAGTTCACTCACCCACCTCTGTTCTGTGCCCTTTTAGTTGGGACTGCAGATCTGCCTGGCACCTTTCTGGAAGGCATTAAGGTTTTCAAGCTGCACAGCCCAGTGTCAAGGGCTCAACCAGGCATACTTTAAAGTACAGAGAAATCATGCAGCACAAAACTGCTTATCATTTACCTGCCTCAGCTGAAAGGCAGCAGATAATAGCTGAGACTGTTGTGCATAGCAAGTGGTTCAGGAAAGCAAATTGCACAGCTGTGAGGCTGATGAAAAATAAAAAGGTTTTGTATTGAATGGGCCAGACAGGTCCTTCCAGGTCCCCCTTTCCCCATGCCATAGCACACAGAGCTGTTCAGGGCTGCATTCTGTAAAAGAGCAAGCACAATCAGCGCTAGAGTGTCACAGGTCTGCAAAGGGGAAATATCCTATTTAATTTACAGTTTTTAGACAGTGTTGGGACACCAGCTGGCAGATAGGGCCACGCTGTTTTCTTTTGGAGTGGAGTGGTGTGTACATGGGCTGGCATTGTCCTCTGCTGGCTGCTGCCCCGAGTGGGTGATGATGAGCGTACGGGGAGACTTTGCCAGCTTTCTTGTCCTGCTCTTCAGTCTCTCCTTCCCTCTTTATGATACATAACCTAATAGCAGTTGTGCTTTCCTGCTCCTCTGGTGGCAGCTGGGCAAGATGCAATCCACCCCTCAGTATATGACACCCTGTCCCACCTCTTTTTCTCCTTTGGGGGTAGTAGTGGCCTTGTCTTCCTCTTCTCTCTCTCAATACAAAAGTTATTGCCTTTCTGTGTAAGGAACGTCATTGGTACTGTGCTAGAAACTGTGTGGAAATGTTAGCTGGTGTTTTTAACAAGTCATCAAGCAAATTTTAACCACTGCAGTGTAAAATGCTGGATAAACAGTACAGGAGCCCTTTGGAGGGAAAGAATCAGGAAGCTGAAAGCTTTTTCTGTTTTACTTAGAGTGTACTGATTAATGACTTTTTCTGCTCTTGCCTAAGTTCCTGGAACACTATTCCCTGATGGGCACAGGTCCATTGCCTTTAGAGGCATCACGTAAATAAGAACAAAGCTCACATCCCCAACAACCCTAGGAAGAGACTTTAGTGCTCTTTCCACATTGCATTTCAGACACTGCATTTTGCAGTTTTGGTACTGCTTTCAGCTTAGCTTCCCCTTCCATGGTTGTCTGTGTGATGTGCATGCCTGGAGAATCAGATGGGAGATCCCTCTCATGCTGAGCAGGAATGAGCAGTGTTATTTTGCACTTGCAAAGATGCTTGGCAACAACAGCAAAAATATAGATGGTAAATCATGTAGAACTTGAGAAGCTGCTGCCCTGAAATGTTACTCTGAAGGGTTATCAGTAGAGTGATGCTAATCTAGTCTGAAAACAGCTGTTCCTTGGGGAACAGAAAATAATGCTGTTGGGGAAATCATGATTATGATGATTTGTTTGTTTTATCTGAAACTTTATTTGCCCGTTTTACATTTGGGGTTGGTTTTTGTTTTCAGCAAAGACAACAGTTTCATTTTGAGTCACACTTCAATGCACACACTTGTGATAGGCATTGCTGCATACGATCTGAGAGCGAAGGAGGAGAAGGAGGGAAAACAAGTTATGGTTAATTAGAGCCACTGTTCTGCCACTAGAGACTCCTGGAAAGTATCAGTCACCTTCCTGAGTACCTCATAGCAGTTACAATGGGTTTAACAGCTCAGACAAGGTGGAAGTCTATCAGGTAGTGAAATATCTGAGGACACGTTGGAAACACTTGGAAGAGGGTCAGTAATATGTCAGGCTGACATTATGCTTGGAGATAAGATTAACCGAGAGACATCCTTAGCAAAGGACCCAAGGACTGAACATCTGTTCCTCTGGGAGCATGGGCCTGCTTTCTCTCAAATAACTGGTAACTTGGGAAGCCCATCCTGGAGCGGTGGAGGTGGTGAAATGAAATTCAGAGCTTTTGTGCTTATGCCCAACAGTTCACAGAGCATAATGCTTACTTCACTTCCCGTTTGCTCAGGCCAGAGGACAGAACTTCTGATATTGAGGCCTTTGAGAGTTGTACCCACCAGGGGGTGGCCGTTCCATACCTGTCACCTTTGGAGAGTTCCATGCCAGGATGAGGAGGATGTTTCTGGGAGGAGGTAACCAGGGGAGTTTGTGCTGCTGCTTCTTGTGGTGGAAGCAAAGGAGAAGACTAAGTTTTGCCAGCCAAGTCCTTTCAGAACAACTAGCCTGGAGCCTTTTTTGTGGGAATAAGGAAGCGCTTAGAAATGGAGTTCAAGATGTGCTGACCAGAGAAGTCTTTGCAGAGCCTTGTCTCAGTTTCTTCTCTCTGAAAAGGAAAAGGGGATCAGGTTCAGTGCCTCTGCCTGTCAGTCTGTCTCATGTGCATTGTGGCACAGGGACAGCACACCTCTCTAGATCTCTAGAGCTTGGTGTCCCAAGCTCTTTATATCATTTACATCTCAGCTGACTGGATTATCTGCAGACACCATAAAGCTGCAGGTACTTTAAGCAGTGATTGCAACATCTTTTACACAAGTTGTTGTGGAAATGCTCTGGGGGAAACTGAGCCAATCGGGATTTACAACGAGCCAAATGAACTAATTCCTATCTCCACAGCCAGACCAAATAAAACTGTATATAGCACAGCTGGGTTAGCTTGTACAATTGACAGAAACTTTGCTCATGATTGAAAGATGAGCTCTGCAATGGGCTTGGCTGAAGGGCATGTAAGACTGGGAATGTAAATATGCTTTGTGATGCTCTCTAGTGACTTGCATGCCTAGAGTAAGTAAGCTGGGGTAAGACAGGCTGTGAATCTAAATTGCAGTTGTTGTTCCTGGATAATTCTGCGGATGGCCCGGTGTAATCGATGTTTTAACTCAGACCCAGTTTGATTTCTCTGCCTGTACAAAAGTCAGTACTCTTCTGAAAAAAAGGAATGTTTAATTCTATGTGAAACAACCTGATGTTTTTAACTGAGGTTTCCACTTCATTTATCACAGTGGGCTCTCTATCCCTCTGTCCTGGGAGAGCACATCATCTTAGGAAGGCACATCTTTTTGCTCCAAATGCTATAGTTAAATGTCACCTCTGGAAACATTGTAATTCAAGTTAGTGGGCTATATGGGAATATTTGTGAGAATTTGATTTGCTTGAATCTGTCTTTGTGCCCATAATCTCAGATCCTAGAACTGCCCTTTCAAAATGCCAAATGCAACAGCTTGGATCATTAGCACACTTTGAATCCTGTTACTTGGGTCATGCAAATGTGACTCTTGTCCTTTAGACAGACACTTTCATGCTGTAGGGAGAATAGGGCAGGGAAGAGGGGATAATATTTAAAATACCATAGGACAATTCTGATCTCATGTACAGTGTTGTAACTCCAATGAAACCTAATAGACCTATCCCAAGCTTAATTGACATGAAAAATTTGCTTGGGTGTGGGAGGTTTATCACTAACCCATTTCTCTCTTTGAAATTTCATTTCCCATGCAATATTTCTTATCAATTTTGCTCACTACACGCTCAACTTTGAGTTGTATTTCTTCTCCAGGAGCCTAACTTTCCTCTGGGTAATTCCATACAGAAATCTTATTGAGGAGGAAGAAGAGGCAGAGCTCTGAGCAGCCTCCTTGTAGTTTGCACAGGCTGCCACACAGCCATTCAGGCTGCACGACTGCCAGGGCTGCAGGTAGATGCTTTACTGAGCTCTGTGGTAATCACAAACCCTCTTGGCCTCTGCTATCTGTTGTTTCTTCCTCTCTCAGTTTGGATCTTCTCTCAGTTTCATACTGCAGTGTTTAATCAAAGGTATGCTAATCTGTTGCCCCAGTTCTTGCTAGTTACATTGTTTTTTAACTGAAGGTATTGGGCTGTGGAATGGAAGGGCATTCATGGGGCTCTCGCAGAGATGACAGGAAAATAACCCAGTAAAGATTAAATGCATGTGAGGAAAAGAGAGGAGAAAGTTTTTTGAGTAAACCTGGAAGTGTGTGTGAGGAAAAAGCAAAGAGAAGAAGGAAGAAGGACAACCAGAAGTGATGAAAGGAGAGGAGTAGAAGAAGAAATACAGAAATCAAAAAGCAGCAGTATGGGATGCCACAAACATCGCTAAATAAGTGATCCAATAGAAGGAAAAGCAACATCAGGATGAGTTAGTAAAAAACAAATTCTAACGAAGTTGAATGCCAAAGTGCTACCAGTCACTGTATCTAACACTGCTGAATGTCGTGTTGCTTTCTGTAGGTGTAACATATCCAGGGTGGATACTTCCAGCATCATTTTTTGTCACACACCCTTAAATACTGAATTCTTTGTCTGTAGAAAAGTTTGGGGTTTGTGGCTATTTAGGCTTTTGGCCAGCTCTGCTCACTTGCCTATGAGTGAGTCTGTCCCCTTTGGATGTATGTGGTGCCTTGTATGTCTGTGTTGACAGAGGGAGAGCGTCTGCTCTGCTGCTGCCATATTCTGTCCTGAAATGACTCTTCATGTTTGCAGTGTACCCTGTAGTGCACTGCTCGAGCCCAGAGAGTTGTGGTGAATGGACGTAAATCCAGTGACAAGGGTTGTTCCCCAGGGCTCAGTTCTGGGACCAGCCCAGTTTAATACCTTCATGGGTGATCTGGACAAGGGGATCAAGTGTACGCTCAGTCAGTTTGAAGATGACATTAGGTTGAGTGGGAGTGTTGACCTGCTGGAGGGTAGGAAGGTGTTGCAGAGGGATCTGGACAGGCTGGACTGGTGGGACAAAGCCAATTTTGTGAAGTTCAGCAAGGTGAAGTGCTGGGTGCTGCCCTTGGGTCACAACAACCCCAGGCAGTGCTGCAGGCTGGAGGAAGAGTGGCTGGAAAGCTGCCCAGCAGGAAAGGAGCTGGGGGTGCTGGCTGACAGTGGCTGAACATGAGCCAGCGTGTGCCCAGGTGGCCAAGAAGGCAAACGGCATCCTGGCCTATATCAGCAATGGTGTGGCCAGCAGGACCATGGCTGTCCCCCTGTACTCGGCACTGGTGAGGCCTCAAATCCTGTGTCCGTTTCTGGGCCCCTCACTACAAGAAGGACATTGAGGGGCTGGAGCGTGTCCAGAGAAGGGCAACGGAGCTGGGGAAGGGTCTGAAGCACAAGTCCTGTGAGGAGCAGCTGAGAGAGCTGGGGGTGTTTAGCCTGGAGAAAAGGAGGCTCAGGGGAGGCCTGATCACTCTCCACAACTCCCTGAAAGGTGGCTGTAGCCAGGTGGGGATCGGCCTCTTCTCCTAGGCAAGTAGTGACAGGACAAGGGGAAGTGGCCTCAAGTTGCACTGGAGAGGTTCAAGTTTAGGAAAATTAGGAAAGGTTCTGCACTGGAAGAGTGGTTAAACATTGGAACAGGCTCCCCAGGGAAGTGGTTAGGTCACCATCCCTGGAAGTGCTCAAAAAAATGAGTAGATGTGGCACTTCACTATTTGGTTTAGTTGGCGTGGTGGTATTCAGTCAAAGGTTGAACTTCATGATTTTGGAGATTTTTTCCAGCCTTAATGATTCTATGCCTGTACATGCAAATAGAGAAGTCAAACTAAGATTTTAGCTATACCCTTAGCTTTGAAATTCTCCAGCTTTAAAATGCTTGAATTTTCAACTTGTATTAACAGTCTTTTCTCTGTGATTGTAAACAATACTTCGCATTTCTCTGATGTCTTATACTCAAGACTTTGTTTGTGTTCTATAAACATTTTTGGTAATTAGTCATGACAGTGGCCTTTTGAATTAAGTAACTTACCATTATTTCAACTTTTGAAATGAATACATGTGGAGATCATACTTTACTGAGCATCAAACAGAATGCTGGTAGATCAGAACTGAGAGTCTCTTAATGTCTACATCCTGACCTGTGTTCTGACCTTCATCCACACTTCTTTTTCAGCTGAAAAAACCCTTTTTAAGATCACAGAATTGCTTTTGCGAGTCTGCCTAAGGCCATCTCTCATCCACAGTAAGTCTGAACAGGATGTTCAATAACCAGTAGCATCTCCAGTCAGCCTGGGGCTCACTGCAAAGGGCCAGAAGAATAGTTTATGAATAATAAAATGTTTTGGAGAAGTTTGGATAATGCAAGTGATGTCTTTTGTAAGAGCTATCTGAATTACTAATGACAGCATCATTAAATTCTTGTTAGCTGAGTTCAAATTTGATCTCCTTGAAATAGTTTCTTATGTGTCCATCAGTAAAGGTCTTCTGTGCATCATATTGCCTTTTGATTGAGCAGTCTCTGCCTGTTGGTAAGCTAATTACTTATGTTTTTATCCTGCCTGGTAAACAGATCTCCCCTTGTTCTTATCTCAGATCACACCTCACCTGTTTTCTGGTAGACTGCTTTATTTCTGCTGTCAAGCTATAAAGGCCTCTTGCTATAAAGGCAAGAAATACTAAGCGTTAAAAACAAGTGCAGACTGAAACTTTATAGTCCTTTGGCTCTGTGCAGACAAAATACTTCATTAATTCAGAGCAAACAAATCTTCATTCTGCCTGCACTCACTCACCTTTTCGCTCTGTTCCTCTCACAATGGCCTCACATCTTGCTTTTACTGGTTCCAATTTCCTGAGAGGTATCTCTAGTTTTTCCATCTCCAAAAGCCTTCACAGAGCTTTTTCAGACCACTTTCCTTGGCTATCTCTCAGCACAGATCCTTCCCCTCTCTAGACCCAGCTAGCTTGCCTGGGCACCATCCCTGGAACACAGGGCAGGGTTTGAAGCCCCTTTGAGGAGCTGGTGGTAGCAGCAGCAGCAGCAAGAGGGACTGGGCTTCATGCCTTATGCTTTTGGCTAACATGAATAATTGGAGTGTGTGTCTCCTCAGCCCCCAACCAACAGCAGCTCTGCACCACAGTTACAAACTGCTTTGTCCAAATTACTGTTCCCTCACACCTCCTTAGAAACAGACCTTTCCTGACATCCCCTCTCTTCCCTCCTCTTTGCATCCTCCATCATGTGAACTGGACTGATGGATAAGCTGGTGGTGTAAAGCAGCTCCAATAAGGGGTAGATTGAAGTGTAAAACCAGGTGTTGGGATCATATTTGTACCTATATGTTTGGAACTTTTGTCTTTTCTCTGCCCAATGATGAATGACAGGAGGAGGCAATAGGTGTGGGAAGCCCCACTGCTTTCATTAGGGGGAGAATGCTTAGTGTGCAGTAAATTTCTCATATTTCCAGCTCATTCTGGAGCCTGTTTGCCAAGATTTAAGAGTTATAGCCCCATAAGTCAAATACCCTGCGAAAGAGGTGTTACTATTCTCCCATTTTTCACCAGAGTTTGTAAGTAGGCCCCCATATATCTTTGGGTCACTGCGCAGCACAGATTTCTTCCATGTTCTGTTCCTTATGTCAATTAAATTCCAGCAGGGAGGTGATGTATGAATGTTATTCATCAAAATAATCACATCCAGAGCAGTGATGGTGCTTCAACAGAAGTTGTGTCACAGATAAAGCCTGCTAGGTGGTGTCATCAGAACTTACTCTGGCTGTACCCAGTGGCTCCTACAGGCAGCCCTACAACTGCTTCATCACAGCAGAGATCAGGATCTGCCATGTGAGACACATGGCCCACGCCCTGCCACTGGGATAGATGAGTGTTGTAGGTCCCTTCCAAATGAAGCTCTCCTCTGCTCTTTCATTGTGAGGGTGGTTGGCTACTGGAGCAGATTGCCCAGAGAGGTAGTAGAGTCTCTACCCTTTGAGATGTTCAAAACACAATCAAGCATGGCACTGAGAAACTTTTCTGCTCTGGTCTGGGCAGGGAGGCTGAACAAAACCATCTGCAGAGGCACGTTCCAAACTCAGCAGCTCTGCCATTCTGTGCCTCTATGGGTCATGCAGGGCTCTTGTTCGGGGGTCTGGCTGCAGATCTCTTCCATCAAGTGTGGAGCAACTTTAAAACTGCTTTGATTTTCTTGGAGGGGGGAGAGAGCAGTGTTGTCCTTCAACACAGACTTTGCTTGCTTTAGGTAGTTATGGGTTTTTAATGTTAGATGAAAGCTTATGGCCCAGCGCACAGATCTACTGATTTTTAGAGAAGGCACTAAGGAGCTTTTCTGTACTGTTATGGCTGGTGTGGAAATATCCATCTTCACTGCCATGGTGTGCTTCTCTGAACTTTGTACCTGACACTAGGTCACATAAAGAGGGAAAATACTCAGTCAGATCTTCTATGTGCTCACTGGCTTTTTAGCAGGTTGTGAGCTGAATATCAAGTTCCTGCTATACTCTTTGATACTACACCAAAACAGCACCACAATTTTTTCTAGGTGCAGTGACTTTTTCAGATGCCTTTTAGCATTCTTCTACTGTGCCAACTCTCTGAGATACCGAAGATAAGTAAAATGGCTTTGTGATGCAGACACTTGAAAAAGAAGTGCTTAGATTACCATAGGACTGTATCATCTTGTCTCATCTGATAGCCTTCAGCCAACAGGCAGTACCACTTGATCAGCTGGTTAAATTCACTTTTTCAAGCCTACACTACCCAAAGCGAGTTGTTAAAAGACAGAAGAAGAAATGAGAGGCAGCCTGATGCCTACTGTTTTGGTGGGGGGTAGGGTGGGTTTCCTCCCAGCCTGGCCACCATCCACTTTCCCAAGCAGTGGCCTGTGAGTGTTGATGCCATTTTGCTCTCACTGACTTGGTAATATGATATCACTTCTTGTATGGACTCTGTGGCAGGACATCTGCCCCACCCTCCCCCATCCCCCNAAGCTTGGACGCAGGCTTTGCGGTTACTTCCCCGGGGATTGAGGGAAAGGATCTAAACGTGTGTGCCCCACCAACCTTTGGATGGTAAGATACATTGAATCCTAAGCTTATACTATTTCTTCACTAGCTGTAATTCAAAAGGTACCTTATCGTGCACTGTATGTCCATCTACTAGTAGTATTTCTTTTGTTTTATCCCTATGTAGTAATAGTCTGTTTTAAGTCTTGTCTGTCAGGTTTTTTTGTCTATTAATAAATAATTCATTTCATAATAGACCAAATCAGCCATTCTTAAAGAACTTGTGGATAAGGTGGATTTTTGGGGTGCTGGTCACTTCAATACATAGGCCTGGGCAGAGACAGGAGCTGAACTAAATCCACAAAATCCATTAATGACAGACTCCCCAAGGCCAGCCTTTCAGACCAGCATCCCAGCTGGGGATAGGCAGGTACAAGCATGTTCCAGCCAGATTCTCCCTTTGCCCTTGTCTGCAAATGCAGTGCCAAGGGCACTGTGGGGTGTGCACAGGAGCAACCCGTGCCCACACATGCCTTCTGGGTCCTCCCTACTGAAAGGTTAAAGAGCAGGACTGAAAATATGTCCTGAAACAGGGGCTGTGTTTCTTGACATCCAAGAAGGGCCATAGTCATCATTTAGACATAAGAGTCTGAGCAGCACTTTGCTAGGACATGGTATCCAAAAATGGCTGCCTAAAGTCAAGCTTCTCAGGGTGTGCTTAGGCATCAAAAGAAGAGTCTTTTTTGAAAACAAATGCAGAATACTCAATTTGATGTCTTCCCAAGCCAGGCACCCGAATGAAAAATAAGTGTTGAAATAACACCATGATTTGTAAAGCTCTCTTACAGGCTGAGGTGAAAAAAATAAATTGAGGTTAACAAGAGAAGTCAGCAAAGGGGGAAGGCAGGAAATTAAACCTTACCGTTCTCAGACTTATTTAGAGAAAAAAACTAATAGCATTTTGGTTTTAAAGCAAACATATTTCACAATGGTTCCTATCAACTATCAGCCACAGATATAGTGTTTTGTCAGAAAGCTGGCAAGCATCAACATAAAGAGCCCAGATGGTAATGGAGAGATGGAAAAATAAGCAAAATGTATTCTGTCTTGGATCTTAAGTATGTGTAAGGTACTACCCTAGTATCTAATTCTAGGCTGTGCAGGAGGTAGCAGCTATTGTTAGGGTTTCTTGACATTCATGCATGTCTTGTGTTGCTTTCAGCATCAATAAATTGTTTAAGCTGCTGTTTTCCATGGTGGGTACCTGCCTCTGGCTGAATATACTCCTGACAGAATCAGCCCAACTATTTCAACTCCTGTGCAGAAGAGTAGGGGAGGCAATCCTGGACCTTTACTTTACCGTCCTAAAGAAACATCTGCAGGATTTGGTTGTTGTTTTTTTTGTTTTTGGTTTTGGTTTTGAGGTTTTTTTTCCATCTGAATTTAAATATATACCCTTATTATTTTTGACACTACAGTTACTTAGGTAGTCCTGCTTTTGACCACAGTTTAATACCAAAAGAGGGCTCCCAGGATAACTGTGGTCCCAACACCTGATCCCTGCTAGTGTGGAGATGAAAGCCATACTAGTGCCTGTCAAGAAGCCAAAGATGCGAGTCATAAGCTCCCACTCCATAGTCTGTCTTCCTCCTGTCTCAAGTTTGGAACCAGCCACTGGGCTCAGGTCTCACACTGGCATCATCCAGAATCTCTGTGCTCCTCCCAGTCTGAGTGTGCTGTGGTCCTGCCCTTGCTGATCATGATGGCTGACACTGATGGGCTCTTTGCAGGCTCAGTAGGGAGGCCAGTCTGACTCAAGACAGGTCAAAGTGTAGCTGTAGTGTTACCCTGATAGTTCAATTATTTTGGAAGGTTTCTTGACAAAAACCTGATGAACCTGGGATAGTGCTTCCTCTGCAGAGGACACTGAAAAGAAAAAAATTATACTCACTGTTACAGGTAAGGAAATGCCATTTATTTTTTTATTCCTTAAATAAATACATCTACAGGATGAAAATGTCTTTGGAGAGACAGTATAAAGAGTAAAGGAGCTCCTTTCTTCTTTGTATGGAGAGTAAGGGGCAGACTAACAGTGCTGGCAGCTAACTGTACAAAACGTCAGTGCCAGAAAAGGGTAAACCACTGAGAGGGGGAAAGTGATGGAGAGCTCAGAGATGTATATGCACAAAACCAGCTCAGCTCTGCACTGAGACACAAAGTGGGGCAAATGCCTGCAAGAAAACTCTTCACCCTTTTCTTGGCTCAAGCATTACTGAAAGAAGCTGGGCATTATTGTCCCTGGATGATATGATAACACCATATATAAACAACTAAGTGTGAAAACTTTGTTTCCAGTGCTATTCAGGGTCGTGTAATGATAGAGCAGTATGTTTTCTTCCGCTCAAGAAGGTGTGTATGTGAAATACGGCTATAAAAGGCAAAGGCAATGGGGACTAAAAAGCCTGTTGTGTAGAGTGCTGTGGATACAAGAAAAAGGTAACTTGTTTGAGTGTCTGTAACTAAAGATAAATTGCAAATACTAAGTATTAGGTGAGGTGCCTTTTCCTACTTTGTATCAGCACCTGATTTTTTGGCTTTCCTGAAGAGGGATAGGATGAAGAATGCAAGTAGCTGTTAAAGGGGAAAGCTGTTAAAGGGGAAAACGACAGGGGTCATACCGTCTCCATACTGAATTTACATTAAATTGCCACATTATCAAATGGAGTTGCTCCTTTTGACAAAACGACCTGGGTTTTGGTGTCAGAATCTGGTATGAGAATCCCACTTATTTGCAAGACCTTGTCTTGACAAGGGAGATCTTGGGTCTAGGAACACCTTTTATGGCTCTGGAAGCCAGGGCAGGGTCCAGGAGTAACATTCCAGTGCTAATCTCCCTCAGCTGAACACCCAGATTAGTCTTTTTACGCAGCTTTTTATGCAGCTTAGTTTAGTCTAGAGCCTGTCTGTGACGCTGGTGAGTAATTGCTTGTCAAACCTCTTTCTGCATGGCTTCCTGTCTATCCGTGTTAGGATTCCTTCCCCGTCTGGAAGGAGGTGGAGGGTGCACACTTAGCAGATGACACAAACTGTTTCTGTAGGTCTCAGAAGCTGTAACTAAATGAAAGCCTGGGTTTCCTAGACACCACTAGATGGTCCCTCCGCATCGCTATTGCTGGGAAAACACTGACGCTAATCCAGGAAAACAAGCAGCTGCATGGCCAGCAGGTTGAGGGAGGGGATTCTGCCCCTCTATTCCGCTCTGGTGAGACCCCACCTGGAGTGCTACATCCAGCTCTGGGGCCCCCAACATAAAAAGGACATGGTCCTGTGGGAGCAGGTCCAGAGGAGAGCAATGAGAATAACCAGAGAGCTGGAGCACCTCTCCTATGAGGAAAGGTTGAGAGCTGGGATTGTTCAGACTGCAGAAGGGAGGATCTGGGGAGATATTATAGAAACTTTTTAATACTGACAGGGGACTGGTAAAAAAGATGGAGACAAACATTTTGGGAGTACCTGTTGCTGTAGGACAAGGGACAGTAGTTTTAAACTAAAAGAGGGTAAATTTATAAAAGGAATACTTTTTTTCTTACAGTGAGGGTGGTAAAACACTGCAACTGGTTGCTCAGAGAGGTGGATGGATGCCCCATCCCTGAAAACATTCAAGGCCAGGTGGGATGGGGCTCTGGGCATCCAAGCTTGTTGAAGATGTCCCTGTTCATTGCAGGGCAGGGCTGAACTAGATTACTCTGGAAGGTCTCTTCCAACCCAAACTGTTCTGTGATTCCATGGAGGTGAGTGTGGTGAATTGCACAGCTGATGGCAGGAGCCAAGGGCTTGGCCCCGCCCAGGCTGCAAAGGCAGGCAGTGAGTGTGCACCTGGACAGGCAGAGTTGTCCCTTGGAAAGGCCAGTGGAAATTGCTTTGTTTTCTTCTTTAGAAGATGCTGAGGCATTAACCTCTGTTATGCGAGCTACCCCAAAGAAGAAAAGATGCTTTAGAGAGAAGAGAGAACTTTTGATTCTGTGTAAACTGTGGTTTGCTTCCTTTCAGCATAGAAGGAAATTCAGTAGCTCATACTTGCAAGAAGACAGTGTAATTAGGTGAATCACAGGGGCAGAAATGATCCCTGGATCTTGTAGCCCATTAGTGATCTGAAGGACTTAAATTATTCCATTAATAAGCCGGGTGTAGGGAGAAGCATATCCAAAAGAGCTGGGATACAGATATGTTTGTAGCAACAATATTAGGTAAAACAAAGAAAGCAAAAAAATTAGAAACATCACCTCCATCAGGAAAAAAATAATAAACCCTACTTCTGAGCATCTTAAACGTCACCCTACACATTTTTCAATAATATTTTTATTTCCTGCACCCATAATCTTCCATCATAGTATCTATTTTGTCCTTAAAAAATTCAAGACCTAGAATCTTTCTTTGTTATAATAAATAATAAAATTGAGGTCAGAGTAGCCCAGACTTGTGTCTTGGATGCCTATTACACGTCTGACCCTCTGCCTGTGGGGCCATAATGAGTTTACTTCTCTACAGTCACTGTCCCCTTCTCCTCTGAGGCAGCGTTACCAGCTCGTGTTGTCTTCGGTGGTGGAGGAAGCAGGGATGGGGAAGTGGAAGAGTGTGGAAGTGGATGAGGGCCCCGGAGGGGAAGAGCTGCATTACCCTCTGCTTTGCTGTTCATATCAGGTCTGTGCCTGCCTGAGGACTGGTGTATTGTCAGAAATACCTCTTAAATGCTCAAGAACAGGTTCTGGCTTGTGCAAATCTGGGATTACCTACATCAATGAGTATATTCAAAGATTAGTAATAAAGCCAGACTGGCGCCTGTCACTTGTCTGACAAATACATCTGCAAAACAGGTATGTATTTGACCATGTTCTCACAGCACCAGGGCTCAGCTCTGTTCTGGATCTTGACTTATTTTTTCCTTCCCCTTTTCCTCTTTCTCTAGTGCTTACTCTCCTGCTATTGTAATCATGCTGCTAAAACAAGTGTGCGTTCTGCTGGGGGATGAAAGCCTCTGTTCCAGACACATCCTGCTCTGCCACTGTGTTTCAGCACTGTAGTTTATACCAAGGCTGGTGGGGAGGAGAAGCCGGGTCTAGAAGCCCTTGAGGGAAGGGTGTGCTCTTTCCGGCAGTACACATGCAAAGACAGGATGTTGTTATGTTTAGGTTGGGTTCCTCTTGGCAATAAAACATTTTCCGTAAAATATCTTGCACAAACTTCAGGTGGAATGTTGAAAACCCATCAACAATACTGTGATTCCAATAAAAACTTAGTGAAAGATCAATCTACTGTGTAGCATGCTGGGAACATATGATGTGAAAGTGCATAAAGCTCTGAAAATCAGTTGGTTTAGGTAGTGAGAGGCAATCCTGCAATTAACAAGTCAGTAAAATGATAACCTGTAAAACAGTAATGCTGTCACCTCTTATTAAGTCCCTGAATGCTTTTATTTCATCAGTCTATGTTGCCTACATTTCAGAAAGGGTAATTGGTGGTGGAGGAGGTCTGGAAAGGTTCAGAAAATGTTTGAGGTTAATTCAGGAAAATGTATGTAGCAAAATCCATGCTTAGTATGATTATATGAAAAAGGATTAATGTGCTATTGGAGTCTGCGAAGTGATGAGTCTACTGCTAGATGGCTCTCTAACCCAAGAGAAAATTATGATGCACAGTGGTTGGCACCTGAAGTGAGACAAAGTCTGGCTAAAAATCGAGTTCCAGCTCCCAGCAGTGAGGATAATTGGTTAACAGGATGACTAATTGCAGGGAGGGCTTGAGGTCTGTGACTTAAATCTTGATTGAAATCTCAAAATGCTTTGCATCCCAAAGTATGGGCTTGGTCTGGATGCAGAAATTTCCACAGACGTTTTAGGTCTGCTCTGCAGAGGGCGAACTTCAGCCTCTGAAATAAGGTGATTCTAGAAGAGCAACTTCAGAGTTGGTAAGAAGTGTGGTTGCGTAGACCACTGAGGAAGAACAAGGGATTATGTGACATGGATGAGGCTGAGATGGGATAAATGAGCTTTGCAGAGTGACACCAGTCACTAAAAGCATGTGCACAGGGGTGTTCCCTGAAGCTGAGTAATGCAGAGGAGGCAGTGCAAGGTTTCTGCTGTGCCTTGTTGGTTGTGCACTGGCATCCATTGGCTGCAGGAGGTCAGCTTAAGGTTCCCATTCCAGATTACAGGCCTGTACCATCTCTGACTCTGGTTTTTCACAGAACGTGAAGCACCAAAGGGTACTGCTGTCATCTGTGGTCTGATGTGTCATTACAGTTTGGATACTCTCTCTGTTGCAGTGCCAAGTAAGATTTTGTGAGCTCGCTGGTTTGGATATGTATTTATGGTAGGACACTTATATTTCTCCATGCACCTCGAGGGCTGTGTTGATGCCCACTCCTGCATGACTGTAGTCAGTGATCTGTTTTCAGCCACACTTCCTTCCTTTCTGGAGTTCAGAGCTCCTTTCTTGCCTCAGGTACATATCTGTAGCTGAGTTTGCACACCTGTGGTTGTAAATAAATGTAATGGCATATCCCAGAGAGGCTGTATTAGCTTGCATAGAGTGGTGGGATTTTCTGATCAGGTTTTGTTATACAGCTGCTTTCCTCAGACTAGAAATGGAGGCAGGGTTTCTCACGCAGAGTTGTGGTGGTGTTTGGAAAAATCGGCTGGAATGAAAGGAAGCCGTTGTAGTCCATGCCACTTCGAGAGATATAATCTGAGGTTCCCTGAAAAACTGTCCTCTCAGCTCTGCTGACAGCACTTCAGAGCATCTGCCTGCAGAACAGGGCTCAGCCTGGCTTGCTCAGGGTCCTACTGTGTTTCTGCAGCCCATTCTCTGTTACACTCTGTTACATGTGGCTAAACCAGACTACCTTTGTAGGGAACTTTGAGGTCTAATGGATGCTAGGATGTAGGATGTTACTCTGAAGAACACCAAGTTCAGAGAGTAAAATGGAAGGGATGGCTGTGATAGGTGCAGGTCCTGCTTTGAGTGGTGGAGTGATGAAGCACTCAGGATTGAGTGGTGCTCCTATCAAATAGGACCCTGTAATTGTTGCAGGAGAAGTGCAGCCCGCAGTCATGAGCAAGCGACGTGATACTTCCAGACTTCTTTAAAATTCCTACTCACAAAATAACCTCTGAAGAACTTCCTTTGCAGGTGTACTACCTTGACTGTGCCCCCATGTAATTTTCAGAGACCTGAGCAGTTTGTCCAGCTGTTGACAGCTAGAAGAGCTCAGCTGTTAGAATTCCTTGAGAGACATAGCAAAGACATGCAGCTGTCTGCTGAAGCTGCTCTGAAGGCTAGCTGGGATATTTGGAGAAACTAAGAACCCCTGGCCCTTCAGCTAAGCATAAGTGACCAGAAAAGACCTGCTGTGATGCAATAACCACTGCATGAAATGGATTTCTCTCTGGTGTGTCCTGCAGAATAACAGATACAACAACCAGACACCTGAGATGTGAACTTCACTGCTTCCTCCTGATGATAATTGAAAACAGTGTCCTGGGCTGCATCAAAAGTGCAGCTGGTAGGTTGAGGGAGGGGATTCTACCCCTCTGCTTTGTTCTGGTGACACTCCAGAGTGCTGCATCCAACTTTAGAAGGGCATGGACCTGCTTAAATGAGCCCAGAGAAAGGTGACAAAGATGATCAGAGGGATGGAACACCTCTCCTATGAGGAAAGGCTGAGAGAATTGCTGTTGTTAGCCTGGAGAAGAGAAGGCCCTAGGGAGAACTTATAGCACCTTCCAGTACCTAAAGGGAACTACAAGAGAGCTGAAGAGGAACATTTTAGAAGGGCATGTGGTGATAGGACAAGGGAAATGGCTTTAAACTGAAAGAGGGTTGTTTCAGGTTAGATAATAGGAAGAAATTCTTTACTGTGAAGGTGCTGAGGCACTGGAACAGGTTGTCCAGAGAAGTTGTGGATGCCCCATTCCTGAAGTTGGATTGGGCTTTGAGCAATCTGGTCTAGTGGAAGGTGCCTGCTCATGGCAGGGGGTTTGAAACTAGATCAGCTCTAAAGTCCCTTCCAACCCATTCTGTGATGGTTTAAAATTTACCACAATAATGTTTCTAAGCCTCTCTAGTTTCCAGATGATGTAAGCCTTATCTATTTGCTCACACAAGTATTCAACGGATACTTTTTATATTTAAACATCACACACACACTCTCTCCATTGAGTTTATGAACAAGCCCAGCTTCTGAACCATTTGTAGATTTCATCCATCTGCAAAAACACCTCATTGCAGAGACTCTGCTATCTCCATGGTATGAATAATGCAGAAGAATAGCTCTGTTGAAGCTGGCTTCATTTTTAGTTTAAGCTCAACATGAATAATTGAACACATTTTCTTTACAGGGACAAGAACAGCTGCCATCTAAGCTAGATGTTGTCTAGATAAGCTGTTTAACCCCATTTGCCTTCTCAAATTTCTCCTTAAACTTGTTAAAACCCCTCTCCTTAGCCATGCCATATAGGAATGCATCAAATTCATTTGGGGTTTTTTATTTGCTTGAGGTTGTGTCACAAATGATCTGCTATGCTCATTAAGCAGGCCTAAACAAGAGCTAGTTACAGTTATTGTGTGTGTACACCCCTCATCTCCAGCTTTAACCCTTTGGTTGCTGGCTTCCCACAGGACTTCTACAGGAGGGTGCTGGGCAGCTAGTAAGTGCCTTCAGAAAGCTGAACCGTCAGCAGTATCATGAAGAGGTGTCAACAGATCCTGTTTTTAAGCAGCTGATGTGGAAAATATGGATTTAATAGCCTGTCAGTTAAGCCTTCAAAACTATTACAGACTTCCCCATGGAGCGTAGGTACCACGGTCCCATCAGGTGAAGGAAGGAAACCCCTGCCATCTCTTCCTGTGTATTTTTTTAAAACGGAACTTGTCCTTTTGAAATCATGGGAGCTAGCCTGTCAAACTGAACTCATCTGTTCATTGACAAATTTGGTGTTTGTAATTATCTATTCTTAAACAAAATTGTTTATGCAGAGAGAGCATGATATTCTAATTAGATGGGGAAACCTGAAGGGAGGAGGGATCTTTTCTGAAGCCTAATATAGAGGAGCATTAGGAAGTCAAAAAGGATCTGTAAATTGTTCATTCTAAGAACAGTGTAAGAACATTCAGAGTAGCTGTGTCATAAAACTTCACTCTTTCAAAATGCATCTTAATTGCCCGATTATATTCCCTTTGATATAGTAATTTCATCTAGATATCTGCAAATGCTATATATTACAAGCGTCGACAACCTTGGGAGCGTACTATGCATTACAATAAGCATATATTAAGACATACCCATATTTCCTAACTTTTTCCTCAGAAATCTTTTTCTTGTTGCTTAGTAAATCTCTCTGAACTCGTATTTATGAAGCATTTATTTCAGTGCAAACTTCTTCTTTATTTTTTAAAAAAAGTCAGCACAGATTTTTTTTCTGCTTCCAGCATATTTCACTCCATAATAGAGGCTTTGTCCAGCAAGAAATGCACTATGGTATGAATTGGTAATTAAATTCATAAAACTATGATTTGCATATTAAAGTTTCACCTAGTGTTAGTGAGGGAGCTGTTCTGCATGTTACATGTGCTGACAAAATTATACCCTATTTTTCACATACTGAAAGCAATGGAGTTTGATAAGAAAGTAGTTAATTACAGATACTTAAGCTGTCTCTGAAATAGTTTTCCTGAAGGAAGCCAGGGAAGGTGGGTGTGGGTGGGTCTTCATCCTTAGAGAAATATACCTCTAGGAAGAAAATGTTGTATATTTTAGGTACCATAGGTTGTATGGATTCTGTGGAGCTGCTAGCACATATCATGGCAGGAGGCAGACTGCTGTGTGGTGTTACAGGAAGCAGAAAGGGCTCTGTGCAACTGGCTGTGCAGTGGTTGTTGGAGCAAAGCTGTAATGTCTCTAAACCTGCCTGTTCCTTGTGTCTTACAGTGATCTTCAAAACTGCAGTCTCTTGGCAAATGTTCCTTTCTCTGCAGCTGTGAAGTTGGCTCTCACCTTCCAGCTTCCAGATTGGATGTGTTTTAGTGGTGTCATGGTTCTGACCCTGTGAAATTATCAGTACAGCATGAGATTTCTGCTTTTAAAAACATCTGAATTGCTGAACAAATGTGCTTCAGGATATAAACTAGGAGACAAGAGCAAGGGACCTGGGATACTCTGGGACCCAGTACCTGTTACTGCACCAAAATACCTGGGGATTCAACCTTCAGCATTTGACCTGTGCCTTGCTGGTGGCCTGTCCGTGGTGCCTGGGGGCACTGCTGACGTACCCTGAGATACCACAGCTGACTACAACCATGCAGGAAAGATCCTGCATGTGATGTTCACTTCATGCTGAGCCGGGCTCTGGTGAGAAGAGCCAAGCTCACAGCTTCCTTCCCTGGAGGCTCCAAAGGACTGTGGCTCCTATCTAAAACATTTTTGAAAGGAATCTAAAAAACGCTTATTTTCCCACTGAAAGATTTTTGTTTTCCCTCAGTGAGGAAGCATCACAAAAACCTTGAAAACTGATGGAAACATTAATTGAACATACTGGTTTAAAGCTTTTAAAAAAAGATGTCTGCCCAAAGCCCTTCTTGTGCACATGCCTTAGCTTTATCCTGACTTAATAGTTTCAGCTAGTTTCAGGTAGCCCATTTACTGAAAGCAGTGAACTAGCTGAGCAAAAGTACTTAGGAATTTAGTGAGAAAGATAAATATGAGCACTTTGGTCCTAACTGCTGTGTAGGAAACAGCCCCAATGAGACCAGGGCAATTTGCCTCTTCAGCACTGTGCCAGTGAGGCAGAGAGATAAATGTAATTCAGCTGGGCATGTTGCAGGTCCAAAAGTGATTTGTAGCCCATACTGGCTGAGCCATCTCTCCAAATCTTGCTGAAAGGTCCCTCTTATTTCTTTCCTTTTCTTTTTATTTTTTTCTTTAAGCAGTAGTAGGCAATGCAAAAATGTGTTTTTTCTGATCCTCAGAAAGTGCTCGAGTTGCTACTTGCTAGTCAGTAAATTGGTGGGAAGTGAATGAAAGAGCAGAAGTCAGCTCAAGTAATATAAAAAGATGGGCTCCCAAAGCACTAGAGAGGCAATAATAGCTAAAAGCCAGGATATGAGTAAAGTTCCTTCCATGGCCGTTTCTTTGCTCTTTCTTTAAATGTGTGTTTGTGCTTTTTTTGATGTATAATGTCGGTTTCTACTCTTTAGCTTCCATTTGTGTTTACCAGGCTCAGTTCAGTTCAGCTGGGGGGAAGCCACCTGAAGGCATCGCTCTTGCAGGTTGGATAAGGTAGGGTACCCTTCACAGTTACCTCTTTTCCCCTAGATGGGAAAAGTCTCAGAAGGCCTGGTCTGATAAAGGGATCAGAGGTAACAGCTGGGCTGTTCAGCAAGAGAAATTTTTGAGTTTTGGATGTGGTCTTTCAGACAAAGTAGTAGTAAACACGGTGTGGCAGGACAACTACCCCCTGCACCCCCGGCTCTGTGTATCACAATAGCTGGTGCATAAAGAGATAACCAGGGGTGGAAAAGCCCACCAGCNTTCAATACACCTCCTGCCTGCTGCCATAGGCCTGGGCAAAGACAGGAGATGAACTTATATCAAAATCCATTCGTGACACACGGCAATTCATTTTTCTCAGCCTGCATGTGGCTCAGTGTTTGGTTGCCTGTCCTTGGCTGTACAGCAGATCTGGTGCAGTAGCTAAATTTCAAGAAGGAGATGCCACAACCTGAAGGATAAATCTCTGGATATTCTGAAGGTGATCAAGACCTCTCTAATCTTTCCGATTGGATGAGAACAATGTTTAACAGCATGAAAACCTCAGCATTTCTCATGACAAACGTTCTGGGTTGATCTGTGCTCTAGCAGGGAGGCAGCAGTATGCAGTGAGACACACTAATGCTATGTTTGTAGGCCAAGTGAAAACATCTGTTTGCAGCCAAGTTGACTCCCTCAGAAGAAAGTCCTACTGAGACTCATGAATGCAGTGCTGAAGTATCTCACTTCACAGGCCTGTCATATGTGTAGGGGGGCTCTGAGTGGCAATGCAGAAGGCAAACAGGACATGGGGTATGACATGAACAGGCTTTCTATCTCCAGAACTGCCTTTTAAAGCTCTCTGTGGTGGTCTCTGGTATGCTTGGAAGGGGACAAGAAGTCAACAGAAGGGCCTCCAGGTCTGCTGCACTGAGAGCTGCACCGAACTGCTTGGTTCCAGCTGCAGATCTCTGGCAGACTGATCTGACTCCCATGGCAGGCTCAATCTCAGGAGTGAATGGTGATGATAATCAGCTGCGCATACTGCTTGGACCACCATTTGAAGTGTGGGCATTTCTCCGGGAAGTGTTTGATAAGAGCTCAGTTTAAGCTCCTGAGGCCAGCAATAATCCTTGCATCACTTAGTCTGAAATCCTTTTCCTTACAGGCTGTCCAGCTTCACGTCTTTCAGCTCAGACAACACACTAAATAGCAAGTGGTGAAAACAGCTTTTATCTGCTACTTTGAGCTACTCAGCCTCATAAACAATGGGGTTTACACTTGGATTTGGAAAAAGGATTACCAGGGAACTGCTTTGCCTTATCCTTTCTCTCAGTAGCTGCTCGTGACACTGTTTTCCTTTTATTTGGAAAGGTTGGCCTCCAAAGATGAGCATAATTTTAAAGGCTATGCCTCCAACATTTAATTTCTTTTCCTTCCACAAAATCTTTGGAATAAAGTGCAGATGAATCTGCAGATGAATTTAAATATGGGCCTTAATGCAAAGTGCGTGAACGCTCTGGCAAGAGGTAGGTTTTGCTAATGAAGCCTTTCATACTGACCCAAGTCTGACTCAAAGAATTTTCCTCATGCCTGATTTTTCTCGAAGTTGATAGAAGTCATATAGAACCAACAGAAGCAAGCC
Source organism: Daphoenositta chrysoptera (assembly GCA_013397915.1). Classification (NCBI taxonomy): domain Eukaryota; kingdom Metazoa; phylum Chordata; class Aves; order Passeriformes; genus Daphoenositta; species Daphoenositta chrysoptera. Next base: position 63,602 of record VZRO01006534.1, read on the forward strand.
AGGCTGCTGAAACCAAAATTAGAACATTATCTCTTTCTGATTCATTAGGGGAGAGGGCACAGAAATTATTGACCAGTGTGTCTTCTCATTACAGCTAAATGTCTGTTAGTAGCAGCTCATTTCTCATGGCAGCAGCAAGCTCTGACTCTCATGGTGTTAGAAAGGAGGCAGCTCTGTGAAGTCTGCTCAGTGCTAATTTAATGAGGTGCAGCTCAGTTGTGCAGTACAGACCTTCAATCATAGTGAAAGGCAAGGAATCCCCTGAACGCAAGCTGGGGGAGTTTGGCTCTGGCAGTGGCATACTTCCAGCTAGGAGATTAGTTTTCTCTGATGGGTTCCATGAAGACAAATGAACCAAAATGAGTAAATATATATTGCCTGTTTGGCAACACATTTATCAATAGTTGTGATTTCCATTGCAAACCCAACGAGAGAAAGACCAGAATCTGTCTTCTATCCTGCTCCCCTTTTCTCATCAGTGCTGCCAAAGTGTTTTGTCCTGGGTTGGGGGACAGAGGAGTTATCAACTTCCTTCTTGTCATTCTTTTTAAAAGTCAGGCACAGGTAGACCTTGATAGTGATACTTAAACAGTTATGTTGAAGTATGGAGGCTGCCTGTTTTTATCTGCTCTGTCTGGGTGCATGTGTAGAACACTATTCTCTTCCACTCTCTCAGCTCTTCTAGCATCCCTGGATGTGGGGATGCTCTCTTCTTCCCCTTCCCAGCAAGATCTAGTCCTCCACACCCTGTTCCTCCTGGCTAGCTTGACTCTGTTGTACATGAGATAGGCAGCAGCTCCATTCTCCTAATCCTGGCATGTTTGCTGGGCTCTCCCATCCTGGCTTGTCCCACCAGTGGTCAGCAAAATACACCCTAACTGCAAAAAGTGTCCAAAAATGTGGGATTGTGTGACATGTGATATTAGTCCCTGCCATCCACAGTTTATATTTGTATTCCCATAGTACTAAATTACCACCCAGACTGGGAAAAACACAGTCAATGCACCAGGGCAGCACAAGCTGGGAAGAAGAGCTGATGCACCTCTGGCCTCCAAGGGTGAAGCTTTAGGTGGCTGCAGAAACCAATTGCCCAAAGCAAAAGTGTATCCCAAGTGCTGTAGCAAACTGGAATTCTCTTGGCGGGCACTCAGCTCTGTGTCCTGCTGTCTTACTGTGATGAGAGGGTCACACTGCCTGGACATGTGTACTCCAGGTGAGCTTACTGGTGTTTGATTTCTCCTCCAGGGACTTAGTGTGGGAACTGATAAAGAGGGAAAGAGAAGGACATTGTACCCTGCAAATGAGAAGTCAGATTCTCAGAAGCACAGAGTGACTTACAAGCATCAGCATAAAATGAGTCTAACTAAAGTGAAGGTGAAGTTCAGAATTTAGTTAATGTGTCTAATTTGAGATCCATGAAAATGAAACTTGGTGTCCAATACTTGGAGAAGTGAGTGAGATTGTTAAGCAACTTTCAAAAATCTGAGAAACATATTTTCTTTTTTTTTTTTTTAAACCTGTTCTGTTTATCTGATTTCCACATTTCTTTCAAGGAACTTGATCTCAAGATTTATAATAAGTATCTAAAGCTCAGAGCAGAGGAGGTACCTGGCACTGAAATGCTCACTAGCTCCCTCTGAAAAGGGAGTTTCTAAAAACATCTTCTGGGGGAGTGACACTCTAGGACACGAAAGAAGCACTCTGAACACGAGTTCTTTGCAGTTTGCAGGCCAGAAGGAAAAGAGGGCCTGGCTGTTTATTCTTTTCATATTTATATGTTTCTAGGAATAACCATAGATTGGAGGATGAGGTTACCATCTCTTACATCCTCATCAGTCAACAGAACAGTCCATCAAACATTCTCCACCCAGGAGAAAAGAATGTAAGCAAAGGTTACAGTTAATTAAACATTGCTATGTTTATAGAAAGTGTGTGAGAAACTTTATCAAAGAATGAACACATAGAAAACTGCAGGAAACAGGGCAACAGGGGAGCTTCAATTTAAGGAAAAGGTACAGCATATTATTTTGATTTGTAAAAGCAGCAGTAGGAAAAAAAGTTCATCACAGTCTCAAAACCTTCTACTACCTCAAAAACTTTCTCCTTTGTTTCATTACAGCAAATTCTGCACTCACATTAAATAGTTTGGGTGTAGCTCACACTTGGCTGTTGTATCTTCAATGAAGTCCAACTAACCTGGATTATCTAGTTGATGTGACTAATCTAGAGTTTCAGTAGCTCATTTGAAGATCGGATTGGTTCAATATCTTTTAGTCTTTGCTCTAGAATTCTAAGATTTGATTAATATATAGTTTCAGGGAGACCATGCTTTAGGTAATGTTTTCTCACCTAACTATGGGAGTTGAGTATGGAGATCTCACAATTTGCACAATTTTGCATACCCTCTCTAGCAAGAGAGAGTAATTAAATTCCTTGTAGTAATTGAATTAGGCCAGGATTCAGTCTTTTAATCAAATTGGTACCCTAACCATGCCTACAGAGTCCATCAGAATGCACTAATGTAATATTTTCTTCAGTTTCTTCATCATTAATAACAATATCAAACATATACTGAAGCATTTCTGCCATCTTTCAGAAAAATAAAAGAAGTTTAGAAAATATTTCATGAAAATACAGAAAATTTTCCAGCCTAGAGCCTGTGAGAATTATTGTTTAGTCTGTGGAATTTACTTTGCTTAATTGGAATGCAGCCAATTTTCTTCAGGCCTTTTGCAATTTAAATTTTTATGTGTATGTGTGCAGCCCCATTTAAGCTCTGTTTTTCTGTCTTCTGGGCAGCTTACTAATGATTCTTCTGCAAAGATAACATTAGTCTCTCTGCATATAACTCTGAAATGGAACACCAACACATTGTGCTGCGACAGCAGCTTTGTTTCCCCTCTTGGGGAAGATAAAAAATGCACTTGCCTGAATTTAAAATTCAGTGTGTATTGTATTAGATCTCCTTCTGACACAAAGTTCCTCTGGGTTTTGTATGCGACTGCTGCTAATCTTCTGTAAAATCTTGCAAATAAACAAATGTGTATTTGTCTATTCCATAAAAAAATATGGAATTTATTAGTCTGAGCCTTCTTAAAAGACATGCACATCAGCAGCATGAAGTGACTTCCTGAAGGACAAAAATGCCTTCACTGCTGGTGGTCCCTGCAGTACACGCAGCTCTTGTCAGCTACAGTGAGGTTTTTCTGGAAATGCCCTGACTGGCTGTGCTGATGAGACTCAAACCTGCACTCCAGGTAGTAGCTAAGCTTTCCATATTTCTTGCCAAGCAAGTTATAGTAAACTGCTAAACTGCCATGGGGTTGGAGGATTTGTCAGATCTCTCATCCCATTTGCTCAATTATGCTATTTGACCATATTACTTTGCAGGTTAATAGAAAGGTATGCAGTCTGAATGCAGTTCTTCAGAAAAGCTACATCTTTTAGAAGTATGTATTGGGCTGAAGTTTTCCACTTCAGTGGATGCCAGCTTATTTTGCCATTTTGTGGTACATAATGAGCAGGCTATACCTGTAGCTAGGCTGGTGTCTGCAATTCAGCAGGCTCCCTCAGAGAATGTCTTTCTGTCCTAATAATTACCTTCATTAGTCTGTTCAAGAGCTTAAAACATTTGTGTGGTCTAATTTCAGACTGCACATCCCTCATTCAATGCAATTTCTTAAGTATATGAATTGGTACTTGTGCTGGAAGGTTAATTGTTCCTCTCTAGTGAATAAGCTCAGGTTTAAAAATAAGGGCCAGGCTGTCAAAACAAGTGAGGCTTTTTTTTTTCCTTGAAGAATGCTAACCAAAGAAAAAAGAGATTGAGACACCTAAGAAATTCTAGAGCACTTCAGTGCACTCTTTAGCTGTTTTCCTGGGAATTCTTTGGTTCTGAAAGCCTTTTATGACTTATATATCACCCCTCCACTGAGTATATCATATTAGTTGCTTTCCTTTTTTTTTTCTTTTAAAGCTCGTGTTATCACCATGTGCAGAAGTAGTAACTCTATGACTACACATGCCTTAATTGTTTTTCTTTTTTATATTGCTTATCCTCGAGTGGACTTAAAGCTCTGGCAACTTTTTACAGCTGTGGTGGCCAAGTATTCTTCACCTCCCTGCCTCTACATTGTAGCTGTTGAAGTGTCTTACTAAACCTGGTGACTGTGTTCATGTTTAATCCACTTTTTCTCTCCATACTTACTCCCTAATATCCTTACTGCTAGTGTCAAAACACTAGGGCTTCTTGGAGTCTTCCTGACCAAAAAAAACCTCACAGGTTGCTGTCTTTTAGGAAGAAGCCCCACTTGGTTCATGTGTGTGCTCATCTGTGGGAAGGCAGCTGCTTGTCAAGGACCTTTGATTGACTCACCTTTGTTCCCCTGCCCAAAGTGGGGAACCTGCTTCATGGGATGCTACCTGAAGCCAAATCCTCTCTTCTTTCCATCAAATTCGGGCGTCCTCTGCCGTACTCTGTTTTAACATTATCCATGAATGTTTAAGATATTGAAAGAAGGGTATCAAAGGTCTTAATCCAAATCCAAAAATTGCAGTTTCTTTAGTATGAGCTTATTTCAGGCTAACACAGCTGAATTTTGAGGTTCAGTGCCATAGATAACTTCAGCTAACAGTTTTCTAAAGAATTTGCAAATTGCTAGGATGAGCAAGATAAGGTGGAGGATCAGTTTAAGATAAGTGTATTTTTGTGATCTTCAACATGAATGAAGCCCTGCCATGTGAAATAATCAACATGTAAGTTTCAAAGCTGGATTTAAACGTGGAGTAGGGGATTTATGAGACAACTTCAATAAAAATGATATAAAGCTCCTTTAATGCTTTTTGCTTGACGTTTCATCATATCCAATCCTCTTGTCCATTGAAAACTTGAAGAAGAAAAACACTTATTCAACATCAAGTTGTTCCAAAAGAAAATTTTGGCTATTTAAATGGAAATCTTTTTTGGGGGGCTTCTGAAATTATCTGAAATCCAGACATGCCTTATGGGAGCAGCAAAAGAGGTGTTTCATGACAACATACCTCCTGAGTGGATTGAGTGTCTTGGCCCAATTTATTCACACTAAAGAGGTCCTACCCTGACAAAGTGTTGAAATTGTTCCCTTTGACAGGGACTATATCAGGCCTGCATCTTGAATCAATGATCTTGGATTTCTTTATTGGCCATCCAGTCTATACCGTTGTCAAAACTTTTTGCAGTGGTTGAGGAAAACTCTTTCAAGTGATGCCTGTGAACTGCTTCTGATCTAGGGAAAGAAAGTACAATGTATGTCATGTTAAAACTGACTTAATGCAAATTTTGTAAATGTGTCACTTCTGATCTCAGCCTATGGAATTAGTCAGGCATTTAGCATCAGTCAAAACGAATTTGCTGTAGAACAAATCTATGTGTTTTAATGACAACTTAAGAAACACAGTGTCGGGGTTTTAAAAAGGGGTTCTCTGGGTTTTTTTTCCTTTTCCTCTTAAAGAATTTTTCCCCATACGTGTTGCTAGGAAACAAATTGCTGAGTACTTAAGAGAGACAAAAGACCTGGCCAGAGGGACAGGTCCAGGTGGCTGCTCTCTTTTACCTGGGATTTTATTGTGAAAAAGTGAGAGGCCACGAGATTTGAACTGAATAAAAGATGGGAGATAGGACCCCTCACCTCTTGCTCTTCCGGCATTGGAGTGGAGAGTGGCTGCTCTCGTGGTGCAGGGAATTCATCGCTTTGCGCTCTTGCTGTCGGAAAAGCCCAGGATTCCAAGCCCGCCTTTCCCTGCCCCACCAGGAGACGGATGGCACCTCCACCATTCCTCTGCCGCTGCTTTGCTGGACTGCACCACACACCCCCTGCCTGCCAAGACCTCCCGGGGTTCCCGCTGCAGCTCCAGAGCTTGATACATCTCGCCTGCCACCCGGGATTGTTCATCCCTGCTGTTCCAGCCTGCTGTTCCCGATCGGCTGCCTCAGGGAGGTTTGTGAAGCTTTTCCCTTCCCTCCCTTCCCGGCCCGGCCCGGCCGCCATCGCCGCGTGCTCCCCGCGCTCGCTCCGGAGCGCCCCCTGCAGCCGCGGGGGCACCATCGCACCCGCCCTGCTCCCCGGAGCCGCCAGCGCCCCTGCCGGCCGTGAGCGGAACTGCACCCAAGGGAAAGGGCCTGACAGGCGGGAGAGGCCGGCTCTGGGTTCTGGTTCTGTTTGGTGTTATTGCCACAGTTAGTGTTGGTTGTTTGCCTTGTTATATACATATCTATATATATATATTAGTAAAGAGTTGTTATTTCTATTCCTCACATCTTTGCCTGAAAGCCCTTAATTTCGAAATTATAGTAATTCGGAGGGAAGGGGGTTGTGTTCTCCATTCCAAGGGAGGCTCTTGCCTTCCTTAACAGACACCTGTCTTTTCAAACCAAGACACACAGCCAGGCTATGCTTTTTCTCTTCCCTGAATATTGTGGATGGAGGGCATAGAGGAAATATCCTTTATTCTTCTAGCCAAGCAGTTTTGATTTTACAGTTGAGACTGCATCACGTATCTTGTGATGTGCCAGCTTCATGCTGTGCTAATATAATTTAGCAAGCACAGAATGCTAAGGAAGAACAATACAATCCAGAAGAAAATCAGCTCTTTTCTCATTTCTGCAAAAGAAGTTGCAAAGCACAGTTTATTTCAAAATAAAATTAAAAGTCATTTCATTTTGTTCCTTCAAGCAACAAATTAATTATGGGAGGAGGAGATGATTGTACAACAGGATTATCCTTTGCTTCTGTAGACAGAAGAGCAGCAAATCAGGGTGACAGAAATGCTGTGAGGAAAATGGTAGGCAAGTCAGTAGATGACCCTTTTTCCTACAGATGCATTTGCATTAGCATAATCTCATAATTCTCTTTTGTTGGATGGAATTATATTGCACAGAGTGTTGGCCTGGGATTTGTTCATGGTTCTCTCTGCAAGAAAGGTGGGGAATTGCCTAAGACATGTAACAGAGTAAGAGCTAACTTCCTGCAGGGACTGCCTTGCCCTTCTTTCTTATGAGATGTGAATTCCTCAAAGGTGGGCGTGCAATTTACATAATTTATTTAATACACTGTACTTCAGGGGAAGCTATCTCAGCCTAGTTTTAGGTGGTGGGTCATTTTCTTAAGTGAAGAATGAAAAATAATGGCTGCTGCAATTTTATCCTTCCTAGTATTACGAAGACTGCCTTGCCAGTGGCAGGGCTTAAACCAAGGCCATGGGAGCCCTGCAGTCTAGCTTTCATAGAAGACCTTTAAGGTGTAGCAAGTGACTGTAGTGGTGTAGTTCACTTATTTGCCTTTGTGAGATATGAATTAGGAGAAATGCAAAGCAGGCTCAAAAACTTTAAAGAGTATAAAGAAAGCGTATTTTTACTAGGATTAGAAGAAAAAAAGAAACACTAAGAAAATAAAGAAAAAAACCCATTCCCCTCTTTTTCCAGCACCCCCCCAGCACCCAGCTCACACAAAGGACAACAAAGATGGAATTTCTGGTCAGTATTAAAGTTCTTAAAAAGTCTCTCCAAACCCAGGTGTATTGGTTTGAAAACAAACCAGTGGGAGATCGTAAATCAGAATAAAATTTAATAGGAAAAATTAAAAATAAGTGAAATAATACAAGGAAAAGCACTGACAAAGTCAGATACAACCTGACACCCTGTTGG
>VZRO01006535.1:0-101797 GCA_013397915.1 Daphoenositta chrysoptera
TAAAGTCACCCCAAGACAGACCATGAGGCCAAAATCCCACTGTGTGGAAGTGAATCATGTTCTGATCAGTATGAACCAGCATGTTTTACTGGCTCGTTTCATTTTCCTCATAGACAGTTTCTTGTACTTGAACCAAATAACTGACAATGAATCTATGGAATGATTTTCAATGTCCGTATTTTCAGAGCATGAACTTCATGAAACTATAATCCAACTAGTTTTAGCTTAATGATAATCTTATTGTAATGCAGTAAATTTTCCTCCACTGCACCATCCTGGTGAACAATCTCTACTTGTTCTACCTGTGAAAGCTCCCAGTTGCAAACATCAGTACTGAAAAGCTGTAGCAAAACAAGAATAGTGACAGCAGATAAAGAGGTTGTAGACCTATTTGAAAGGCTTTAGAGGCACTGAAAGAAATGGCAGAAAAAGACACAGAGGATGTAAAACCAGCTCTATTGGCTTAGGTCAAAGATTTAAGTACTTTACCTGTATTAGCAGCTAAAAAACTGCAAAGATGGGAGACATAAATTTAGAATGTATGGTAGTTTTTGTGCATTGTCAATCCATGACCATTTTGGTAGCCATGCCTCACTTAGGTGTATCCCTGGATTTCTCTTCCTTACACACATCTAGTCCATCCTTAAACCAGTTTAAACCATCATCTTTCTGGAGCTGATATTCATTCTAGGAGGAATCATGACTTTTATTATTATTATTATTATTATTATTATCACTTACTTATTTCTGATAATATTTTGGTTCATTCTCTTATAACCTCCTTGACTTTGTAGACCTGTATCATATCTCCCTTGATTGCTTCATAGTCCTAGTTTATTTAGGTGTTTCTTGGAGGCAAGAAGGCCCATTCTTGTGATTAATGTAGGCACCTTCTTGAACCTGACCTTTCAACCTGTCCTTATATCCCTGAGATAGGGAACCAGGATTTAAGTAGCAAATGAAACATAAATTTATTCCATGGCACAGTAATTTTCTATGTTTTGTACTTAATTTCTCTCCTAATAATTCCTGACATGTAATTTACATTTTTTGCTTTACTCAATTTGCTTTCTCTAGGAACACTTGGCAAAAGGTTGACAAAGAATAAAGTTACTGAAAATATATGGAAGAGAATGAGTTCTTTGCAGTTTGACAAAGGTTTCTCTGGCTAGAAGACAATGGCATGTATAAAGAAAGAATTTTTACATTTCATGGCAGAAACTGATTGTATGAGGACATCAGATCACAGTCAAACTTTCAGGTTATGAGTTGTAACTATGTTTCTTCTTGTTGTAGAAATGGCAAGTTGCTGCAGAATTTGAATGCCAAAACAAGAAGACTGCTGTATGTGGCCTGACCATGACAGTCCCATGGAGCACTTGTACATCAGGAGCCTTCATGTTTACTTCCTGTACGATGATATTGCTTCAGAAGCTTTCCCATTCTAACAAATTATAAAGTAATCTAGACACAATAATGCAAATCTATTGCATTCTAATGAGTTCAAGCCTATTGACAATCTGATATTATCCACAAAATCAGAGCTGAATTAGTAGCAATCCACTTTCTTAGAAAGGATGCTGCAGTATTGCTAGCAGGTGTTTTGAAAAATGTGCCAAAAGCTCATTATAGTGATTAAACTTCAACCGATATTTACAGGTGTTTTCCTCCCCTTACCAGTAAAGAAGCTGCATGACTTAATAATATTTTGATTAATAGATTATAAATGCTCATTTCTTGCCCTACATTTGCTCAGCCTCTGTAAGCAAAATTTAAAATAGTGTCTCCAGAATGCAGTGTTTTTAACTGTCTTGGAACAGTCGTCTAAAGCTTGCTGTATAGCAGTGCTCTCTCCACTTGTATTGTTCCTAAGGTAACTTTCCATAGATTTCCAAAAATCCATACCTGAAAAATGTATCGATAGTAATCACAGCAACTTTTGGTGTAATCTTTTTACTAGTATTTCCACCATTATCACCTAAACAAGCTCAAAAGATTCAGAACAATGGGAATTCAGGCCCTTTATCTAAGAAGAAATGAGCTCAACATGGAATTATTTGGGATTAATACACCTTCCTAATTAGCTCAGCAGAGGATTTATTTTAAATTAACACAGTTCATGAAAACACAAGCTTAGCGGTTAAGGTGTTATAAATGGTGTACAGTCTTTAGCTAAGCCTGTTAGTGACATGAAAACAACACTTCTGTTTTGCAAAAATATTTACCAGCTAAGCCTCACAACCCTGCTATTTGATTTTGTTGAAAAAAATAGAAATGAACACATTCATTAATCTAGAATGTTTAAAATTATTTCTCTTATACACAACTGCTATGATTTAGACTATTTTGAAATAACTTGCGAGAGTGAAGGTGCATGTGATGCATAGCATCGGTTTTAGTAAATGCATTAAATCCTGGAATCAACAAGTACTAGTGTTTTCTGTAAAGTCCAACCCTTTCTGAGTCACATGTACTCCCATAGTAGAAGAAGGTTCAACATGGTGTAGCTCAGTGTTGTGCTGTTCCCATGGTTATTAATGGACCAAATCTTGTACTAGCAGCAGTTGAGTTTAAATGCTGTTAAATGCTGTTGGGCCTTTAGGCATAATGAGTCAAATATTGGCTCAGTTAGCATGAGCATCTACTCTGAAACTTGTGACTCAACAGGAGGGCTTCCGAATTCTTTTTTTCATTACCCTTTCCAATTGTTTTCTTCCTGTCACATCCTACCTCCCCACAACCCCCCTCAAGTCTCCACATGGGTACTTTAGGGTTTTAATTGATTGATTTTGGATTTTTTGCTTGCTTTTTCTTGGTGTGCTTTAACCATCTAGTAAAAAGTAGGGGGGATCTTACCAACAAACTTCGTCATGCAGCCTCTTTGACATTAAACCTGTTTTGGCCGATACCTTTGATGGTGATTCTCCAAGCAACCTTAAAACACCCATTCATGACATATACATATAAAGGCCTGAGGATTTGTTTGGCCTTGTCTAGACTTGTCTGGTCTTGTTGTAGCTAATCTTAGCTGAAATAACAAATTAGACAATAGTTAGGTGACTAGAGTTTAACTTGCTTTAACTGGCTTTATTTTAGGTTTATACACCTAGATAGTTTTAGCCTGAAGAAATTATACCATATACTGTAAATGTCTTAAAGACCAACGTTTTGAGTTTAACATTTGTTAGACACACTCCCCAGAATAGCCATCACAGTTTCTCTCTAAGCAGATGCCTTCAGGTCAACAAATATTTCTCCTGTTCAGAGGAATAACTTTGGTTTACTGGACAGTTTTCTAGGAAAGGTGCACAGCTGAAGCTGCTGTGATGGCTGAATTTTGCCAGAGCACATGTGTATACTGGACATGGTTGATAATGCTTTAAAACCATGGCTGTTGCTGAAATAAAATTGCAAACCTGCACAACTGCTACATCTTGCCAAAAATACCACAGGGCGGGAACAGTTGGTCTTCTGGGCAGGCCTGACTTTTTCTGATCCAGTCCTTCCTCTTCCTTGCTTGACTTTTGATATATTTTTTCCGTGTTCCTGAGAACAGTGCAAGTGCAAGTGGCCAAATATATTGGAATTTCCTGATACTGAAGAGAGAAATAAAAGACGGGGATCCTGTGGGAGAAAGGCAGGTGGCAATGGCAAAGCTAGAGTTTACTTTAATAGATTTTCCACACCCATGAAGGATTGAGAGGAATGGAAAGAAATAATTGCCTTTGCTCTGAGCAGATGGGTTAAATCACATTGCCTTCCTCCCACGTTTCTCAGCTAGAAAAACAAGATCCTGGACAGCAGTGATACTCCTGTAGTGCTAACCCTTGCCAAAAAACACACTGAGGGGTATTTGCTGCATGCACAGGACCTCACTGTGCCCAAAGCAAAATATATGCACCTCCCTGCCCCAGGCTCACACAACAACAAATCTCTTCTGGATATCTGAGAGGAAGGATTGGTGATGTAGAATAACTGAGTCAGATTAAATTTCAGAGAAGGAAGGATGTTATAGATATATCCTGATCTATTTTCTCATAGATTTTAAAGAAAGCAGTACAAAACAACCTACTTATTTTGAACAAGGTTCTTTTAGATTTCATGACATTTCCCTGCTCAGCTCTCCCCCAAGCACTGTATGCCAGAACTAATCAAGAATTGACACAGATGTGTTGGCAAGCAACCTGAGCTAGTAGACCAGAAATCCTCATGCAGACTCCTTTCTCTACCCTTGGACAGCTGTTACCTACATGAACAATCCTGTACCCCTGCTGCAGCCTGAAAAGTGAACAACTACTTGCTCTCTGGCCACAGAGGATTTGAGAGCAGCCAGCTTTACCCTTTAGCGCTCATTAATTTTTGGTTCTTAAGAAATTGATAAGGAGTGTAAATAAAATACTGTCCACCATGTACTTGGTTTTTAGTGTCTAAGGATGCTTCTGTATCTTTCAGCCTTGAGAGAGACAAAAATATCTACATCCTTTGTTCCTTTTCTTCCCGACTGAGGAAGAGAGTGGTGCACATCATACCCCTCATTCAAGACAGGTTATCTACCTCTCTCTGTAGAACAAGGACACAGAATATTTTGACCCCATCATAGCTATTAGCAGGGCTCTAAGAATGAGCAATATCTTACAAAGTATATCCTAGGACAGGTCTTCAAATCTGCGGGAACCGTTTCCTTGGGCAGAAACGATTCATCAATTCATTCAGCTTTAGGGCCATAGTGATGGAGGACCCCATATCCCATGATGTGTTGATTGGTCTTGTTTTGTCTGAGAAATGTTTTCTTAGATTTATCTCCATTTTAAGAATTGATGTTAATTGGTAATTGTTATTAATCACTAACATATGAATCCCCCCATTTCCATCTATGTCTGTCCTTCTGGGGAAAAAAAAAAAAGGAAAAAAAGGAAAAAAGTTTTCAGTAAAAAATGTTAGCATTTACCTTGATCCTTTCCATCTGTCTTTGTGACGTAATGGATCACACAGGAAAAGTGTCACTGAGAGAGAGGTGATTTCTCCAGCTTCAGAGAGCTGCAGTCAGCTCTGTCCCATTGTGGTGACCAAGTAGCAAAACGCTCTTCGTCCTACAGCTACAACACTGGGGGGTTTGAACAATTCTTAATCTTGTTTTTGGGAACTTCTGCATGTCAAGCATCTCGGAGGAGACCCTTCTATTAAATATATCTGAACCTAACTTTAGATTGTGATAGCAGCAACTGGGAATTAAGCTCCTGTTCTGGCTAGGTCATCTCTGCACATAAGCAGAAGATTTAAGAACTTCCCTGAAAGGATAAACTAAGATGAAATGGATAATGACAGTCAGAAACCTTGACGCAGAACTCAAACCTAAGCTGGCAGCTTGAGTATGGTCACGAGGATGTCTTCGTTAGATTATTCTTTAAAAATAATGCTCTTTTCATGATGCCAAAGCTTGCTATTCTCATCTGTAAAATTTTTTTATGATGCAGAAGCATATTCCAATTAGTTTCAAAAAATCATTCTTGTGTTTTGTTACCTGAAAGCAGGGAGGAAAGGATAGGAATCACAGCTTTAGGATGGTGAATGTGATTTTCTACAAATAGCTCCAAAGTATAGACCAAGTTTTTTAACTTTGCTTTGGTACAGAAAGAAAATCTTTCAAAACTACTGAAGCAAGTTTTGAAAATGCAGCTTGGTTATGACAGTAACGGCAAAACTCTAAAACTATCAAAGTTGTGGGTTTTCTCTGTTATAAAAAATGCATAGAGGTACCCTGGATATACTTGAAGTTTGATTTGAGTAAAGGGTAACAAAGGCATTCCTTTCCTCTCTGGGAAGGAAACAAATTATGTCTACCTGCCACAAAGCAAAGTAGCATTGACCTGTGATTTTGGCATTTTCTTTTAGCAGCTGAATCTCTTCTCCTGTTGTTAGAGTTGCTTCTTGTCTCCTTTCCCACATATCAATTATAATAACTTCTTACACTCCAATATGTTGTCAAATTGCCTAATGCTTTCCTTGGTAGCTGCTCAGTAGGGACACCTGTTTTGAACATCTAAGATCTTAAAGTTCTCTGAGTCATTCTCAAAACACAGCTGGAGTTGGTAGCCATGCTATTGTCCTAAATAAAGATAGTGGCATAGTGTGCAGTCTGAAATACAAGTGAGTGAACAAAAGAAGATAAGGTGAAATTCTCCAGAGAGTCACACTGCACAGGATGTATTACATTACAGGTATCCTGTGAACGACAATATTTTCATGGTTATTGCACTAAATTTTAATTTTAAGCCTTCTTAATTATAAGTGTTGGTTTCTGCTATGTAGAAAACCTGTAAAAAGAAATATGAAAACTCTTATTTTATTTAAGTGTCATCTTCCTCTCGCTGTGTGTGTGGCAATAAATCAGAACTTATTCTGATGGCATTATCAGCCATAAGCATTACAAATTGACACATTTCCTAGTATGCTCAGCATTATAATGAGCTTTGCACACTGCACATTGATATTCAACCACTGTAAAATACTTTCATTACAGGACATTTTTGTGTGCCTTCAGTCATGTAGAAATCTAACAAAAAGCAATCTTCAGAGTTAAGGTTTAGTTTGAAATGTCAGTTTCTATTCATAAACATCAATAAACATTATTTGTACTAATAGCATTTGGAAGCAACAAAAAAATAAACCAATTTGTGCTTCAGAATGGCATCATGAAATTATTACTTAACACACTGAACATTCCATTACTGTATATTTGCCCTATATTTTAAGAGATGTTTAGTTTACTTCAAGCCCAGACTTTGTGTTTCTCAAGACTCATAAAAATTTTTCATATATAAAAAACTCATTGCATTATTCAGCTAATTGATATGCTAAATCTCCAAGCTTCCCTCATCCTTAATCTAATAAAGGATTTTGTTTCATGTTTCATGGTAGAGTGTTAAGTTCAGTTTTTATAAATTTTATAGCAGAAAAAGAGGTTTGAAAAAAGTCAGAGATTTCTTTGCTCAGTCTCAATGTTTGGTTTTATTCTACAGCCAGGTGTCTTGAATTGGTTTGTTAACGATCTTGCATGGAGTTACTGCCTTAACCCCAAGACTTCCTGAAACAATGGGACGATGACTATGTCTAAATTTGACACCTACCAAAGTAAATAGCTATTTCTAAACTGAAAGCCATGATTATTTATTTACTTATTTAAGTATTAGCTCATAATCAATAATAAGCTTGAAGTTTAAGCAAGAAAAGGTAAGAGTAACCATTTAACATTGCTGCCTTCTTGAGAACACAAGAAACTGGCAACTACAACAAATTACCTGGAATAGAAGAGGTTTTGCCTTTTAAAAATGTTTTAATTACACTTACAATCAAACACTGATTTCACAGTGGCATCTAGAAGGTTGGGCCAAGAATATAGATCATGAAATCCTTGTACTAGCTTAGTGTACAGTCCGAAACTGAACAAGATGGTGTGAAACAGAAGACTGTCTTGTAATGAATTGGTGCAAAGCACATCTCTGGAAGGACGAACATGAAAGTAGGAACTGGGACAGTCACTCTGCTGGTAGGCCATAAAGAACTGTGCTTGGAGTAGGGGTGCAGAGGACAGAAAAAAAGAGGAACGGGCTCACCATTATGTCTTCTTTAAATCTTTATTCTTTTACTGTCAACAAGTCTGTTTCAAAGCACCTCCTTTTCTCATGCTGCTGCTTCAAAGGGAGTTAACAGCTACTGTTGTTACCTGTTTCTGTAGTTCAGACATCAGAAATCCCTGCAGTAGGTCAGAAGCAGGGAGAATTTTTAGCTATAAAAAGAATGCCTTACATGGGTCTGACTCTTGCAGCACCTAAATGTATAAAAAGAACCAGAAACAGAACCCCTGACTCACAGTGGCCTCCCTTCACTACAGATACACACATATTTTCTTGCTTGCCTAGACCTAGTGGTTTTTTACATGCTCCTCTCTGAGACATAGAGTAGAATGTACTATGTTAGCTTAATGATGAAGATATCCTGCTGGAGTCATACAAATGAAATCCCACAAGATAAAGAAGGCCAAAAGTTGAAGTCTGCTTGGATGCCAAACTCCTTTACAAATAACAGACAACACCATTTCCTCTATCGCCATTTTAAGCACAAAGGGTTGGTGCTGATAAAGTCTATCCAAGAATATTAATCTTTCCCTGGATTCAGGACATAATGTAGAGGAACAGGCCAATAGATCTTCAACAGGCCAATAGATCTTCTTTACATTCCTGCTGCAGGCAAGGAGAAAATGGGAAGTTAAGCCAGACAACCATATTAAGCCATTTTCTTTAGTTTGGTTTGTTCGGAATTTTTAATTACCTTTTTTGATCTTTTGAGCTTTAGCATTCATTTTCAGAGATGCTTAGTTGTCTCTCTATGTTGTAAGAGAAGTCAAGCATTGAATTGTGACTCTAAGCTCCCGTGTAATATCCCTGCTGGGTTCCGTAAGCTGAGGTGTTGCAGTGCCTTACTTAATACTGCAAAGTGTTCAGCAAAGCACCTAAATAGATCACCTTTCAAAAATATTATAATTAAACAACTTTGCATTATAAAAATGGAACAGAAAGCTGTCACTATAATTTGTAACTTCAGAAAGAAAAGCTACATATGGAAATAAAATAGTTATAATGCAATTCAGAAAGAAACTGAAGTGAGTTAATGTCTAAATTCTCTCAGACAAACAGTATAGAAAAATAAAAAACATACATGAGGCTAAAAGGTGCTGGTAAACAGCTAAATGTAGAGGATGGTTAGAAATAAAAAAAGAAACCCACCCAAAACCAGTGATGATGAAAAAATACACAAACCCCCCTCAAACAACCAAACAAAAACCCTCGGCAGTTATTCAAAAGATAAAATTTGGGTCTGAATGAAGAAAATAGGAGAACAGAGAATATATTATGGTGAGCTAAATGTTGCAGTTTTGAAGAAGTGTTTAGGAGTGACTTACTAAAATCATTAAAACTTCTAACAGAGGATTTTTAAGCATAGGAAGTCAGGAAGATGGTCAAAGAGTTAATGAGGGTCAAAAGGTGATACAGGTGCTAAAGAAACACTACAGGGATAAATGTGTATAGCAGAACAGCTAAAAATGTAGCGTATTTGTTCTCCTAATGTGTCTCCATAATGGTTTTCTATTTTTTTAGTGAGGGAACACTTGAAGGAACTGTCTCAAATTAAAGTGTCAGTAAATGACTGATAAGATAAACCAATAAAAGATATAAGATAAACCAATAAAAAGACTAATAAGATGTTAACATGAAGAGATGATATTCAGCCAGGAACACTAAAGGTAATCAAATATGAAATTGCTAACTACCAGTTAAAATCAGAAGGATGGAAAGGATCAACTAGGACATAAATTTTAAAAGACTTCAGGGAAGAACTAGGAGAATGAACTGACAAATCTGATTTAACTTCTGGCAAACTGTAAAGATTGGAACTCTCAGACTGGCAGGGGGGAAAAAAAAGGAAGAGAGAGAGAGAAGAGAGAGAGAGAGACAGAGAGAGAGATGAAAAAGGAAGAAGAATCAATGGAGATTCTATAGAGAGCATACACTCCATCCAAAATCAATACAATACTCTAAAAAAGTCAGTGGCTACTTTGGGAATGTTCCTAGGCAGTGGAACTTGATTCTATTTACCAATAAACTATTAGAGTACTTTATGGCAGGCCACTGATTCATGCCAGCTGTCACTGTCCTGTTTACTATTTAAAAGCTAAGGCAATCGCCAAAGACCATTCTGAGCACGGAGCCACAGGTTTTGGAGAATATGAAACATAAACTGTGCCCTTCTTCTGAGCTCAAGTGTCACAGAACAGTGGTAGGCACATTAAATATGTTGGTATTAATACATCCTTAAAGTCTGAGAATAATGAAGATCTAATTGTTAGAATGTGCATATGTTTACAGGGGTTTAATAAGGTCTTCATTCAAGGTACCCTAAAGAAACGGCACCAAATCCAAAAACAATCTGTACCTGGAGAGAGTAGAAAGGATGGGAGAAGGCCAGTGGTACTAACTCTACACATATAATGAAAGAATTTCATTTCAGTGCAATTTGATGTTATTTGGGGCAGTTTAATAAGGGTAAAAGATTTCTGAGAGCAGCCAAGAAGGCAGGAAAACTGGTGTTACTGTAAATCAACGAATGATAGAATTATTTAGGCTGGAAAAGACCTTTTTCTCCAGAGTAACCTCAAGTCATTGATTCATGTAAGAATGTTATTAGGCTTTTGAGTCTTTAACATTCACTTACAAAGTTCACCAAAAAGAAAATTGTATTTGCTGTTTTCAATATAACGTGTTCAATAAACAATAATGAGGTAGTGCCACTTTGGCTTCAAGCAGACAGTTACATACGTGCTATTAAAGCCTCAAAAGAATGAAAACTGAAAAAGACTATTAGGTACCAATACCTGAAGTACAACTGAATTGTGTAACATGAAATTGAACTAAAATTGAGGAGGAACAAGAGTGATGTACAAAACAGTACAAGAAAATTTCATATTTAATATTAAGTCTTGTGATTATATGGGAAAGTAAAAACTTCTAATAAACAAGTAAACATTTCTATTAAATAATTAGTAAATATTTAGCATTCTATAAAGAAAAATCAATGTCAAAATGCAACTTATATTTAATCCAAAAACTGTGGTAAAAAATAGAATAAAATACTTCATAGTCTGAAGGCAAGAATAAAATTCCTACATTCCCAGACCTTTACAAAATTAGCAAAGACCTTTCTGGACCAAAAAGACCCTCTGCTTCCTCCGTTATTTTTCTTCAAAACATACTTGCATGCCAGGAGTAGAAGCATGAGGGAAACGTCATGCGGAAGTCAATTTTACTTTCTAGTTTTTGTCAGCCACCACTGTAGGGATTGTTTTGAGGTGGTATCTGGAAAAAAATCCCCTTCAAATATACATTGATGATCCTAATTTGCCTCAATTCTTTTTAATTTTAAAAATTTTTTCTAGCTTTTCTTTTCTGTGTGAAGAAATTCCACAGTTAAATTCTGAGTCATGAGAAAGCAGTTCTTTTTCTGCAATTTAAACCTTTTGCCTGATGTTATAGTATTAGGTTCTTGTATTCTAACAAATGGTAGTTCTTCTTGTATTCTATTCATTTCATCATGTCTTTTTTGTTTCCCTTTGCTGGTTTTCTTCTCTTCAGGCTGAAAACATCAATCTGTCTTGTGCTTTTCTAATTATCGTTTTTGAGGTGGTCAAATAAAAACACACCTCTTTCTCAGGACTGAGGAAAACCATAAGATTTATGCAGATTTATACCCAACTATTCTGCTGTAATATGTCTGGGTAAAA
This sequence comes from Daphoenositta chrysoptera, assembly GCA_013397915.1. Lineage (NCBI taxonomy): Eukaryota > Metazoa > Chordata > Aves > Passeriformes > Daphoenositta > Daphoenositta chrysoptera. The sequence goes on from VZRO01006535.1 coordinate 11,336, forward strand.
AACTGGCTGTATGGCTAGCCCCAGAGAGTGGTGGTGGATGGTACTGACAGGATTAAAAAGCACAAACACTAGATAAGCTTAGTTTGCTGCTTTGTAAAATAAGAAATCTAGCATCTGATCCATGCAGCTAACGAAATTCCCTTATTTTCTTGGTCTATCAGCCACTTTTTTTGTAGGAAAACAGGAATATTTTAATCTTTTTATCATTTTTGTCACCAGTCAGATGATAACTGAACTGTGACAAGCAGTCAGTGCTAGAATTTAATAACCCCAAGGTAGAAAAAAAATCATTTGCAACACTTAAAAAAGTAGTAATTTGTTTTCCTATTTTAAAATATTTTTTTCCAAATCCAAAGGCAATTTCTTTTACTTCCTTCCTTGTGTTTTCATTTTACTGCAACAATTATTTTCTTACTTCACTACTACATCTTAAACTGACCAGAGTGTGATGTATCTGTAACCCAATTCAACTTTGAGTCTTGAGCTCAGAGATATTTTATTAACAGTAAACTTTGTATTACTTTGTTAGTTATGGTGGCACTCTCTTCAGCACATAATTCACCGTCACTTCATCCTCCTGGAATCTTCTTCTGACTTCTTTTATCCAATAGGGCACTTAAATAAAGGAAGAGTGGTTTCCAAAAATCACAGGCAAAAGTGAGAAAAATGGAAACTAAGAGTACATAATGGTAATATCTCTCAGCCGTGAAAGACAATGCAAGGGCAATGAAAGACAATGTCAAAGGGCGTACTTCACATCATGACCCTCACCTTACCATAACCATCTGTCATATGTTCCTCAAGAACTAGCTTTAAAACTTCCATATATTAAAAATTCAACTTAGTCTTTAATTACATGCAACGAAATTGCCTAAACCTTTTTCACAGCTAAGAAACTTTGGGCCAATATCCTCTCTACTAATTTGTGCCTCCTGAAGACATTGCACAAAGAGCATATTCGGCCCATTCTGGTTTTCTTCTCCTAGAGATGACATCTATAATTTTGCTGAGAAGTCAAACTGAGCCAAACTATGGCACCTACAAACTGTCTTGCAACAGCAACCCTTATAATGAGAACAGGAGCATATTTTGCAGTAATAAAAAATGACAGACCAATTACAGCAAGCTTTAACTTTTATAGGTAAATTACACACAACAGATTTTATTAGTTCTAAAGTAATGATTGTTATCAACCTGTCCTTTTATTATCTCATGTCTGCTAAACCAGCATTGTTCATTTGATTAACACCTCCCAACTTTCATAGACAACTATAACATAAAACATAACAGGAGTAACAGCAATTGTACTATAAATGCAGATCTAATACTAATACAAAACACTAAATTCACTACTTACACAGTTTTTCAATATCAAAGAGACTCACTCCATGGTATAACAAATTACTAGAGCAAATGTTATTTTATTGTTGATATAATAATAAATTAAGCTTAGAAATTATTACATAGATCACAAAGACCAAGGTCTGCCAATAAAAGATTGTTTTCTATAGTTGTTTTATTTTTCTGTGCAATTTAAATTATGAAAGTTCCTGAAATATTGCTTCCATTGCCACAGAAACAGTTTTAAAACACAGGTGACTGATTGAACAGCAGGGTATATTCCCTAATCTAGTGTCGTTCAGCTGCTAATACGAGAATATGCATTCTCCATTAAGACTCCATTTGGCTCAGTTCAAAAAGTCCACTGTTAAGTATCTGATTAGCAGGATCACAGAATCGTTGAGGTTGTAATGGGCCTTTGGACACCATGGAGTCCAATACCCTTGCTCAGAGCACTATCAACTACACCAGGGTGCCCAGGTCTCCGTCCTCTCAGATTCTGAATATCTTGAGGGATGCGCACTGCACAGCCTCTATGGACAACCATCTCCCAGTGTTGGACTTGTTTATTCTTATGATCATATGAAATTTTACTGCTTTTCAATTTCTATCTCTTGCCTCTTGTAACGTCAGTGGGCACCACTGAGAAGGATGTGGCTCCCACTTCTTCATTCGCTCCTGTCAAATATTTATAAACATTGGCAAGACCTGCACCAGCCCCTTACCAGGGCCCCAAATCTTCTTCTGCAAAGTGAACTGTCCTAGTTGTCTCAGCTCCCCTTGCGTGGAAGGTGCTCCTTGTGGTGCTGCACTAGAGTCTCTCCAGTGACTCTTCTGCCAGAGAGCCCAGAACTGGACACACTCAATAGTGCTGAGCAGAGGAGAAGGATGTCCTCTTTCTGTCTGCTAGAAATGCTTCTCCTGCTGCTTCTTAGGATGCTGTAGTCCTTTTTTGCACTCACAGAACACTTGTGGTTCATGGTCAAATCACTGTCCACCAGGAACACTAGATTCTCTTTTGTAAAGCGGCTTTGCAGACCATCAGCCTCCACTGGTTACTGGAGTGTCAATTTATTCCTCTTCAAGTACAGGACTTTGGACTTTTCTTTAGTCAGCTTCATGGCGTTCCTCTTGGCCCATCAGCTTGTTAAAATTCCTCTGAATGGCAGTCTAACTGTTTAGTATGTGAGCCTCTCCTTGACATTTTGTTTTCATCTATAAACTGGCTGAAGGTGAATATTAAAGGTAGACTTTCCAATATGTGGAACACTTAGTGATTTAGCAAGGACCTGCTGAAAATTTGAACTCTTTTAAATTTAAATGTTAGTAAGGTAGGCATGATTTAAGGAAGTCTGTTCCTTTGGGCTTAGATCCTTGGATAACTATAAACCAAATGATCCACTGCTTACCAGAGATATGGACATACCTTTAGGATTCTACAAACAGAACTTCATGTGCTCAAAGAAATTTCTCTCTTGGGTCCTAAAGGTAGGATTCAGTTTCCTGAACAAATATTCATCTCCCATTTTCAGTTGGCCAGTTGTCCAAGTTGTTCTCTTAGGGTTGGCAGATACATGGTGTCAGCTACAAGAGTTCAACACAGTTTTAGAAAGGCAAACAGAAACCAAATGGGACACTCTAGCATATCTAAATTGGCACTAAATACAAATAGACAGGCAAATAAATCCTATTTCAAGCATCCAAAGTATCTCAGACTACATGGTAGGTTAGCTGGTATTTTCTCAAATCAATCTTGACCTAGGCTCTCAAGCTCTGCTTAACTGGTTTGTTGAATGCCAGTCTTGTATTTTGGAATGGAATCTAAAGGCCCTAAATTTCCTGTAGAAAAGATAGAATATGTTTAGGGATCTCAACATAGTGTTTTATGAAATATTTCAAGGAATGTAACCTTCACCTTGGAAAAAGCATTCTGAGTTCTAATCTCCAAATGTCTTTAACTGAGATGGAGTAGGCAGAAGCCAGTTAAGTTCTTCACTTATTGGGTTATAGCACGTTTTCATTTTTTTTTATTTTTCTCTTGCTCAGTGAATTCCAAATAATTTTCTGGGATCCTGATGTCAGAGGAAAGTGATAAAATTGGAAAGTATGTAGTGGTCTAAATCAATTTTTCTTTTTTTTTTTCATGGTTGTACACAACACGTTCTTCTAGGAAGATAAACCCATGAACTAAACTTCCTTTATGGTAAGAAGGGCCTTAAAGCCATAAAGTGCCTCACTCTCTGGATGCGTATGTAATCAGTAATGAAGGGATGAGAGGTTTCTAAAGGAGAGTGAGACCTTTCTGTGGTACATTGGTTTTGACTGGCATCAGCTGCCCACCAAGTGACCCTGTCACTCCTCTTCCATCAACAAGACAGAGGGAGAGAATATAATGATAAGCTCATGAGCTGGCAAATCCATTACTGTCACAGCAAAACAAATTTGACTTGGGGATATGAATTTAATTTATTGCCAATTGTTGGTCAACAGAGTAGGATAAAAAAATAATAATTAAACCAAAAACTTCTTTCCCCCACCCCTCCTTTCTTCCTGGGCTCAACTCCATTCTTAACTCTTCTACCTCCTCTGCCTGAGCAGAACAGAGGGACAGAGAATGAGGATTGTCACCAGTTCATAACTCTTGGTCTCTTTGCTCCTTCCTCCCCATGCTATTCTCTTGTTCCGGCATTGGAACTCTCCCATGGGAGACAGTTTTTCATGAACTGCTCCAACATTAGCCTTTCAAGAACTGCTCTATTGTGGGTCCCTTCCACATGGTGCAGTCCTTCAGGAACAGACTGCTCCAGTGTGAGCCACCCATGGTTTCACAAGTCCAGAAAACCTGCTTCAGCGTGGGCTCCTCTCTCCATGGGACCACAGGTCTTGCCAGGAGCCTGCTCTGGGGCAGGTTTTGTTTAGGATCACAATCTCCTTCAATGCCCTCCATGGGCTGCAGTTGGATCTCTGCTGCCATGTGGACCTCTGTGGACAGCAGGAGGACAGCCTGCCTCACCATGGCCTTCACCACGGACTGCAGAGGAGTCTCTGCTTTAGTGCCTGGAGCACCTCATTCCCCTCCTTCTTCACTGACTTTGGTATCTGCAGAGATGTTTCTTTCACATAATCCCACTCCTCTCTCCCAGTGCTGCCCAGTGTAACTTGCACCAAGTTATCACAGAGCACTACCACCACTGCTGANGCCATGTGGACCTCTGTGGACAGCAGGAGGACAGCCTGCCTCACCATGGCCTTCACCACGGACTGCAGAGGAGTCTCTGCTTTAGTGCCTGGAGCACCTCATTCCCCTCCTTCTTCACTGACTTTGGTATCTGCAGAGATGTTTCTTTCACATAATCCCACTCCTCTCTCCCAGTGCTGCCCAGTGTAACTTGCACCAAGTTATCACAGAGCACTACCACCACTGCTGATGGGCTCAGCTTTGGCCAGTGACAGGCTCATCTTGAAGCCTGCTGGAACTGGCTTCTTCCAACACAGGGACAGCTTCTGGTGTCTTCTCACAGAAGCCACCCATGCAACCTGTCCTGCTACCAAAACTTTGTCATGCAAACGCAATATGCTCTGTTTAATCCCGATTCAGAAATATTTTATATTTCTGTTTAATATTAAGGACCCTCAGCCCTCCAGTTAAGGAACTAGTAATTTTCATAGTATGGCTCATATATTTATCCTAATCTACATCTTCCTCTAATGTCCTTGTAGGAAGAAAAATTCAGCTTTTGACATAATGTAGGCCACAAATGTATCTGATTTTACCAAAGTAATAGAATTCTGTTAGCACTGGAAAAGAAATGAATCAGGTGAAATGAATCCTATAATAAAAGCTTGACTATTGTTCATAAAGGAATACTTGCCCCCAGGGCAAATTATCTATTGATTGTCACATGGAAACAAGCTATACATGAAGACAAATGGGTCCCAGCATTCTAGTCTTACACATGCTATCTAATCTCCTCTGTTCATACAGAGCCTCTTCATCCTCATACTTTGCAGGCTGCAGGATGTAGTATGTCATATTTATTGCACATCTCAACAATAAAAACGTTTGTTATTAAAACCAACCATAAAGCAGATGTATTGAAGCCCAGAGAGAGTGCAAACACATTTTATGGTGTTACTTTGAACTCATTTTCTGTGAATGAATCAAGTTGGATCAGCATTTGAATACTGCTCAAGCCAGGTCCTAAACCAGCAACATGAAAATGCATCTTATTTTCATTTCAGTTGTAATATCTTCATTGTAATTATGTAAACCTTGCTGTAATCCAGGGTAACTAAATTAAAAGTTTATCTACATGCATAATTAATTTGTTTATGTTTGAATACTGGTCCTGTCACATTATATATTAATGACATAGTAAGCTAAGGACTGGCTTAAGGACTTTGCCTACTGTATAAATTTCTTTCAGAGCAAAATAATCCCTTTATTAATACTATATGTGTATCAGGGCTACACATATAATTTTGCTTGAAAATCAGTCCTGGTTGTCTCCAAACCTTGAGGAAAACCATGTTTGATTGGTAAATATAAGCAAAATGTCAGGACATATGCAAATACAAGTGCAACTGCAAACCTGTCTAGTTAAAATGTCTGAACATCTAATGTGTTCATGCTTATGTGATGCATGTCTTCTAGCTATACAGCTTAGTAGAATATTTCTGAATTTTACTTGCATGAGACCAATTGAAGAAATAAATTGTTGTCCTTGAGTTCAAAGAAAATAGGATTTTAAATCTGAATATGTGTGTAGAGATTCTTGCAACATAAAACATTGAGACTAGAACACCTTTTCCGACAAAAAGAGACATGAGATTCTCAGGTCATTAACTGGAGTCTGGGATCGGAGAAAAACAAGACAGAAAAGTGACCAGAACAGATCCAGCTAATACCAGCTGCACAGATATGATTTCAGTGATGTGATGATGACAAAGAAATTATGCACAAGTAAAATAAATAGTATTGATTTCTTCTTGGACACAGACACTGCTTGTAAAAGTAGTCAAATCTGATTAGTGGGGCCAACAAAGAGGCAATTAAATGAGTCAAATAGAGGCTTGGATGGTCATTTACAATCAGGACACCATCAATGATATTAAAACTCACCTAAATAAAAACCCTCATAAAATCAGAAGCCAAAATACACAACCAGAATGGGCATAAAGCAAGAAATTTTATTAAAGCCATTTGCCTTACAAATGGTGATGAAAGAATTAAATGCACTTGGAGAATTCACTCAGAATGTAAACTGTGGCAGAAGAGGAAGAAGATAATCAATGCTCATATTTAGAGCCCTTTAGAGCTAAAAAGAGCACTGCTTCTGCTTTGTGGGCTGAAGAATACATCTCAAACTTGGATCAGAGGGTCTCAAGTTTTGCTTTAGAGATTCCAAGCAATATTGAAGATATCATCTTCACTAATAAGCTGCATCATTACTATTAGGAAGTTTTGAGTTACTTTGAGTTGAATTTTCTAAAATCCTTTTCCAACTACTGACATTTTATTCCTTTCTTAGTAATGTTGAAAGCCCTTCTCCTTCCATCTAAACTTCTGCTCCATATTTAAGCACCCACACTCTTTCATCCAGTTAACTTCTTCAATCTCTTTTCTCATAGATTGCTGTGTTAGTTTATTAAGCTATGCAGCCAAAGTCTTTCTCACAGCTCTCTGGATCATTTTAGAACTAATTTGAATTTTTACTACTGATTTGTTGAATGGTGGATATCATAAGAATACATGGTATTCCACCAGAAGACTTACTGAAACCGTGGAGCAAGATAATTCAACTTTTGTAAGATTTTCTGTGTTAAGTTTCACCAAGCATTGCATTAAGAGTACATGAGACAATCATCTAGCATAATCATTAAATACTTCGATTCACTCCTTTTCAAGGCTAAACGTTCAGTTTTGTAAATATAGACCCTATAATATGCTTCCAGACACAGTGTCACAGGGCACTTTCTAATGGAAATGAAATAACCATGTCTTCAAGAGCTTCAATCACTTTTGTAGTTGTGGTGAACCTCTTTATCCATTGAATCTGCAATCTGTTATCTGTACATTTAACCATAGTGATTTCAGTAGCATTGCCTAGGTTATTTATAAAAATGATTTATTGAATATAGTAGAGGGCACTTAACTAGAAGTACTTATGAAGAGCTCCCTTGCACCCTTCAGTAAGTCACTTTGAAGATGTATTGTTTATACCTTCCTAACTTCCAATATTGTGAGTTTAAATCAAGTGCCATTTTGTGTTAGGTCACATACCCTAGAGATGCTGAAATATTATGCACCACAATAGTAGCATTTAGTAAAAGAGAAAAAAAAAAAAAGAAAGCAGCATGTTTTTATCTCATACTGCAAACTTACCACAGAACATTCTCATTGGTGGCGATCCATGCTCCGAAATCACCTTTCATTAAAGAATATGGTTTCTTCTTATTCTGATTATGAATTATTGGGTTTGAGGCCTGGATTTTTTTTTTCAAAAGGTCCAGCCTGAAGACTATGTCTTGGAGTTATGCTTTGAATCCAGAACCCTCTTCTACCATGATGCTTATCACAGGGTAAGACAAAGAAGGGAAAAAAGGAACCAGTGCGGTGATCAACCTTATGAATTCTGTTTTTGAATTAGTTGTTGCCTTTAGTGGTATAACTGCATGGGACTGCACTTTCAGCTCCCTATTTTTTGTTTCAAATTCATGTGCATTTTTGACCCCATCAGATTCCAGAGCAAACAATTTACTCTACTCCCATCGCGTTTCTCTTGAGAAAGAAGATACAGGGGGAGACAGCAAGAAAAGGAAATACAAAGGTATCACTTCAGGGCACAGAGAGGCAAAACCAAAAGTGGAGTGTCCAACTGCTGCAAGTTCCTTGCTGGGGTAAATTCACATCTGAGCAGGCAATAAAAAGATGTTGCTAAACTTTAGTGAACTGTATGAGCTGCAGTAGTCATCCATGACTGCCCCTATCTTATCCTACATGTGAAATAAAATGTGTGGGTTCACCATGTTTCACCAGTCGTTAAAGGTTGATGTTAACTTATGCACTGTGCTTTATCAGGTCAGGAATACATGTGTCATCAATGAGTTGAGAATAACTGTCTTTGAATCACGGGACCATGCTTTTCAGAAAGATAACATTTTTAAATTATATGGAATAATTTCATTATTTCAGACTCACCCATTCTGCAGATACCTCTATGCTGTACCTAATGTGAAGATTTCAGATTTCCTGTGAATAAGAGGTACACATCTTGCATCCATTACATCTTTTATCTGCAGTGTAAACTAAGGTTGCCAAAAGTCCCTGTTGCCCTTAAGACAGAAAACATTTTGAATCCTTTTGGGAAGAACCTGAGGGCGTCTTCAAGGAATAATCTCCAGACTATTTGCTTTTTTCCTACTTGATGTCAATGAAATGGCAAATAGAATAGCTAAAGGATACATGCAAATATTGCTGCTGATGGATTGGGTGCATCACCAATTCCCACTGCCATCCAGGAGTATCAGCAGGCTTGCCCCAGAGCTGGCCTTTGGGATGACTGAACAAGCAATCAAGGTAGATGGCAAACTCTGCTGGCCTTGAGGCTGCCCTGAGGGCTGCTCTGCACAGCAACACAGACCCAGCACCTGGGACTCTGCAGGCGATCAGTGAAGCAGCCTGTGCTTTCAGAGCTGATGCTTCAGGCTCTTGGCACACCACTTATGTCTTGCTAAACAGTCAGTTCACACTTTCAAAGTACTCAGAAACTGTATAGCAATACGCCTGCTCAGCTATGAGATGTGAACATATTGGGTGCAAGTGAGATAGTATTGATGACTATTTTAAAGTGGAAAAAATTAACAGATATAGAGATAAATACTGGGTGACTCTGACACAGTATAAAGCTGAATCAGGAAAGTCCTGATCCTGCACTGATGCTATGTGTGACTGGTATTGTCTTTGACTTTGACTTGTACTTTTCTTGCATTCTTTTACTTTCTAACCATTAGAAAATTATCTCCTGTTTATTCAAGTCTGTCTTGGGGTGAAGGGGTGGTGGTACCCTGCCTTTCCCTCGGAGGATATTCTCCTTTAAATTTTGGCCAAACCGGCACAATATCCTAGATAAGAAACTAACGTCTCAATACTTTTCCTACATATATGACTTTAGAAGATGTGGAAGTGAAAAAAATAATTATAGTTTTGCCCCAGTAGATACAACTGTTCAACAGAATCTCCCCTAGCTGGTCTTATTTGCATGCAATACTTGTAGAAGAAAAGTATGCAATGAATTTAATGTTTTTTTTCTTACTCAGTATACTAATTTATGGACTTATAAACACAACATAGTTTGTTGAATAGTGCTGGGGAACAAGTTTATCAGCTCATTAAAATCTTGACAACATAAACTGCAATTAACAAAAGGAAATGCAGTGTATTACAGATTTTGTCATTCAGCTAAAGGTTTCTACCTATTTGCAAAAATTTGAAATGCCACATTGCAAGAGTTTAATTAGTTTAATTCTAGTTTTTGGCGTTCTAGATGAGTTCATACTTGGACAGTATTCTAAATATTTAGAATTCTCCTGGAGAATTGGATCACATCGAGTTGCTGCTGGAAAGCATGAAGCGGTAATAATGCTATGCAGTGGCATGTGATGGGGGATTTAAACAATTAGAGAAAAGTAATACCCATAGCAGGCTGTCTTGAATAACATTTCCAATTAATACATTATGAATAGTCTGAGAAGGGTGTTAGGCTGAATTGTTTCCCATATAATTATGGGAATTAAGAATGGCTTGATAGAAGCCCTGTGGAAAGAGACTTGGAGGTGTTGGTTGATAAGAAGCTCAACGTGACCCAGCAATGTGCACTTGCAGCCCGGAAAGCCAAACATGTCCTGGGTTGCATCAAAAGAACTGCAACCAACAAGTTGAGGGCTGTGGTTCTGCCCCTCTGCTCTGCTCTGGCGAGACCCCACCTGTAGTTCTGTGTCCAGCTGTGGGGCCTCCAACATCAGAAGGACAAGGAGCTGATGGAGCCAGTCCAGAGGAGGGCCACCAAGATGATCAGAGGGCTGGACCACATCTCCTATGAAATCAGGTTGAGAATTGGGGTTATTCAATCCAGAGAAGAGAAGGCTCTTAAGAGCAGCCTTCCAGTACCTGAAGGAGACCTATGAGAAAGATGGAAAGAGACTTTCTATTAGGGCATAAAGTTACAGGATAAGGGAAAATGGCTTCAAACTGAGAGAGAGTAGGTTTATATTAGCTATCAGGAAGAAATTCTTTACTCTGAGGGTGGTGAGGCACTGAAACAGGTTGCCCAGAGAATCTGTGGATCCCTGGAAGTGTTCAAGGCCAGTTTGAATAGGGGTCTGAGCAACCTGGTCTAGTGGAAGGCATCTCTGCCCATGACAGGGGGGTTGGAACAAGTTGATCTTTTTAAGGTACCCTTCAAACCAAACCATTTTATGATTGTATGATGATTATCCTATTTAAGCAAGACCATTGCTTAAAATCCTAGGCAAAACTAATATTTTAAATATAAAACACCTTTGATATCTGTGTTAAATTTATGACTACATGAACCAAAGAAGTTAAATTCACAGGGTCTATTAGAGGTAAATGTATGATTGCTGGCAAGCATCAGACCACACCTTTTAAATACCGAACTTAATAGAAACGAACATTACCTTCCCTGGCCTCATTCCACAATACCATATTTATACAAGATGCCACACACCTATTCCCAAAAGGTACTGCTAATAAATTGTTTCTTTCTGTCTAGTCACTGGATTTCATTAGCTTGTGAATTCTAATCTTTCTCACTTGTGAAGAAGCATGGGTGTTCTTAGGAAACTAATTTTGGAAAACCTGAAAATTTTCTATTCCTCTTGCAGTTTCATTTACCACTGAATTGTGTTCCTAGTTACACTAAAGAGCTAGACATAGAGAGGGATTTTTTCCCTCATTTGTATCCAATTAAAAATTTATATCTGACCTGTATTTAACTACTCAGTTGCCATACTTGTTACGATGTGCACCCATGAGAATACTGGCAAATTTACAGGACACATATGACCTGTACTAAGAATGTATATTACACCATGAGCAAAAGACAAATTTTGAGTAGCAACTTGCAAGCCTTGTTCTCATGCAGGAATGGACATGTTTTAGCATACATTTGTTCAGTGTTCCAGTTTTTAGCACTTGGAAATCACAATGTTTCTTCATTGTTTACCTAAAATAATGTGAACAGATCAAACACATTTGTAGCAATGCTCATATATGTGAAGCTGTGACCCACAAAAATGTATGTGCTTGTGTGCCACTAATATTTTCTAAGAGAAAAAAAAAATCATTTAATTTGAAAAGCTTCAATCACTTTTTCACTCAAATCAAGTACTCAGAGAGGGAAAATTTCAAGATTAAAATTAATTTGAAAGCTGTGTTCTTATGCCCATTAGTTTATTTTTTATGGATATTCTGTCAGTTGAATACACTACTAGAAGTGTTGACTGAAGCAAAAATAATATTTTCTGCAAATGTTAAAGAAAACACATAGAAGGCGATTTCAAAATTCTTAATAGCAATTACATGTAGAGTAATTAATGTTCATTAAGGCAGAAAGAGAAACCTCTCAAATACAAGCTTCTTGTCTGACTAAAGCACTTTGAACTTCAGATACAAAATACTCCCAGTAACTCAGTTATGTACAATGGATGGACAGAATTATGTTTACACCACTGAACTCTTAGTTAAAGCTGTGGTATTAACACCGAATTCACTATATGCTCTCACTTCATCTGACTTCACCAGTTTTCCTCAGCCTTATAAAGTCACTCAATTCCTCCTTCTTGTCTTACTTTACCACACCAGGAAACAGACTAATGTTTACTTTCTCATCTAACTAAAGCTGAGGTTGAAATGGCTTCAGAAAGAACCTTCTTTTGCTCTCATGGAAGAGAAGTGTTTGACTGGGAGCTCTTTAAGACTTGAACTGACTTTCACTGTTTGCCTTTATAGCTTCTTGCAGTTTGTAGAAATATCATGTAGAAAATAAAAAACAACACATTTTCTTGGTTTTTAATACCTGTTGGATGATAAAATAGAAACCAGCATATGTAATTTTTTCTTCTCAAGTTGTAGAACTTGACTCACTCCTGAGGAACTGAACCAATGTGTCACAGATTAACATGTGGAGGAAATTACTCCTGCTCCTCATGTTGGGGATTGTGATTTCTAATGGAGGTTTCAGTTAAAAAATATATTTTTATTTATAGTGGAATTGTAAATTTTTTTTAAAGATATTTCCATGAAAATGTTTGCTCCATTATGGGGCTACTGAAATATAAGTTATGGCAATGAAGATATAAATCAGGATTTCATATGGTGAGCAATTTCAAATATCAGATGCATTCAAACAGTAATATTATCTGTGAGGAGATCATAGAAAGCAATATATTGTCAATTTGATTGCCATATTTAACTGCAATTAGTAAAATCTTTTTCTCCAGTACAAAAAACAGCTGTAGTCCTACAGAAAACTAAGAACGTTTCCTTCCCCTAGAGGAATTTCTTTCAATTTAAGAGCAAGCTGATTATTTTGGTACTACAATACTTAGAAACTTCTATTGCTATCGACTGTTAACGTGATGTTTCTGCAGTTCAAGTAAGTCTTGTCTTTATTCTGTGAAAAGTACTTGGAGTTTCATGTCAGATTTTTAAGTTCATATGAAATATGAACTTCATGAGATTTGTCTTGTCTCACTGCAATAAAGCTGGTATAAATTAGTGTCTTTCTAACCAAATGAATGCTTTTCATTCTTAAATACCTTTGAATCATGTCAAGATCTTTCCTCAAAAGGTTGATATCTGTCTTTTGGTAACAAAGTGAATATCAAAAAGAGAAACAAAAGGAAATTTGAAGGAAAAAAAAAAAATGTGAACGGAACAGATATGTTTTTGAATGAAGAGGCAGATCTTTATCGTTTCTGTAAGTTGAGACAGAAGTAGTGAGTGGATAGAAGAGACTTATATGGACTTTTTAGTGCAGTTTGACAGGAAATTAAGCACCTTTATATCTGCTCATCTATCATGCATTCACCTTTATCTCTTGACATGTCCTTAGTAAGTGGTGACATTTGGAAACAGTTCAATTAAAGTCACTGTGTTCTGGGTAATGCTGCAAACACTGAGTGAAATAAATAACTTGTAAATTGCATTGTATGAATACCACTACTGAAACAGCAAGTAGTAGCATAACAATGGGTATGTACAACAAAGTTGAATGAATACTGATAAGTCACTTATTTTATGAGAATTCTAAGGTCAAAGGCCATTGCAACCTTATTATTCAAGATTCATAAAAACTATGTCTATGTTAGAAAGAAGACTGAAAAGATTAGATTTTTCTGTTAGCTGAAAAGGTAACTGTTAGCTTTGAAAGGTAAAAGAAAAAAATTAATACATTCTGTTCTCATAGCTTAATCTCATAGTTAAAGGCAGAGTTTCTTTATTTTAGTGTTAATTTTTTGAAGGTAAAGTCTACACTAGGGGAAAATGTCTCTCTTTTCCTCCTTTTTTCTGCAGCTGAGTTGTGAATAATGATTAAAGCCATGTTGGGGGAGAAGGGAAGCTTTAAATATTAATAATAGTACGTACATTCTACTCCTCCACCAGATTTCTTTTCCTGTGATATAAATAAGGTCATGTCACCTGTTACAGTCGATTAAGAGAAAACACATGAAAGGATTATAGACAGTAGTCTGACTAAGGGAATAAAATGGAAATTAAGACATGAGGTACTTCAAACTAAAAGTCCCAGAGAACACAGCTGTGGAATTTCTAGATCAAAGTAATTTAGTTTTCAGTTCGTTGTAAAAGACTTGGAAACCCTTCCCAGGGGCCAGGGTTGTGGTGGTGGTGGTGGTGATGGGGCTATGTTGAAGAAAAAAACATTTTTAAGATATTAAAAAATGGGAAGTGACATTTTCCAACGGGCTTACACATTAAGCGTGTATGCAAATGCATAAGCAAGGCCTTTTTTGCCTTTTAATGTTCTTCGTCTGGCATATATCAAGATATTTTAGTAAAAGAGGAGTCTATGCTATGCGATTGCTGGTGTATTTATTAGATAATCTTTACAACTTCCTCAGACTTGCTTAATTCTTGAAGAAGCTTCTGTCTAGGCCAAGTATACTATATTAAGTGAGATTTTGAACCAAGCTATGCAGAAAACAATATTGAAGAGGTACTTTCTCATCACAGTCTGTAAAACTACTTTTGAAAAAAGTTTTCAATGAGTTCCCATTTTACAAGTATCACAGCTTTTTTACTGTATGTACAGTCAACTGCTCTCCATTTATGCAGAAGATATAAATCTGGGTTGTTAGAAATAAACTTTATATTGAAGATTGTCATGTCATATGTGTATGGCTGGTCTTTTGGCTACCCAGTCTTCCATAACTTGCTGAAAATGTGCACCGTAATACTATAGGCACGCCAGGTGTCATATATAATATAAGACTCAAGACACTCTCCAGACCCACACAGCCTTTCACACACATTAATGCCATTCTGCAGCAGTCCTACTCTTTCTTTCCTGATGGGAATTTGACTGAGCTGACAGTGATGGTCACTATGTCAGAGTGAGCAGTAGGCACTGGGGTATATATCTACCAGCACAGAACATCTGCCAGAGCCTCAAGGTGGTTATGTCCTTATTGGTAGACATTCCAGCATAACCAATCTGTTCGGCTGTGTTGCTGCACACTTTGAAGAGTCTGATGGACAGGATCCTTAATACCAGCCAAGAGTCAAAAGAGGAATAGGAGCAGCTGATGTGGTATAAAGATCAACACAAATATGGTGTTAAATCTTGTGAGCTCTAATGTGAGCACATTAGCAAGTAGGTTCATGCTAACTGTGCTCATGTTGAGATGTTGAATGCAGATTACACACTGGGGCATCAATTGTTGTACCGAGGTATAACATTTTAATAGCAGAAAAAAAATACTCAGTAGAAAGTAGGTACTTCCATTGTTTCAATTAATTCAACAAATCCATATTATTATTCATAACTTTATGCAAATATACTACAAACTATATAAGTCCAATGTGCTTTAGAAATGTTTATACCAGTAAGTAAAGCATACCTCTGCCCCATGAAACATAAGATTTATACCCAATTGGTATGAACAAATGAAAACTATAGATCTCTGAAGAAAGGAAATAACCAGGTATGTAGACCAAGACTCAAGAAAGTAGAAAAGCCTCTGCCAGAAAGAGCTAGAGAGCTGATCATTATCATCACACCTTCTCCACTATAAAAATCAAGAGTTGCCCAGTGACTTGTGCTAACTACTTTAGTTTAGCAACTAAGTTTGTTGAATGCTGAGTGTAATGGATTACACTCAATTTTTTTTTCCTATATTTTCCAAGTTTTTGTAACAGATGAAGAAAAAAGTCCATATCTAGTCCCATTTGTCCAGCTTTTGCTCTGGTAAGGTGATGATGTCCATTGTAACAGTTATTATGAGTACAGTAAATCACAGAACACACTAATTAGAAAAAGGACAATCTGAATCTTTATGGCTTTGTGTGTGTTTCCAGTATGGTTTTCTTATTAATCCGGTCTTGCCATTTGCTAAGAAACTCAACCTAAGATAAACAATGAGTATGTTTTCCTATATGGCATGTTTCTTCCTTTTTATATCTCTATATGCATGCCACAAATGGGTTTTTGAGTGGTCTGCTTTGTGAAGCTATATAAGTAGGGACTGATAGGCTGTTGTTTTAGGTAATTAAACAAAAGGGAGAGAAACGCCAATTCAGGATGCCACAAAAACATGGATGGAGATAATATAGAGGGCAATTTTTTAACCTTCAGCCTAGAGGAAAGTATTTTAAAAATAAACTAGAACAAAAATTGTGAGCAAAGTTCTTACAGGAAAATTACAAAACATGGGTCTTTTAAATTTTTTAATATTAGTGTAACATTTTTCCTCCTTCACTCCTTCTCCCCTTATTCAGTTTTTATAACTTGCAGTGAGTTTAAAATTAAACTACCTTCTAAAGTCTGAGAAAATGTCATTGCATTTGATCTACAAAGCATCCAGCATGCCTCAGAGTGCTGTATAAATAACATGGAGGTCTAATTCTGTGCTCAACCTCAAAAGGTGTCAGAAGGAGCAGAAAGATAATTTTAAAGTTATTTTTATTCTGTTTAGATTTTGCTTTGACTGAGAACAGATGGTGTGTTGTAACTATCTTTTCGAATGAGCTGAATGTCTACAGGTTTGAAAGTTTATGGTAAATCTCCTTGTTACACTCTGCATGAAGGAGAGTTATAGAAAGAACTGTGCAAGTACAGTGTAGTTTCTGCACTAGGTGGATCCTCTGCTGGGGTGTTAAAGCATCTTCATTACACTTGAATGATATACCTGGGGCAAATATAAGAGGCCACGTAGTTCTTTAAAGACCCAGAAGTGCAGCTGGCCCTGTTCGTCAAGACAAATAGGTGCCAGAGATGAGAAGCCACATGGAAGCCTGTTTTCCAGCTGGCAGATTTAAAAGGCTTCCAGTCAGAAAAAGAGATTCATGCAGAGAGTAGCTTATTAGCTAGAGGACAGAAGAGACTAGCTGCCTGAGTTGAAAGGTTCTAGAAATTGTTTTCTTTTTCCCTTCTCTAGAGGGGATGGGATTGTTCTCTCTGTTAGCTTGATGGTTAATCAAAGTCACGTGTATTCTGTAGCTGAATCGCTCTGGTACTCATATCAGCCTTTGACCAGTGAACAAACACTGCACCACAAAGTTTTGAATCAATATGTTTTAACTCAAAGGAGATTAGTCACAGAGGCTGGTTTTCTTGGTTTGTTTCTCTCACTGAGCTTTCTTTATAGTCAACACAGGAACAAAGCCTCCTTCAGAAAGAGCTTAGAAAATATCTAAATTAGGCTGGTTCATTCATCCTTGAAGGACTTTCTTTTCTTTCTAAGGAAGGTCATTAGATTACTCGTCACCTTCAGCAGAAGAACATCCTTTTGGATACCTTTCTCTGTGTAAACTGCTCTAAGAAATGTGATGTTAAATATTTTGTCAGTATTAGAAGGCTCATTGAAGAAAAATTCTGTGCACTAAGCTTAAGCCTCGCAAGCTGCTGTCTGTATATTTCTGTTCAAATTCATAAAAGTCTTCAATATTGTCTAAAAAAACCCAGAATTTAGACAAATCATTGTAGGATAATTCATTGTAGGATTATGAACTCAGAAATATTTCAATATTCCATATAGTCCACAAAAGAATTGTACTGTGGGTTTTTCTAGGTGGGGGGAGAATGGGTAGTACTAAAACTGTTGGTTTTATTTCAGTTTCCCAGTAATAATAGAAAACTTGAAAACACATTTTAAAAGAAATAGATTTTGTTAGAGGCCTTGTTTGTTTGTTGGTTGGATGGATGGATTCAACTGTACAAGGTTGTTAAATCTTAAAATGAAAGATGAGGTGTGGTTCTTTCCGCTTACAAACATTTGTTAGGATCCTTTTTGTACTGAACATTTAAAAGAAGGAAATACATCATCAGCTCTTATGTTTTTTGTGGCAACTTGAATAAATCTGTTACCTTCTTTAGTAAAAAGTTCTATAGTAGTAATATGGTTATTTGCTATGCTGGATTTGATTAGCAGCTGATTATTCTTATCATGTTTGCCTCCAGCAGGAGACAAAACTTAAAGGTTATGAGAAGTAGGAGGAAAGCAAAAGGACCTGGGGAATCAGCATCAGATTCTACATGACTTCATTCAATATAACATAATTTCTTAGTTTAGAATTCTTCTCATCTGTGAACAAGACATAGTCCCAAAGCTAGGTGCTATGATATTTGTCTCTGTCTTTTGAGAAGTTCCTTTTCTGTGGATGCCACACAGTATTCCTAACATAAAGTCCTTCATGTGAGACTAGTTATTTTGTGCATAAATTGATATTCATCCTCGGTGACTTCAACAGTTTTTTCCAGAGATCCATAATAGAATGCATGACCATCTAAAATTCTGCAAGTTTTTTGCGTGTTTCTATAACTGATTTCACTGGCATTCACTGCACCCAATTGCTAATAATCTATGGTGTAGGCCTCTATGCATACTCCATTCTGCTATATTTATCCATTAGAGAACTGTATCTGAATACATGAACTTCATTATTTTCACCCATTTCAACAGGAATCTGCCAGAGACATTAGTACTGCTGTAAAATATATATTTAGCAGTTGAACCAAAGTTTTGTAAGAGGAAAAACTGTCTGTGAGACATTTTGTTTTGACTAAACTATTCTCAGATACCACCTGACAGATAGCAAAACCTTTCTATTTCCTGAATATGCTTTGGCAACATGCCTTTTGATTTTCTTCTTTCGTGATCACAAATATCTACTGTTTTCTGTCTGTGTGGAGCTCAATTATCTCTCATCCCTCTGTCATTCTGTCTGCAAATGATTCTGTCATTTGATCTTTCCTCCCTATGCTTGTTTCCTTCTTGTCTTCTCTTTTCTCTGCTGGGCTTTTGTGTGTGTGTGCTCCTTTCTTTTCTTTTCCTTTCTTTTTTTTTTTTCTCCTTGTTCTATCACTGCAGTCCAGCACATTTGCTCTTGAACTGTTAGACTTGTAACTATCTCTTCGTCTGCCATACATTCATGGTAAATATCAAAGTCCAAAAGTCTGTGCTCTAGGTATTATCCTGCACCCTTGTATCCTGTATATCTTTAAATGTCAATGTGTTCCACAATTCTTTTTACCTTCTGTTATAGTTTAATCCCAGACGGGAGCCAAGTACCATGCAGCTACTCACTCCCACAAACAGCAGCATCAAAGAGAGAATTGAATCAAAAGGGTAAAAGGTAGAAAACTTGTGGGTTGAGATAAAGACAGTTTAATAGGGAAAACAAAAGCCATGCACACAAGCAAAACAAGGAATTAATTCACTGTTTCCCATGGACAGGCAGGTGTTCAGCCATCCCCAGGAGAGCAGGGTCCCATCACATGGAATGGTTACTGGAGAAGACAAATGCCTTCACTCTCAGTGTCCCCTCCCCTCCTCCTTCTTAGCCCCACTTTATATACTGAGCCTGATGTCATATGGAATATCTCTTTGGTCAGCTGGGGTCACCTGTCCAGGCTGGGTTTCCTCCCAGCCTCCCAGGCACCCCCAGTCTCCTCCCCAGCATGGCAATATGAAAAGCAAGAAAGGCCTTGGCTCTGTGTAAGCCTGCTTGATAATAGCAAAAGCATCTCTTTATTATCCACCCTGTGATCGGCACAAATCTAAAACACAGCCCCATACCAGGCACTGTGAAGAAGATTTACTCTATCCCAGCCCAAATCAACATACCTTCATGTTTACTTCCTGAATCTTTACTTTGCTAGGGTCTGCTAGATGTTACTAAAAATACAACAAGTCTGTATGTGCTCTCTGAATAAAGACTCTCATGTCACGCTGTGTTTTTTACATTAATTTATTTCTGTTGCTTTTTCTTCTTCCTTGGGTTACTGCCGGCATTGTCTATGAGCATCATCACATTTCCTTTCCAGAAGTTACCTTTGAAGAGGAAGAATAACAATTGGAAAAACTGTCCTCTATCTCCCTGTTTTAAGTACTTTTTACACAACTTCATGTACCTGTATAACTATACTGTTGTACTACAGAAGAAATTTTCTTCTTATCTTGATTGGTAGTCATTTGAAGGTTCAAATTCTAAGCCAAATCCTTTTTAGATGAAAAAATTTAATTGCTTGTAGCCATATTATCCTTCAAAATGACTGGTAACAGTAGCCAGGCATATATTCAAACTTCGTTAATGTAGCTGGTCAGGGGAGCAACAAACATGTTGAGAATGAATTGGGAAATTAAAATACTCAGTAGTTTACCCAAATGTTTTGGATTGAAATATTTATGCAAATTCAAAGTGACAACAACCAACCAACCAAACAAAAGAAAGAGAGTATTTCTTCACCTAAAGAGCTCAAATCCAGTAATTTCGATATATAGTTTGAGTGCAGGCACTGGAAGAGGTTTCACACAACGACTTTCAGGATTGCATTCTTGTTTTTCTGTATATACATTTTAGTTTAAACACCTTAGCAAAGCTTCATTTAGCTTCAGAGCTTTAACCATCGTTTTTCTTTAATTTTAATTTCCTTGAAACATGACAGTTACGTCTCAAAATAAAACCAAAAGTCCAGCAACCATCAGCTTTTATCCACAATGCTAACTAATACACAGTCAGGTCATGGAAAATCTGTCATTCTCCTCTGTGTTACTTAACTTTAGTACTGGCAGTGCTGATTAAAGAGCAAACTTTTAACAATGGTATGCAAAGGATCACAAAATGAAGTTCAATACAAATGAAATCTTTGCATATATATGTTTGTGTATTCATATATGCCTATATATATATGTATCACAAGAATATATATATATATATGTATATAATATGCAAGAGGTCTTTGTTTCTCTGTGGTGGATTTTGGACAGCTAAATTTCATAGGCTTTAGCTAATACTTGAGATCTATTATAAAATTGGTCTCCTTAACGTTAAGTATAAAAGAGACAAAAGTGAAATTACCAAAAATATTGTATTTACTGAGTTTTGAGATTTTATCTTTGTATTTTTTTAAACCAAATCTAATGTCATCCTTATCAAACAGGAGTAGACTAATTGTGTACTAAAACCAGTTGTGTACATAGGGCTGGATCCCAAGCCTGTCACAATCGAGGTATATGTTTCCATTGATCTTCCACTCGCTGAAGTGTTACCAGGTATCCACAATACTGAAAGAAAGATAGCAGAATAAAAACAGAGCATGCTTTTTCATTTTTTTTTCCTGTTACTTCCTGTTACTAAGTGAAACATGTGACTTTAACAGGTATAAATCTGTTCTGTGGAGGAGAAGATAGTATATAGGTTGTCAGACACACTGTAATCTCAGCTCCTCTTGTCTCTTCTAGTAGTTATAAAGATATTAATAAAATCTGAGAAAAAATGTGCACTTATGAAAAGAAAACTCTTCCAACTGAAGACTGCAGAATATAGTTATGAGGGATTATATTTTCCCATAACTCTCTTGGAACTCAAGCATGACATAGTTCAGGTAAGTTCTGCTTTTGAAAAGTTAGTTTTCATGCATGTATTCTCTACATAACTAACACAATAATTTGAGGTGCAATCAGAAGTGCAAGACTACATGTATCTTCTAATTAATTTGTTTTTACCTAGTCATTACTTTTTATTCTGATGGAAACTAAA
The DNA here is from genome assembly GCA_013397915.1 of Daphoenositta chrysoptera. NCBI lineage: Eukaryota > Metazoa > Chordata > Aves > Passeriformes > Daphoenositta > Daphoenositta chrysoptera. The sequence goes on from VZRO01006535.1 coordinate 32,979, forward strand.
CAGAAACAGAAATCTCATTAACAGATTATTTATACAGAAGTATATTTTACATTTGATTTAATACCTATGAGGATCTATTCATTTCAGAAGCAATATACAAGGTCGTAACTCACTTCATGGTTTGATTCATACCTCCTCTACCCATCAGTGTTTGTCTTACCTGCTGGCTAGAATCAAGGTAGAAACCTTTGGAAAATAAGTATTTTTGGCAATTAGAAGAACTAATTTACAATAAGTGTGCTTAGAAAAATCAGCAAGCAGCTTTCTGTAAGATGTTTAGATGGAAATTATTCCTTCACACCAGAAGAACATGTAGAGTGAGTAAGAAATCCTATTTCAGACTGGGTTTTTGCCAGCAACAGTGAATTCACACAGAGGGGGATTTCTTCTGGCATAAAAAGCTACAGTAGTTTTAACTCTCCTCCCAAACACAGACAGTCTCATCTTCTTTGCAATTACAGTGAACTTGGACTGTTTTTTCAGTAGCTAGAAAGTCTCTTAGTTCATGCTTAAGTGAAAGAGGACTGACATCACAGGTAAGAGAGGTTCTGATCCTCTAGATATAGTAGTCTCTGGAAGTATGCTGAAAATCAGTGTCATTTAAATGTGATAGTACTTGTCTGAGTTGGTAAACTAAATTGTTAAATCTTCAAGCCTAAAAAAAAATTTAAATCCCCAAATTAAAATAATGAGAAATAAAAACACTTTTACTGAGATTCATCACGTAACTTTTCAAAAACATAATATTTAAGGTTTTTATTTCTCTCTTCAACTCCTTTGGCAGCATATTTTTTCCAACTCTGTCATGTCCATTGGTCTTTTCTGTTCGAAGAGGGCACTCATCTTGACTACAGTCATGGGGTTTAGTACCTGTAATAAGATTCTGAAAACAGAGCTTTGGAGCATGGAAATAGGGCAAAGGATTTTTTTTTTTTTTTTTTGTTTTACAGGCAACTTGTCAAGTAACAAAAAAAAAGTTTAAAATTCTTACCTTTGTATTTAATTCAGCTGGAGAGCCTTATCTGAGTTTCATTAGAGAAAGTCATCCCATAAAGTCAAAGCTCCAACTTTCTGCCTGATTTGATGCTAAAAAACTACCCATATTTTCCCATGGTATTTGCTTAACATTTTTTGAAATGTTCTTTCTTCCACAGAGAGAGAGAAGGTCAGAGCTGAAACGTTGAGATGGATTTGTTGAAACTTTCATAGAGGAAATGCTGGTCTTATGCAAGGTCAGAATCAGAATTTAATTTTCTGGTGAACATAGGTAAAACTGGGGGTTCTGAAGGGAGGTTTAGGAAGGGTCTTATTGTTGAAGTACAGAGAAACTTTATTCCTTTTTGCTTTGAACAATGAGTCCATTGGCCTGATATTGACTTCACAGACTATCAAACGAAAAATATCCAGTGCTGTAATTAAGGAAATGATACTGCAGCCCTCCTAGCCTCTCTGTGGAAACAAAGATTTGTAGGCAAGCTAACATAAGATTAGTCCAAACAATAAAAACAGAATACTAAAGTCTCAAACTACATGGTAGGTCCTTAAATACAACAGCAGAAAATGTCACTTCTTTATCATATCTTCACTACAGGGAAAATCACATCTGCATCTAAAATTATGACATGCCTGGATAACCACATTCTTTTCTGTATTATAAGAAAACAATTCCATGGGATTAAGTATGATTAAGAAGCCTATCAGTAAATCTGACTTGATCATCAGTCTAATAGCATATTAAAATTGTTTACTGGGAGAAGCCCAGGAGAGAAAATCAGGGAAAAAAGAAAAAAGTTAAAACTCCTGAAACTTCAAAGTAGTAATTAAGTTCGTTTCCTACAGACCAGAGTATCCTGAACCTGATTCTCACAGGACATCTCAGTCAATTTATAAATTTGTTTGCTCTATCATCTCAAAGGAACCATGATGCTTCTATTCAGCATCTTGTTTTTGTATCAGCCTCTGTGAAAAGTAGTGAATTATTATTTTTTAGTGAAGATTCCACAGCACCTAATTGTGAGCTTTTACATTGTAGAGTAACTGTGGACAGATTTGCTTATATTTTTATTTAAAAAAGGGAAGCCTGTTGCAAAAGAGTGTTCTGAGGTCATAAATTATGTTCCTTTGAGAGATATTTTATTCTATTACCTCTGCAAGACAGTAAACCTAAACTAAGAAATGCTGTACCTGTTGGTACAGTACAATATAAAGTCAGTATTAATACCTCTCCTAACACTACGTGTTCATAAAATGAGAAGTGACCCTTCTGGATTGTCAATCCAGTTCTTTCCCATCAAATGCAACCATACTATGTAATACTTCTGATATAAAGATCTACTCTGTTCTGCTACTATTTGTATTTTCACTATTACTGATAGAACCTCACTACTAAAATGATAATAAACTTTTTTATTCTTTCCAGTACATATTTATGGTAAAAAAAATATGAAAAAAAGTGACTGGTACGGAGTAAAAGAAAAATATAACTCATTTAAAACATTTATGGAGAATAAGACATTTTGAAAATATAATACTACATTTGAGGGGAAAGCTTCTCCCTCATGTAATAAACTGTTGACAAGCGGTAGCATTTATTGAGCAATCTGAGAGAGCATTCTCCTTACTGACATAGAGCTTTTTGTAGATAACTTACGTGATCTAAAAAGCTAGTTAGTGCGTTCCTTGAGTGGCTGAAAAAGTTAGGCAAGGCGGAATTAGACTAATTTCTAATTACAATTAGAAATTTTTGTGTTTTTTTAAAACATCTCCCTTAGAATAAACTTACATGGAAAGTCTCGCTCTTTATAGAAGAAATTAATGCTCCATCCATGGAAACTTTCAAGGATGGACAGAACTTTCAGCTACCTGATCCAGTTGAAGATATTCCTGCTTATTGCAGGGAGAGATGACTTCTAAAGGCCCCTTCCAACACAAACTGTTTTTTGGTTCTATGATCAGTCCCTCATATAAGGAGACCCTAGTGGACTGCCCAAAACTAGAAACCCTATTTTCAAGCAGTTGTATATAGACTGATTGAATCCCATCATCATATACAATATGGCTTGTGGTGGATGGAGGAGAGGCAAACTACAACACATTGATCAGAAGTAAAGAGATTTAGCGGTGTGTACCACAACTCTTGTGTCCTGTTACATAAGAAAATACAAAAAGCAGAAATTTGTTCTTAACCCCTGGACATGAATTAATTATTCCGTGAGACCTATTTTCAATTTATTACAATTTTTCCTTAGACGTCAAAACCTCTAAAAGTTTGTCCGTTAGTGTTGCTATAAACAATTGAGTCTTGCTCCAGTATACCAGAGCTGAAAGTCTCCTCTTTAGATTTATATGATATGTGAGCAAAATTCTCTATATACATTGAGGTATGAGATGTCAGGGCCTTGAGAGAAACAAGAGGCCCCAGTGATCCTAATCAGCCTCCCCTGGAGACCCACATCCACACCCACATACTGCCATGCTCCCAGCTCACCTGCCTACAAGGGGCAGACTCTTGCCCTACTACTGGGATCCTAAAATATTAATTTCTGTTGCTTGTTTCTCTGAAGTATTTGAGTAAAACACTTTAAAATTATAAGATTTGTGGCCAGACTGTTTTTATTTGTATGATGCTTATATCCTTAGTCTACAGTAAGATGCAGCATCCTGTAGTCTCCATCAGACTGAGATTTAAAATCCACATGAGCATTACTGTATTCTGAAATCTGTTCTGCACCAAATCCCTTGGATAGCAGTATAACATTTCACAGAATTTTTTTATTTATTTGCTTCTCAGTATGGAATTAATCAGTAATATAAGGTAGATATAAACACCTTTGTGATGAAAAGTCACTAAAATATCCCTGGCTAGTTAATAATTACATTTGAAAAAAGAGGCTGAATTTGGGATAGCATGGCAGGTGGCAAAGGCCCCAGGAGCTTCCCCTTTCATCTGGCTGCCATTTTCATTCTGCAAGAGCATATGAGTGAGAGTGTGTGCTCCAGGGAACCATGTGGAATGAAATAATCCTCTACAGAAATGGAGTGCAATGAGGCTAGCCACTGGGCAGTAAAATATCAGTCTGTCTGACAGTTTGGGAGTCCAGCTGCCTAGATATTTCACCAGTTTTGGACCTCCATGATGCCCAATAAATGGGGCTATGGAACAATGCCCTTCTCTATTTCATTTTCTTGCCTAAAGACATTCCTGTCTCAGGTTAGACAGATCTTGCTTGTCAGTCCCTGCTGGCTTCCCTTGAAGCCACATAAAACGGTACATAGGAAAGCAGCATCAGACTCAAGCAGAAATGACTAAATGCTTGACTTGATATCAGGCCGTATGCACCCTGGTAAAAATACATTAGTGATCCCAAACAGTCCTGAAGCCTTTGACAGTCTTTGACACTGGAACAAGTAGCAGCACAGGGCCTGTGTCTATGTCATTAACATTTCCCAAGCTACAGCACAGAGCAGTCATGTGCAAAGCAGCCTGATCAGTGGGAATTGCTAGATGGTGCTGAGGAACTGATCAGAAACATGTGATTTGGCCTGAATCAACACAATGTTAGGGATCATCCTAAGAGTTTCAAAGTGGCCAATAAAGAGCCTGCTGGAAGACCTGCTCCTTGTCAGAAACAGGATGGCAAAGTGGCTCTGCCAGCTGTGTCTTTCATTTGCTGGAGATGGTGAGTGAGCTGACAGGTGGGTATGGATTAACAGGAAGGGCAAACTTATCCCTGGAAATGGCACGTCACCACACCGTTTTCATGGTAATGGCCCAGAAAGGCAGTTTTGCAGTGATTTCTGTCCCATGACCCATGAGTATATGCTCACTTCTCAACATGGATCACTGTATCAGTACATGTGTGAAGTATGTTTGCTGGGACAGGTACCAATATTTGGTAATTCAGGGGACTAAATTTTATACACTTTAATGCTCTATTAGTGAGAAGCCTACAAATAGTTTCATTGTTCGTCACAATTATAAAAGGCAGTGTTGCCCTTTCTTCTGCAAAATAATGCAACAACTTACAGAAATCAATATTGCATTGTGGATTTTACTCTTGTACTTGAAATTTTACAGTAAAAATAAAAGTTTAATTTAATATAAATTTAAATGTTACAGGCATTAATTATTTCCAGGATTCCCTTTCACACAGAAAATAACTCTCTAATTATTTGCTTTTTCTGTGTTGGCTTTTGCTTTTTCCTGAAGTCAGTCTATCCTTCCTAATTACGAACATATCTTCAATATCTTTTTGCTCACCTTTTATGCTCCTCGGTCATTGTTAAATCTCCACTGTAATGTATAAGTTTGTGCTCTGTAGGGTGTATATGCCTTAGTTAAATTTTAAAAAAAATAAATTATAATGGAAAGGCATTAGAGACATGGAATTGGCAATACTTCATGTCCAGCATCTCCTTTAATGCATTGGTTAATTAATGTGCAGAAATACTCCTCATACTGCAGTCTATACAATGTTCTTCTGTGTTGGTATGTATTGGACCATTTTGTGGAATATTCTCTCTGCTGCCATAGAAAAATGCTCTGTTTTATTTGCAGGAGCAAATATTATCTCTAAAACACATCTCATCAAGAAATAAGAAGTAGCTCTTTTAATGAATATCACTAAGTTCAAAAAGAAGAATCCAATTTCTATTTTTGTAGAGAGAACATGAATATATATACAGTTTTTGGCAACTCTAGGAGCCGGACATCTTAACCAGGACAACACAGAGCACAAGTTTCAACACAGATCTTTTAAGTTCATATTTCTTCAACGGCAGTTATGTAGCTCAGCTCTGGAATATACTTGTATTTTACTTGAAAATTCAACTCCTCTACTACTACTAATAAAGGATAGAGCTGAACTTGAATATATCCAACTTTACTATTTTGCAACCAACCAGATCCTTAATGTTTATGAGTCTAAATGTATAAAATATGTGTTTATTAAGATATTTATTTTGCACGTTTTGTGAGATCGTGTAGTTTCTGACATAGTGTGTGTAGTGGAAAGGGAAATTATCAGTGAAATGTTGTCCCTCTTTGGCCTATCACTCAAATTTTTATTTTTGTATCCCTTACTTCATGTTAGGAACTATATCACTGTTTCTATCTTTGAGTGAAAAACCCTTTCCTACATGGAAAGTAGTAAATGAACTCTTAAAAGTCCTGAACATTTACAGTTAAGAAAACCACAACACCTCTTCAGCATCCGCCTTTTTTTCTCTGCTGTGACAGATGGTACACATTTCTGTTTGGATCAGAAAAAATGTCATGTTAAGAAATATTTCCATGAAATTTTTATTTATGCTATTAGAAAACATGCCCCAGCTAACTTGTTTAGAAGATTTATACCAAAAAAGCACTACTCCCAACAGCTCACTACCCCAAACCTTGCTGATTCAAAATACTAAATTTCTTTTTGCCAAACAGCAGTGTCAATTAAGAGGCTAATAAGAGATAAATTCCTTCTTTTTAATTAACACTTTTAAAACAAATCAGTAATTATCAGATATTGCATGCTGTGGGTCAGCTGTGAGCATGCTGAACTGCAGTCCAAAAACACTCACAGCACTCTGCTGTTTTTTGTTGTATGCTAGACTGCAAATATCTGACAGGATGGCAAACTAAGTATGTTCAAATAAACCAGAATGAATCTCTCCAAAAACTGGCATGCACATTAACCTAAAACAGCTGGCTGTCCAAATGACTGCTAATTCAGTTTTCATTATCACGCTCTTACTTTGTTTACTGAAACATTCTTTAGAATGTTTTTATAGAACCACAGGGGAGATGCAGGAGTTATATATTGGGGAAAATTCTATTACCATACCCAGTCCACTTTATTATACTGTTCCCTCCAGGAAAACAACAAAGTATTTTGCTAGTTAATAATTTTCTTCTCTTTTGCAGTAGGAATTACATGCTTATCTGAAGAAAGAGGATTAAATTGTAAGTTCCATAGTTTTTTATAAAACCTGTCTCAATCCTGCTGGTGACAAATGCTCTGCTATCCTGGAGGAAGGAAATCAGTGTGAAACTATTATCATGCAGTTTTTTGATTACCTAAATATCAAAGATGTTGTTCTTGCCATCTATACACCTTACTTTGTAAACACCAGTAAGTGACAGAGTTGAATACAAAGAGATGGAATGGTGCCTGCCTGTCTGATAAGATTGAAATGTAAACTTGGCACCACAGGGCACGAGGGAGGCTTTGTTGCACCCAGTTTAATGTTTTTTGTGTTAATGCAAAGACCAGTGACAAACACCTGAGGCTAAATAGCCTTTCCAGAAAGCTGTGCATAGGACTGTGTTTGGACAAGATATCACCTCTAGAATGATTGGAGATTGTTCTTCCTGCAAGTATTCTTTCATATATCCCCCATTTTGTTAATATATCTTCATAAGATTAAACATCTTGAAGACCTGTATTCTTTGGTACATCACTCTCAAAAGAGTGAGTAATACACAGCAAAGGAGCTTATTCCAAACCAAGTCAGCTATCTTTCTTCTTCTTTCCTGAAGGACAAATAGATAGGTCTATGGAGTGTATAATTTTTCTAAAAAGCAATCTTTTATCAGAAAAAGAAACAACAGAATAATGAAAGAAAAATAGTACATCACTGATGATGCTTCTTCCAAATCAGTAAAATATGTATGTGCTCAATACCATCTCTGTAGAGGTATTTGCCTTCACCTACATACTTCCCTTGAAAGAAGTGTGGTTCTGTCTAATCATTCATCTGTTTATTCTTAGTTAAGGATTAATCACTGAACTGACATTTCAGGGACAGACAGAATAAAGGAAGATAATTATCTGGAGAAAAAAAGAGGACTCAAAAGAGGGAACCTATTCAAACATCTCCATATAATATTGGTGCAAAACATTACTGAGAAAATTCCTTGCACTGGCCAAGACTCATTTCAGCATGACAAGTAATAAACTCTGTATAATATTTGAGTTCTAACCTTCTGTTAAAGCCCCCCTCTAATTACCTAGATATGTCAGGTGGTAAGTCTTGCCACTCTGAATAAATCTGACATCAACAGATTTCTCCTCCTAATTTTTATTTTAATAAGTAAGCCATACAGCAGCTGTGAAGTTACTGATAATGAACGTTAGGAAATAGGATTACTCAAGTGAGTTAAATCCTTCTGCCTTTTCATTATCTGCTATATAATACTCGAAAGTCATGTCCTGAATAGGCACAGAACAAGTAACTGGAACCTACATATTTGATCCTTATGCCTCTTGCTCAGTCACTAAACAAGGGTCAGTCCATGAGAAAACCTGGGATGACCACAGTATCTACATGTGTTTATCTGCATTGTTGCGTTCAGAAACTCTCCAGCAGGTTGTGGGTGTCTGGATATATGCATGTTTGTGTGTGTAAGATTACTTAACAAAGAGTAGGCTGACCTTGTTTTGACTTGATGTGGGCTATTTTTTAGCAGGTAGTCACAAATAATTTGGCACCTAAAAATCCAGGAGACATTTATGCTTACAGTCCTGCAGAGCTCTTGAGTTACCATGGGGCTAATTTATACACTGCCTGAACTGCACACCTGACTTACCTGTTCCTCTAGCATGCTTTCCCCTGTAAGAGATATGCTGCTATTGGCTTTTTCCTCCCAAACTTGTGTGATGATCACACTGGACTGGATTCACTGTAATTTCAAGTTTGACTACCTGGATATATAATCTACAGGGTAACAAGGAAATTCTTTCCAATAAAGCCAGTAACCTTCTTTCCCTGTTAAATTCAGATGTTTTAAGTTATCCTTTTATCATCAAAGAGATCAGAGAAATATGATGCAAAGTATGCATTCATACTGGTAACTAAAAGTAGATCAGACTTAAAACAAATTACATTTGATTCAGTTTCATAGCAATGCCTGTGTTAGTTATGTGTTTATTATAAGGAATGCAGCTCAGTCTGAAAAATTTCTGGCTTAATGAAGTGGTCTTTGTCATGGAATCATAACATGTCCTGATGACAAACTTGTAGAAAATAAAGTAAGCACATAATAAATAGTTTAAAACCACCTTAGAGACTGATTAAACCTAGTATTTCTAAGTGTATAGGGATCAGTTAGTGGAGATGTTTTTACTGGGATTCCACACATAGAAATTTTTATTAAGTGTCTATATTAGACAGTGTTATGAACTGTATGCTAGATATACTGAGGTGTGGAATTACAAGTCATGAGGAGGACAAGTGATCACTTACCTGAGTCACTCTGAAACCAAAAGGTCACAGCCTAACAAAATGCATTTTAACAGACTTCATTATGGATAGTGGCAAAGATGACAAATAAGTAGATCTATACCTACAGAAGAGGACACTACCTCAGAAAGTAATTATTCAGAAAGCTACTTGAAATCATCAGAGACCTTCCTTAATGTGACATTTTAATCTCATACTGGAGCAAAAGGGCTAACACTGTCCATGCAAGAGAAGACTGTCAAGTTAAAGTAAGGAAATAATTTTGACTTAGCATGCAAGATAGACTTCTGCCAGGGTGCATCTACTGCCAGTGTCCACATCCAGACAAATACGAAAATACTGATGATAGTTCAAAGAATGGACATAAAAGGGCTTGGGAATCAGAAAAACAGTCTAATTATCTGAGGCTTAAATAATTCAATCAATTTAGCACATCTGCAGAGAAGGTAAAAGGTAATTTAATCAGAGTCCAGATCCTCATTCAAGTAAAAGAGACCTGATAGTGGGAGTGCTCAGTAGTGTAGACAAAGACATAAGAATCTTCAACACTTGAAAGATGAACTTGGATGAATTCAAGCTTGGGAAATTAATTTTAAAGCACTAAGAGTAATTTATGTAAGAACAGGTGTCATAGACACACCAGCACATGGACTTTTTGAGGGGCCATCTAAAATGTTGTGCTTAAATCCATGCAGCTTCTAGAAAAAATGAGAAAGAGAACAGGCTTATGGTTGTTTTTCCATTTCTGGGTTTCAAATTTCAGACACTTAATTACTAACTTGGGAAAGGGAAGGGATTTTATTTTGTAAGAGACATAAGCCAGAAAATTAGGCACTTTGGAAACTGATTTGATTTCCAATGCTCCTGTGGCTTATGATTGACTGGCACAGGCTTGTATCTAAGAAGATGGGAGCTTTACCTGTTGCTGAAAAATTTATCTTCTGTATGGATTGCTGTGCTGAAGCGGGTATGAAGTCTTCCTCTGACCATTCTATCAGTCAGGGCTGCTGTTTTCTGTCCTTCCATTCAGTTTTATTGAAATTTGCAAATGTTTTAATTGGTTATTTTTGAAGGTTAGGACACACTAAAAGGGATGGTAGGAGAAAGAATTGAAACAAAGCATTTTCATTTTTTTAGAGATGATGTGACAGCAATCTAGGAGAAGTTTTTGGTTTACCCGCTCCCTCCTCAAACCAAGAGTATTAGAAACTCTCTTAAGTCTTTTAGTGACCTTCCCACTGACCTAATTTCTGAAATGTGAGAGTAATGGGAAACCTTATAAAAGGCTAAGATAGATAATTGCCAACTTTCTATTTATTCATAAAAATTGACATATTCTCTGAGCAGACAAACTTCCTTTAAAGGGAGTAATTTTCGCTTTCCCCAAACCACATTTATCAAAGTATTTATTATTATTATGTCTTCAATTTACAGGTCCTTTAGTCACATAGCAAAATGACAGATTTGGAGTTTGCAATAAATTTATCCCCAGTTTTAACACTGTGCTGACTGAATATTTCAGCAATGTCGACTCCAGTAGGTTGAATAATTAAGAACTACTTACCCTATTTAGTTATGTGAAACCCAAATAACTGTTAAATGTCTGCAACAGATACTAGCAAGAAAAGTAAATTTGCAGATACACTGCTAGTGAAAGTAATTATTGCTGATGTGAAAATAAGTGGCCTTTTCCAGGAACTGAGGATTATCTAAATAATCTTGCTGTTAATTTTTATTGATTCAAATTGTACCCAACACCAACAGTTAGCTAGAAATTGAGTTTTCTGTGCAAGAGTGGACATCTCACCCGGTAAATGTTGAAAGTATTACCATTTTGGTTTTGAAATTCTTCCAAAAGATAGTTAATTGACATTGCATCCATTGGCATAAGGTTGCTTTCTGTCATATTGCTTGCTTGCAGCACTCTAACTGCAAAAGTCTACTCAAACTGAATGTATTCAACTTCTGCCTTTTAGCACATGAGTGTTTGCCAGCTCTTTGGTTCAGCCATTTACTGTGAATTTTTTACATAGGGTGGCTAGTCACATGAGTCTTATGGCATTGTTCCTGCTTGGTAACTCAATTTTTCAGAAGCAGTTTGTATTATGGATTTTTAGTACAGAATATTCATAAGAAAAACCATGGTTTTCCAAATCAATGAAATTTTTAGAATCACGTGGCTGTGTATTCAAGAAATGCCTAAAAATGCCAGGAATATAATATAAGACATGCTAAGTTTTAACTTACAGATGTACATGTATATTATTATTATCTCATTCATACATCATAAGCATCTTAAATCCCACAATTTATTTGTCAGTAAAATATGAACTTAAAAAGCTTTTTTAATTCAAATACTGCTAGGCAAAATTCTTTATGCTTTACCTAGAAATAAGATTTTGGAAATGCCTAGATGAAATCCTCTTGGTTTTCTTTGCAGGGTCAAGAAGTTTTCAAGGAATGAATGGCATTCTTATTTTTATATTGCACTTGCAGTTCATTTATTTTCTCTTAACTATGAAAACCAATTCTAAGTTTCAAATGTTGGAGCTGTGCAGATCTACACTAACCACTGTCCAGGGGTCTAAGTTCCTTAGAAATATTAGAGGGACAATGTGAAATTTCCTGATTAAAAAAAGAAAATTCTGCTTCCAGTGACAATAAACATTGTACTAGTGCCAAGAGTATATTGAAATAATTATTCTTAAGGGAAACATTTTAAAAGAGCTTGGACTCAGTAAAGACAAAGAGCATTTTTCCTGAAAATTCAAGGCCAATCATACTAAAATGAGTGTGAAAGAATATAATATACATTTAGTATCATGGGGTTCTTTAAAATCTTGATTTGTATGCCAGAAATTATAACAGTGGCTTATGAAATAAATGCATATTTTCCCCTTAAAAATATTCATTTTACTCCAGTGCACCTTGAAACATATCCTTGGGAATTGAAATTGACCCAATAGACCACCAAGCCTTTCAAAAATAAATGCAAAGCTAAGATGTTTCAGTCTATATTAATGTGTTCTACTGCTCTCAAATAATCAACAGGTTTATGCAAACTATTGTTGCAAGACAAATATATATACATGGGGATACCTTTTTCCACAAAGATGGGTCAAGGAAAAAATACATCTACCTAATTGAGTAAAAATAATAGCAAATTTACTCTACAGTACTAAGGTTCTGATTTGCTAGCATTTTAAATCAGTTTTATATAGGTAAAAAAAAATGAGTCACAGTCAAAGGATATTGGACTAAATGCATATTTAGTTAGAATGCTTACACTTTTTTATGTAATCTGAAAGAGTTAAGTGTATTCTGTAAAACTGAATGCTGAGCAGCTAAATGGAGCCACTAGAAAAGTGAAGGAAGGAAAATAAATTTATTTAGAGGTAAGAGCTGGTCCAATATAGAATAAGATTTTAAAACGTTTTACTGCACTTTTTTTTTTTTTAATTTGACTTTGTAAGATTAAGTCTTCAATCCAAAGAAAATAAAACATAGGCACCCATAATTATAATGTATCAGAATATAGATACATTCTTATCCATTTGCTCCATTCCTTTTCTCCCCCTCAAAATTTGGAAAGCTACTGAACATTTACAAGAATGGTCAGAGGAGCACGTCTGTAAAATATTGAATTTCCACAGAGCCTGTACAGGGTCACAGTCATTGGTTTGACATATCAGCTGCTGTGAGGTGAAGTGTTTTGTAGAGTTTACACAGAGGCCAAGAGCAGAGGACAGACAGGAAATCAGCACTTATTAATTGGCCAAATTACTGTGTACCAAGCCAGCAGAATCCCAGAATGGAATGCAGAAGATAGCTTAAGATGCTGTAATGGAAGAATATAAGAAACCTGACACAGGAAAATGTAACATCACAGTTTAGATATGAAATGGACAGTCAGAGAAAGACATGCTTCATTACTGCCACAATTGTAAAATTTCTTGTTCTGTTTTCAAAGCCTTTTTTCCCCCTGTAATACAGGGAAGTTACATATGAGAAGCTTTTAGGTTACCTTTCAATGTTTAGAAAAAGAGGCACCTTTCTGGATATGTGGAAAATGGTTTAATCCTAAAACTGTAACAACTTCTTTAACAGTTGGTTGTGACTTAATTTTGGTAAAGAAATGTTTGTATGAGACTTGTTTAAAGTGACGTTTTAGTCAGAAAAAGAGGAAAATATGAGGCAGATAATACAGAATAATGTGAATGTAACTTGCAGAGATTCTGTCCAATGCTGAAACACTTTTCAACATTAGCCAAAGAACCCTTCTTGGAACTACCCAGGAGCACGGTGAGTTAATAACAAGAGGGAATGAAGTTTGAGAAGAAAGTTAATGCATTGAGAAGAAAGTTCAGTGAGAATAGCTCTGCCTATAAGAAGATTTCATGGAGATTAATCATGATAAATTTTACTTTCCCACTTGGTGTCCTAGCATTAAAACACTCCGTATAGGTGGAAGTGCAGGTCCCTGTTTGATGAATGTGTTGTTTTTAGAATAATTTTTCTAATCAAGAGATTACTTGCTCTCTCCTATCCTACTTGCCAATATTCAAAAAAGCAGAAGAGCAATAGGGTCATTTAGGATTTAAATGATGTCTGAAAAAAATGCAGATTGTTTTTACCAGCATTTGAAATATGAAAAAGCCTACAAATCTTGAAAGGGAATTGACCTTTGGGCAAGACGATCTTTATCTGCCACTGTTTATTTCTTTGAACAGCAATTTTGGTCCAAAAATCTTTTTGTTTAATTTTTTATAACTTGTTCTCTGTTGATAGACCTGATGATAAAGCACATCCCAGACTCTAAGAACTGAAACCCAGGCAAAATAGCTTTGACCTCAAGAAGGGAGAATCAGTTCATATGAGTGACATGAAACTGAGGTGTTTGTGTGAGGATGACTGCACATTTTTTTAGTACTCAAACTCTCTTTACATTAGGTTGAGATGTTTGCCTAAATGCTGTCATCTAAGGGTATGCGAAATGCCCTCTGATATCTGAGATATTTGCACAGGACTGGTGGAAAAAAGACACGACCAACAGAAGACCTGGACCTTTATGGAAAGACTGGGTCTGGACCTGTGTGACTGAGTTGAGTCTACATCTCCATTTAGTGAAATGGGAACTCGAGCATTTTACCCTATAGGGTGTGCCAGCTTTATGTAATTAAAACTGGGGCTGAATCCCATTCTGCCTGTTTGCAGCAGAAGAAGCTGCTGTGCCTCAGAAGAAAAACATAAGTTTCAAAACAGAAGTTTTGAAGTTTGGCTTCACTTGCATTAAGAAAAAATGAAGCACATACAAAACAGGTAAACACCAAAAGATAAAGGTAAACTGACTACAGTTTGATTGTTTTGATTTTAACGTGACACAGCCAGTACTAGATTTTCATTAAAATTTACAAAAGAATGGCAAAGCTTACAAGCAGTTCAGACCAATAATACAACCTCATTAACAAATTCCTTTTGTATGTTTAACCATATTCATTTAACACAGTTAAAAAGAACTGCAGGGTTCTCTTGAACCTGTCACTAGTGATTTATTAAGTCCATTTTATATTCATCTGTTTATAGATCAAACATGCAGAAGATGGGTTCAACAGTATTGAGCACATTTAACAAAAAAAGAAAAGAAGAGGATTGGATATTTAACTTTTAGGTTACACGCTTTCAGCAGGAAGACAGTAATTAAATTTAAGCTACTGGTTTGATCAAGGATAAATGCTCCATGGCTCTTAAATACCTCTGAAATCAATACGCCTATTTAGAGCAATAGTTCCTGAAAAAACCTGGCATTGTCTTGGCAGTGAACCGAGGTTTCACTATGTGTGTGGTTTGCAAAAATGAAAATTTGAAATCAGCTCTGTTTAAAACTGATTTCTGACATGCAGGTAAGAAACACCAGTGAATCTGACATTGTGCATGCTGGAATCACCCCTTGAATAAAAAAACACAAATCGGGGTTTAAAAATTTTGGGTCTCCCAGTTATCACCAAAGCACTTCTGTCTCTTACCAGATTTTATTATGCATTTCAGAGCAGCAGCTGCAAAAACTAATCTTTAAATATTTATATTTAAATATCAACAGCAAAATCTATGAAAATTCATGAAAAGATGTCTTAATTTAACAATGATTTGCATGGTAATGAAAAATGCAATTCTTGAGGGATTTAAAATTTTTATTACTTTGAACATCTTTTCCATTGCAAAAATATTTTCAACTTTAAAAAATGTATAAACTTTTATTTGAAATTTCATAAAATCTGGATGCTGTATGACACTTTTGTAAGAAAAAAATTCTATTTTTTAAAGATTTCCTTATATGTTCAGTTTCTCAGTGCTGGATCTGACAGTGACTCCTGGAGGAAACATGAAGTTGCAGCTAAAAAGAACCTACCGCTCCAAGTATCTGATGATGTGAACACACCACTACAGAAACACATCTGCACACATTTTATTTATCAGTTGAATAATAACATGTGGTATTTCTTTTGTTGTTCATGAGTAGTCTTCTGTTTTTTGATCTTATATAATGTTTCCTTGTTAAACTGGGACAATAGCATCAACAGGACATTGAAGCAGGTGTTGTTATTTGGAGATTATTTTGCCTGTTTGGGATATGAATACAGTGTTCACATAATGTTGCCTCTGAGACATTATGGAAATGCAGTCCTCTCAGCAATGGTTAAACAACACTTTAAAACAAATACTGTTTATAAGCTAACTAATTTTAACACACTATCTATACTGTAGTTTCATCTTTATTACTGCTTAGGTATGCTGGTATGAATATATGGATATTATGAAACAAGTACAATAGCACATTGTTAAAAATGTCCTTTATAATAGGCTGAAT
The DNA here is from genome assembly GCA_013397915.1 of Daphoenositta chrysoptera. NCBI lineage: Eukaryota > Metazoa > Chordata > Aves > Passeriformes > Daphoenositta > Daphoenositta chrysoptera. Next base: position 49,075 of record VZRO01006535.1, read on the forward strand.
TAAAACTAAAGAATGCGGGAACCTCGTTAAAAAAACCCCTCTCTTTATGCTTGGAAACAAGATTTGACAGCGGGGCAAACCAGCTACTTCCTGGCTAGCAAAATTGGTCTTTAGGTTGTATGTTGAAAACTCAAAATATGGTTACAAATTTATGCTATTTAGGAAAGAATACCTTTTAACTTACTGAAAAGAGAATACCACATTGATTTTAGATACTGGTATACAGCTAGACTTTGTAAAGATAACAGAGGGAGCACGTGCACCATGTGAAGATAATAGAGGAAGCAAAATTACCCTGGAGTCAGACTGTAAAAGAAACTCCAGATCACTGGTACATGATTGCCTAGTGTTTCCTTGTGACACTTTGGGTGTTTGCCAACCCACCAATACATATCTTCTCTATCTCTTCTGAGAGCTCCCCCTCCCATTAAATCAACACTAAGATTAACATTTAATACCTAACCTTGCTACATTTTTTCCTCTCTTCATCCTGAATGTAAGAAAAGACAAAAAGAAGCATCATGTCTGGCTTCAACAATTCTGGGCAACAAATTGCAGCGGAACATACTTGGGAGTATGCCTTTATTTCAAAGAATAAACTGAGTCACCATGTTTCTATCTAAAATACACTTTAGGTAATTTCTAGAAATATACAGATATGTCCTTGTTTAAATGTACTCCCGTGGCTTTTATCCCTCTGTTGCAGTGGGATTCATAGCTTACAGTACAGTGATATGTAGTGTAATGCTCTATTAGTGTCACAGATTTTACAAACAAGGAAAAAGACTTCAAAGAGCAACTGTTAACAGCACAGAAGTATAAAAAAGGAGTTATGTGCTCTTGCTGTTTATTTTGGTTTTAATTGCACTGTTAGAGCACTTGGTGATTAATTTGAAAAGAATGAGACTTCCTGGAGAATTTTTTTTTTCACCGAATGGCAAAATGTTAAAAAAAAAAAAAAGGACATGAAAGTAAATACAAATGTAAAATTTATGTTCTTCAAAATATACAAAAAACAGTGTGCAATGTTGTGAAAGCATAAAAACATTTTAAAAAAGAAATCACAAGAATAAGGGTTTGTTTACTTCATAAAAAATGAACAGAGGATGCATCATTTCATAATGGTACATTCAAACAAAGGCTCAAGTTAAACACAGAGAAACTGGGAAATATCATGTTATTACAAATATTACACAACGTGGTCATTAAAAATATCATGAACAACAACAGATTGTAAACTCAAACTCAACAAGGAGTTGTCACATAAAAACCTAAGTAAGATTAGGTAAAACTTAAAAATATAAAGAAGTATGATGTTCACATCTGGTGTCTGAATGAAATGAGAACAGCTATCGCTTCTCAGACTGTCATACATAAAAGATGTATGGAACTTGAAAGGTTGGAAAAGCCTTTGTCATTTTTAAGGATGCTGCTAAATTCAATCAAATAATGTGTTCAACAGCTGATAAGAAAGATTAAAAGTTTCAGGGTGTTTCATTGTAGGTATAAGAATTTATCAGAAAATAAACCCCCCTTGCATTCCAGCTGGTCCTCAGAGATCAGAGGAACTAGGTGCTGCTGAGCCTAATTTCTGATTATAGCCAATTTAGAACTGTAAATCTGGTTGAGTTCAAAAGAAAAACTTGCATGAGCACAGATGCACAAACAGTGCAGTTCACCAATCCTGTACTATAGGTACGATCACATTCAATAGGACTTTGTTTCTGTTGTGTGTTACAATAGAAAGTATAGCAAGAGAGATTCTAATAGCTTCATGTGCATTTAAATTAATTCCCTGTTGTCCTGGGTTGCAGTGTATTCTATTACCATCTACATGAACTGTTGAAACCAGGTGGGTGGTGTTGCCTCCTCCCTCTGGACTATCGTCTGTTAATGGGTTTTGCCACATGACTCATACATAACCCATTCCGGACAATATTGTGTTAATGGCCAATCAAGGCCTTACCACATGACTGACAAAATTACATCGTCCCATTGTGAGATGCTCCGCCCAGAGGGAGGAGACAAGCATTCCATCCTGGATATAAGTTGAGATTCCAAACACCACAAGCAGCCCTGTCTACTGGCTTCCCAGAGGACAAGAGCTACCACTGGACCTTCAGCTGGAGACCAGATCTTCCACAGAATCACCGCTTCAACTGAGCTACTACGTTTGGACTGCTACCACCACCCCAACAGGGTGTCAGGTTGTATGTGACTTTGTCAGTGCTTTTCCTTGTATTATTTCACTATTTTAAATTTTTTTTCCTATTGAATTTTATTCTGACTTGCGATCTCCCACTGGTTTGTTTTCAAACCAATACACCTGTGTGCTCCAATGCACTTGCAGGCACAAAGCTCACCAAGAGGTGTCCCTTCAGGAGAGGAAAGACACAGCCTATTGACACATCCTGAGAAGGCAGAGATGTGTTCACCCTCTGGAGGGCTTTTCCCTGCCTGCCTTTTTGACTCCGAAACTTCCCTTTCCTACTATAAATTTTGGCCTGTCCAAAGGGAGTGGAACAATTACAAGTTATAGGGGGAGTCTGGTGACTTTGGTCATACATGTATTACATGTCCATGTTCTCCTCCATTTGCATCCTGAAGTGTGCAAGTGAACATGTTAATCAAGCTTAATGAGGATCTCGGTTACTTTTGGTCAGAATTTATAGTTGACAAAAAAGGTGGAATAAACACTTTGGCCCTCCACTACTGAGGCAGCAGTAAATGTTGTTAGACCTTCATCAGAAGGTCTTTGAGTTCATCCTTATCTCTTTAATGAACCAGATTTAGAACAAGGCTTGTTTTTCTCAGTGAAGTGAGTGTGGCTATTGGCTGGTACAGAGGCAAGGTGCTATTCTGTGCCTCACTGAAACAGCACCAGGCTGTGAGACCTCCACTTCACTCCAGACAACATTCAGTTGTTCGGCCCTAATCGAGCCAGGTGCAAGATAAGGAAGAGGCATAGCTCATGTTTTTTTCAACCAGTCTCGTCAATTTTTCACGATCTTAAAGCAACATCGCACAATTCTGACCATTTACCGCACAGGGTAACAGCATTGGTATGTGCTACCCTGTGTCACTGTTGGAATTCACTTTAGTATTCAACAAGTTTTGTTTGGCCTCTCAAGCTACTTAGAGATTAGTTCCTTCCATTTGAGGAGTTAATAGTTTTGGTTAATACATCAGCAGCATCTGACCACACAGTCATAAATAATTCTTTGAAACATGACAAAGTTCCTATAATTGTATTTCCCATATGTATTGTCCCCTACAATGTATTTTCTAAACTAGGTAGTTTTGGTGTTGCATTAGTTGGTCTTTATTTCAATGACTGAGCATTAATGATGGAAAATTGCTGAGAGATATTTGGGCTAAAATCTTAAAGACTGATTTTTAAGAATTTGCTTTACCTAAAGAATTTTCTGTTTCTTTGACTGTGGGTGTTTTTCTATATTTTGGGAAGTTGTATCTGTACAATTTAAATTTTTATCTCAGAAATAGCTAAAACTTTTAAGAGGGGGAAGACAGAACTCTGCTCTGTTTCAAGCAGGCATTCATTTATAAAGATTCAGCCTGAACAGTTTAGCATCTGTTAATGATTTTTCATTAACAACTTTAGTTATCTACACTCAACTTCATTGCACAGGTAGTCTGGGCCATTGACACTTGACACTGAAATGCAAAATAGCTTAGTTCCTGGTCAAGCTTTCCCATGGCAAACCTCATAATTAAGTTGTTAGTAATTACTAACTTCTAATGTCCATTTTCACTTGTGCGCCTCACTGCCATTGCAGTGTGAACAAGTTTGAAGTGTGTCAGTTCTTGAGTGAAATTACTTTTGTCTTTATATTCAAAAAAGTTAAAATTCTAGCCCAAATTAAAAAGTGTTAGGATGCGGAACTATATACCCAGCATGGTAATCTTGTATGAACTTGAAATTAAAGCAAAAGTAGATCCAGGAGATTTTAAAAAGCAAGTAACCAACAAATGAACAAAACTAAACTGAAAAAAACAAAACAACAAGCCAAATGAAAAACAAAACCCCACAGAAACAAGAAAGAAAGAAAGAAAGAAATTACTAAAAATCCCTGTTTGTGTTCTACTGTAGCTGAAAGTTTGTTTTAATTATATACTGAAATATTATCTCTGTTCAAAATACTGGCTAATTCACACTGTCCTCAAAATCACTACCCCAGTCTAAATAAGGTCTCAGTTCTCTCTCCATCTTCACATCTCTGCACAAATAAAGGAATGAGATTCTCATATTTGGTAGGGATAGAACAAAAATAAGTGGCTCTTTTTATTCCCTATTTTTTTTTTCTTTTTCCCTCAAGGAAGAAAATTTCAGAAACCAAGCAAAGACAAACTCAACTCTTCTGCCTTCTTAATTGGGGATAACTGAGGTAGGACAGCATATGGACTGTAGTGCATAAAAAAATGAACAGTATTAAAATGATGTTGTCTGCTCCTAATTTGATGCTATAAGTGGCCAGGTGTGGGAACCTGTGGGGAGACCAAAAACCTCAATCTCCTCCTGAAAGGCAGCAGCCGGGAGATCTCGTGGTTAGGGTGAGCGGATCGGCTCCTCCCAAGATCCTTTGCTTTCTCATTATTATTTATGCACCTTTCATTACTGCTATTCATTTTGTATCCCTCCTCCCGTTTTCTACCCTGTATGTTTCCCCTTCTAGATTGTTCTCCCTTCCGCACTCTTCCATTGGTCCCTGTCCCTGGCCACTCCTTCGGGTTTTCCCTGTTGGCCCCTGTACCTCAACCCCGCCCATGCACCGCCCCTGTGCCCTTGTGCTCTCTCCACCCTCCTCGTCCCCATAGAAAACCCCACGACCCCGCTGTGTCTTTGTCTTCACCTCTGTAAACCTTCATGCCATGTAAAATAAAGCTCTTCTGTGGAACCCCACATGGAGACCCTCCCTCCCCTCCTTCATCGCCGCCAGGCTGCGGGGCCGTGCTCTCTCGGAAGGTTGCGGATTGCTACGCCATGCCACGCTTAAAAAAGGCACTGCAACAGCCAAGCACTCTCAGCTTATAAACACATCTATTTGAAATCCATGCCTGTAGCATTAGGAGATCTTGATTCTTTTTCAAAGCATTAACCAAGATAACATGGACAAAAGTAGTGCAGGGTGTTATTAGCAGAAGTATGGACATGGATTAATAGGTGATGACTTACATGGAACTTAATCTACTGATTTCTAAATTACATTTGAAATCTGTCACCCATTTCTTGGGTTACTTTTAGGTTATGTGCGAACAGATTTTCAATTACGAAATCACATTCGTTATTGTTGGAAGGCAAGATGGGAATGCTCCAGTACATCCGCTTGATGAAAGCAGAATCAACCTTGAATTCAGACCAGATTGTGTAGGACTTTCTCTAATCAGTTTTTGTAAACTCCAATAACAATCTCCCAGGGCACTCTGTTGCTATGCTTAATTATCCTCATAGTGATTTTTTTTTTTTTTTTTAATAGCCATTTCTACCTTTTTTGTTGTAATTTATGACCACTGTCTTGTTTTCCTGCTTCAGTAGGCTTGTGGTTTCTGGTCCTGTCTTCTTAATAACATCCACCTATGTACTGGCAGACTGCTGTTATGTATCCCTGAAGCTGCTTTCAAGAAGAGAAGACTAGAAGACAAGACTAGAATCTCAGCTCTCTGGGTGACTGCTCCAGCTTCCAAACAGCTTGGGGCCCTCCACTGAAATTGCACTAGTTTGTCGGTTTCTTTTTTGAATTGTGGGGCCCAAAACTGGACACAGTATTCCAGATGCAACTACAATGTCAAGGAATTAGTGTCAAACTCATCTTGCTTCTGCCTCTTCTCATACTCTCTTTGCATTGGACTTTGGTCACTTGTTTTCCTGAGCTCTGAGATGCACAGTATATGTGCTTGGAGGAGGTTGCTCTTTAATACATGTTGTGCTGGGCTCCTTAATCCCTCAGAACTGCTGTCACATAACCATACCTGTCAGTTCCTCTAGAAAACTGAGTTTTGTTACCACTCTGGCAAACAGAAAGTGCTTTCCCATTTACCACTCCACCTGTTGTTTGGGGGATCTGTTAAAGAATAATGTCTTAAGAATGAGACAACCCCTTTGTGAAAGTATTTTAAACACTGGCTTTAAAAGAGTCTGGAGCCATGAGACATTTAAATGTTGAAGTTTATATTTTTGATAATCTAAGACATTCATAGCTGGATATTCAAGAATGTGTATGCAGCTGAGACCTATCTCATCAGGAAATACAAGATAGCATGGAGTGCATGACTAGCACAGCAAGATCCTCCTCCACCTTCAGTATGAAAATCAAACTTCATTCATGGGTCATTTAATATCTGTGTGCAGAGATAAATATATTTTAAGCATCACTGAGCCAAAGTCTTAAGTAACAAAATTTCCTTTCCATTTCAGACAGCCTCAATCCCTTGAAACTCACATTATGCACGCTTTATTCTGGTTAATAACTGCAGTTGCAGGTCACAAATGATTAAAATAAGCCTCAGTAACTTCCAGTTCATTAAGGCAACTGAAGTACCAGAAAAATATTTGGCTTCTTCACAAGGCTTAGACACTCTTAAAATATTTTTTGGCTTTGAACTCCTGTTAGTATTACAAAACTATAAAGCAGCCCTATTAATTGTTAATTACTGGTGTTCAAATACTAAAATATGTATATATGTACTGATACATATATACACAGAGACACAAGCACACACATTTATCTTGGTAACCGTCTTTTTAATTGAACACCTGGTTAATTGGAAGACAGGTTTCTTTGTAATCTCTCATTTGCATTTGGCTCAAAACTTGAAGTAGGTTTGAAGTAGGTTTTAAATTCTCTGAAATTATATGTTCTATTCTCAGGCATCTTACTTCACAGAATACGCTCTTGCAAAGGAAAGGAAGAGGAAAATTAGAAATATAGAATTGCAATGCAAAGTGTGATTACATAAGAAATTATTATATTTAAACCATATGGATATTATAATGTTAGTTAAAAATATCATCAAAAGCTCTGTCTGTCTAGAGTTGAAAAGGTAAGGGTTTGTAAAAGCTTTTTATTCAGAAAGAATAAAACATTTTGTTTTTAAAAGTGGCAGCTGAGCTTTGAAATACATGTAACATGCAGATAAGCAGAGACCAATCACTACACTCCAAAGTAATTTTTGCAAGGAGAAGGAAACTTGCTAAGTTCTTTTCTAAATGTTAAAGCATTTTATATCACGATTGCAAAATTCCCCCTCTGTCTCTCCTGACTCCGCCATTTAAATAGCTTTTTCTTATAGGTGATGCAGTCCTATATTAGAAGAAAAAATTCCCCATAATCCTGCAACGTAAATTTTTATCTGCTGTTTTTCCATTCATAAAAATTGCATTTGAATGTAATTCACATCATAAAGTTATATTTTCAACTTGCATATTCAAAAAAAAAATCAAGATTTTTACATCAGTGGTCTGTAATTCATTCCCTCCATACCTGAACAAAACTGCAGTAAAAGTGACTATTTTTATCAGGATGCTTTTGCTGGTCTGCATAAAGCTATATAGTGAAATATGGCTGGTTTTTTGAAAAAACACAGGGAAGTTTCACAAATCCCCAGGACAAATATAGAATCCTGTGATAACTTCAAGTGAATATAGCAGTGTGTAAATGGTCAATGAAAGTAACAAGATGCCTTTTCTAATAATCATCTAATACAAAAGAATAAACAATTAACCTAATAAAGGGCCACTAAATCAAATTATTTTGAGAAATAACCCTTGAATTTGTTGACATATACACATCATCTTTTCTTCTTTTAGGCATTTAATTAATCAACCAGTGTTGTAGGAAAAAAAGTAATTCTATGAGTTGTATGCTGTATTTTGCTATGCTGCTAATAAATGCTGCTCAGTGTAATTCAATTAGAAGTTTACAACCTCTAATTAAAAGAACATAAACTGTTCTGAAATAATCATAATAATGTTCAAACTTGCAGCACTATGAAAATTAAGGCGATAGAAGAAACAATACCTTTTATTTTCCATCAAAGATGATTTTTCAAATTTAGAAAAAATCAGATTACCATCAAATGGTCTCAGTACACATATATACAAGAAGTCTGCTATGTGGGGTTTGTGCCATAGAGAAATATAGAACGCTGATTTCAACTCGTGTTTGCCATTAGACTTTCAAAATAAAATCATACAATGTGTTACACTTTTCATTCCTGTAATGAGAATAAAAGTTGCTTCTGTTGGCTGTTGTGCAGCAACCCATTCATTGGACACATGGCCATGTGAGTAGCTAGGTGCATCCACAATATATTAAAGCCTCCTTCAGCTGTAGCTTCAGGCTTCCTGGGAATTTTCTGGGATAGGTCTCTGTGAAGAAAGCAAGGGGACCAATACTTTATTTCACAGTTTAACTTCCTCTTTCATAATACAGATAATATTAACTATTTCTTATTTCTTTGTTATGGTAAAAAATTGTCAGAAGTGTACTATCCAATTCTCTCTCTCTCAGTCTCTCTTTTTTTAGAAGAATGATTATGTAGCAAAAAGACTAAAAACCTGATTTAACAGAGTGATTCTATACAACTCAATGACAAAGAACATCTCTTCTAAGAAGAGAGGATGTTGTGGGCTGACCCTGGCTAGATACCAGGTGTCCACCAAAGCCTCTTCATCACTCTGCTCTCTAGCTGGACAGCAGAGATAAAATACAACAAAAGGCTTTTGGGGTCAGGCTAAACACTGGGGGAGATCACTCACCTATTGTCATCACCAGCAAAGCAGACCGAACTTGGGGAAATTAGTTTAATTTATTACTGATCATAGGAGGGTGACAGCGAGCCCCTCAAGATCAAGCCACTCAAGATTTGAATCAAACTTTTCAAATTTTTATAATTGTTAATCAGTAGCTACAGCTAGAGAGTTATGGCTAAGCAATTACATAGTGTACATTGCCTGCTTGGCTAATCTTTTGTTTAAAGGAAAGGGAAGACAAACCCAAGAAAAATGGGTTGTTGGGATGATAGCCGCCAGGACTGAAGTAAGAACTGAGAAGTAATTGGGAAAAGGTAATTTCAGCAGTGGGAGATCATGATCACCAACTCACTGACACCTATTCAGAGCAAACCCCAAAATCAAAAGGAAGAACTGCTCATGAGGACTAATTAGGATGAGAGGTGAGAGATGCAACTAGAAACTAGGAGTTTGAGTACTAATTAAAAAAAGGTTATGTAATCTGTAACCAATAAGTGTTGATAAATCTTTTTGTTAAAATGTATAAAATAGTGTATAAAATACTGATTTTGCTGCACTGCAAAGTGCCCAGAGATCCAGAGCACTGGCTGCAACTTACAGGGGGGCCCTGGCCCCCAAGGCCTATGGAGGCTCCTTCTCTCCAGTTCCGGGGCACTCCCCACTAAAGGGGCATCCACCCAACGCTCGGAAAGGCCAGGGAGTGCTTGTTCCTGTCACCCGGCTAAAGGAGCCTCCCTGGCCCTGCTTACAGGGACCTGGGGCTGCTCCTGGGGACAAAGGGCTCCACAAAGTCATGACACGTGCCCTGAGTAGAGGGCTGGCACGCTGGCAGGTCACCGTCAGGACTGGCAGCCACGCAGCACAGGCAGAGACCCAGGCCCTGGCTACAGGCGGGTCACGGTGCCCACACTACCACTAACTAGCTCTGCTCCGCCCTCAGAAAGCGGGGCAAGCCTGGAGCTGGACAAAACGTCCCAGTCTGCTTACAGGGTGGGCTGGGGACTGGGAGAGCTCCATCTCCCCCCTCAGGAGTGGAGACAGGAGCTCTCACCCTCCTAACAGGGTTGCCCCTCTCTCCAGGCAGCCAAAGGCTCACAACAGCAAAAGGCCAATGACAGCAAAGTCCCACCTCTACCTACAGAGAGGTCACCCAGCACAAAGCCAGCCACAACACCCAGAAGGTGCCCTGGGTATGCCAGGTGTCAAAAACGAGGCAACTCTTGTATTAATTAAAAAAAGAAATAATTTATTAACACGGAAAAATTAGGGAAATTGATGAAATAAATTCTTTAAAAAAAGTAATAAGCCAGGAACACAGAGATTAGAGACTCTTTTTTAGCTTGTTCAGCTTGAGCCCAAGGCAGAGATCAGCAGTGCAGTGGCTTGCTTTAGCTAGTCTAAAGCAAAAGTATTTAAATCAGGACTCTGTATAGAGTATTGGCCCAATATCCACAGAACTGGGCTGTGCTCCCTGCTAACCAGAGGCAAAAGGCAGCTCCTCAGCTTGTGCATTAATTCTTATACCCCTTTGGCCTCTCCCCAGAGTGCCCACTGTCCAGCCTCCATGGCGTAGGGGATTGGTGAGTTTTAAATTGATGTCATATTCTTCGTCCAATGGCTCATCATCTGTAAGGGGAGTGATGTCACCTGTTTTAAAGGCGGGAAAGGTCTTCATTAATATTCTGTGTTGCCGTGGAGCCCAGTTGCAGGCTAAGGGTTGACTTCTAAAAATAGCCTCTTAACTGTGGGGTGAGGGGTTTTGTCCCTTAGAGCATGGTTAAGCTGAGAAGCTGATTCACAAGAATTAAATGATATTTCAATAAAAATGCAACTTCCTTAACTCTGCTTTGGATTCACACGTAACAGTTAAACAGTAGAAGATATAAACTACAACTTTTTCAACTTGAGGAAGTTATTAACAACTTAATTCCTATTTGAACAGTCATAATTTGAATTAACCACTTTAAAAATCTTGTTCTTTCAATATGAATGGCCCCAAACTGGGCCAGGAGACATTTCAGAGACAGAGTTAGAGAAGTGAGTATTTTCTTTATTCGGCGCCGGGTGTGAAGGGATCTCTCCTCTGAGTGTACACACACCCCAGCACTTCTTACAACACAATATTATGGGTAAAATTCATGAATATTCAACACATTCCTTGGGATAGGAGTGGTTATACAAATTACTTCTCGGAAGTCATTACTATCATTAGCATGTCACGCATGTGCGGTGTATCATGGTGATCGCACTGAGGAAGGCTCCTCTTCTTCCTCATGGGTCTTTCTGATGAAGGCTAGTAGTCTACCTCACAATGCACTTTTCACCTTTCTTTCTGGAGCATACGTGATCTTTCGTAGAGTGATACAGCGGTTTCTGAGATGATCTCTGTCCTCTCTATCTTGACAAGATTAAGGAGAATCCGGCTTCTTAGGTTTTGTAATTAACATTTGCTGTCGGAATCAACATTTGCTGTCTCCTAATAGTTAACTGTGCTTACATGAGTTAGCTATTGATCACCCTTTTCTCAAATAACAAAATAACAAAAACCAGTGCATTATATGACACTCATTTTTATAGCTCCTATACTCTGTAGTAAATGATAGTTATTATTATTATTATATTTTTGTCAATTCATTACCATAAGTAATCATATAAATTTATATGAATATATTTGGTTTGCAATCTTTTATCCTGAAGGACAAAATTGTATAAAATTCAGTTTCACATATAAAATCTTTTAGGCATAAACCTTTGACAATATCTGGGGCTAAGACTGGATTCAGCCACATCCAGGTTCCTTGCTGAGGAATTTTGAAAGCAAGGGGTTCCTTTTTGCACCTCACGATTTAGCAGGAGGGCTTTTCTAACAGATTTTGTCTGCAGCTCCCACTCTGCCCATGGCAGCACCCTTCTAAATTTAGTTTTCAGCTAAAATTGTCCCTATGTCCCTTCTAAGTTATCCCAGATTTTCTGTCAAAGATGCTGCCTCTGTCTTCTGTGTTACAACAGACTTTCCCTCAAAAATGCTAATTTTTCCTTTCTAAATTACCCCAAATTTACCAGTCAAAAAAAGAGATAATTTTGTTTCATCTAAATTACCTCAGGTTTTCCATCAAAAATGTGACTTCCGACCCCCCAATAGATTACCTCAGATATTCCCTCCGAAACATCCCCTAGCTGTGTCCTATAGGTCACCTAAGACTTAACCCCAAAAATGTTCATTCTGTCCCCTATGGATTACCTCAAATTTTTCCTCCAAAACGTCCCCTACAGATTACCGCAGATTCTGCACCCAAAATATCCATTCTGTCCCCCGACGACTTTTTCAGCCTTTCCCTCCAAAATATCACCTACAGATTACCTCAGATTTTGCTCCTAAAATGTTCTATTCCATAAAGATTACTTCAGATTTTACCTTCATTCAGTCCCCTGCAGATTACCTGAGATTTTACCCAAAATATGTTCCTTCCGGCCCTAAAAAATTACCTCAGGTTTTATCACAACACTTTCTCTGACTGTCCTCCACAGATTACCTCAGACTTTTCCCCATAAATGTTTTTCTCCCCTAGAGATCGCCTCAGATTTTCCCTCCAAAATGTCCATTACATGTCCTCCACAGATTACCACACCTTTTGTTCCCACACTGCTCAATTTTACCCCAAAATGTTCATTCCTTTCCCTAGAGGTGACACCAGGGAATTTCAGCATTCCTCCTGTGAAAAACGAGGTTCACTCTCCTGTTAGGATTTAAAAATTTAATAAAGGACAATAGGGGACAAAGACAATAAAGCAAAAGTTACAATGCCGGGTGCTTGACACTCAGCCAAGAGCACACCTGCCATTTCGGAGACACTCTTTACATACTTTTCCTATTGCTTCAGCCTAATGCATATTCATAAACAATTATACATATTCAAACTTTTCCCCAAACTAGTTTACATGTTCCAGGAGCTGTTGAGCATGGCTCCTCCTTGGATCTGCCTTTTCAGAGCATGCATCTTCTCTGGCTGTGGTTTTGGTCCATTGTTTCTATCACCTCCAGTTGGGTCTTGGTCCATGGTCTCTGCAGACGGTAGTTGCTGATAGTTGGCATGTCAGTGGCAGGGGTCTCCATCCTACATTCATTGGATGTTATCCAACCAAGCAGACAGTTCAATTACCACAAGCATAACTATATCAGCTATTTCACTACTATGTCTAAATTTAGTTAATAACAGAAATAAAGGCATCAGTTATTGTTACAAAAACTAGATCTTTCTAGTAAAGCTATTTTAACATTATACATATAGCATCCATTTTAATATTTGCGGAAAGCTGATATTATAATATGTATTTATAACACTCCCCTATGAAGTTCTTTCTGTCCCCTCTGAGTTACTTCAGCCTTTCCCCACACAAACTGAAACACCGTGCAGTCCTGTGATGGCACCGTCTCTTCGCCCTCCATGTCTCAGCTCAGGGGCTGCCCCAGGGCGACTCCCAGACCGCTTATGGAACCTCACCCGGAGCCTCGCCAAGAGGGATGGACACAGAGGCTTCGAGTTCCCGCCGCCGTGGCAGAGGAGACTGGCACGGCAGAGGACCTGCCTGCCCCGAGGGGACCTGCCCCTTGTCCCTCAAGGCGCACCCACAACCCCCTCCCAGTGACCCTCACGGCCCCTCAGAAACACACGGCAAGCCAGCATCCCCCGCAGTGACCCTCATGTCCCCTCAGTGGCCCTGCCACCACCGCAGTTACATGCAGGGTTCCCGTATGCCTGTCAGAGACCCTCATGGTTCCTCAGCGACACGAGGAGCACCTGCCTCCCCCTCAAATGACCTTCATGTCCCCTCAGCAACATGCGGAGCACCCACCGTTCAAATACCCCAGGTTTTTGCCCTGTGTGATTGATTTGCTTCTATAAATGTATAAATTTGCCTGTATAAATGTATAAATAGTGTACATTTTTGATTACTGGAGAGCTATCCTTTTCTGAGTTACCACCTAGCTCCCTACTTCGCATAAGCTACAATAAGAAATAGAAATACCTCTCCTAGGGGTGTGAATTGGCACTGCCACCAGGTCATGAGCCTGCCTTTGGGACAACAAGAGTAAGGTAGCGAGAAAGAAAACCAAAACTTGAAACACCTTTCTCCCACCCCTCACTTCTTCCCAGGCTCAGCTTCACTCCTAAATTCTCTCCCCAGGGGGATCTCTGCTCCACCATGGACCTCCATGGACTACAGGGGAACAGCCTTACAGTCTTCACCACAGGCAGGGATATTCTGCTCTGGTGCCTCAAGCACCTCCTTCTCCTCCCCTAACCTGGGAGTGCCTGCAGAGTTGTCTCTCTTATATTGTCACTGCTTTCTCTGGCTGCAGTTGCTGTTGTGCACAGGGTTTCTCCCCTTTCCTAATTACATTATCACAGAGATACTACTACCCATGCTGATGGCTTCATTCTTGGCTAGTGGTGGGTCCATCTTCAAGCCAGTTGGCATTGGGTCTCTGAGACATAGGGGAACCTTCTGGAAGTTTCTCAAAGCAGCCACCCCTGTAGCCTCCTCTCTACCAAAACCTGATCATGCAAATCCAACACACAGTATGTTCATATTTGGGCTAATAAGGTTAAATCCAGCTTCCAACTCTGCAAACATTTATCACAACAGGCATGTTATCAAATGTGAATCTCCTACTGAAAGAAACTGAACAGACCCACAAGTACTCTCCCTGAAGCGGGTCTGGATCTGGTGGTTGAGGAAAGGTCTAAAAGGGCTTTGCCCTTTCCCATGAACCTCCACTTGCTGCTTCCCCACTGAAACACTGTGAACTCAGATGTTCTCCATATAGTGTGCTTTTGTTAGCCAACACCCTAGCAGTGTCTGACATTTCCAGAGTAAAGGAAAAGATGTGGTACAGTACACACTTCATCCTATTTGTAGCTCTGTCAGACAGTGGAATGGTTTAGCTCTTTCATTCTGTTACATCCAGCCAGCCTTACTACTGAACATCTGGCAACTGGGACACATAGCTAACTTTTTGTCCTTGATCTTTTTAGCTGTATCATTAGAGCACTCCTTTTTAGTAATGACCTTGTGGATTTTTTGAACAGTTCTTTTTTTCTTTCAGAAGCAGTTTCCCTTCTCCAATACCCTCCAATTCCTCTAGATGAGGAATTAGTTCTTCATCTTTTCTGGCTTTAATTCTTCCTTCAGGAAAATTGAGGAAGATTACTAATAAATAATATAATAAATGACAATGAATCAATAATACTTGATTTTAAATAATAATACAGCATCTTTCAGTAATTTACAATGTCCAGTTTATCCAAAACATATTTTCTGTAGTTGTGTTACAAAGTGAGGTTTCTGGCATTCGCTGTCTCCAATCCAGTTTACTGTGATCTAAATGCAGTCTTCTATATGTTAATGTTTCCTAAAGGATCATCAAGATTCTTATTCTGTAATCTGCACTTCTCATGCACATCTCCTCTGTGCTCCATTACGTCTGCCCTCTCCACCTGTGGCAGCAGTTGTGTGGAAGGCAGTAGTAGCTGACTCTCACACATAGGCAGAATCCTACAGTTTGTGAAACTCTGTTTTGGGGACCCTCTAACTTGATGGCAAGTGCATCATGACTGGTGGGCGATTTAAACTTGTTTTATTAATTGGATCTGAGAAATCTTAGTTTTTCAATTTTTTTTCAAAAGTGTCTGATGCTAAACTGTTTCTTTAACTATAAGAGGAAAAATGTGATCTCCTTTCTCTTATCACACATTTAAATAGGCTTCCAGACTCCTCCAATTTGAATTTTCAATCTGCCAAAAAATAGGATACCAAAAATGAAATAAAATAATACTAAAATTTATGGAATTATTGGGTCATCTGGCTGAAGATTCAAAGCAGCGTTTTATATTTCCAAGAAAAATCCAAATTGTCATGAAGAAAAAACATCTCTTCTTAATGCAGGAATTCAGTTTTCAGTTATGGATGTCTCATTTTTTCAGCAATTTTAATATAAAGTTTTAATATAAAGTGAAGTAAGACAAATAAATTACCCTGCAAAGTCTTTCAAGCATTTTCTATTCCAAAGTGTAACAATTTCCTCAGAACTGTCCTTGAACAACAGGAATGAGCTATGCTGCATGTCAAATGGAATAAAAGACTTTGTTCTAATGTTATCCAGAAGAAACCTTGGTCCATATGTTTTCATTTGAACACACTGTGAATTAACTTTTGCACACAGCAGTAAACATGTATAGCAACCATCCTTCACAGTTTCTATGCAACTGTAAAATATTGTAAATTGTATATGCATATAATATTAAATTGTATATGTAAACTGTCATGTTATTTTACTGTACACTGTCTGGCATGTATTCTAATACTCATGATAGGTAATATTTTTTTATCAATTTACTGGACATAAGAAAAGCAAATGTTTAAAAAATTGAGTACTTCTGAGGTCAAACAATGTCTTAATAAATTTAACAAAACGTGGCAGCTTACTTTTCTTAGAAGTTTTCTTTCCAAGCTTCATTCAATATGCTTTTAGATTTCCTGAAACAGTCCAGCATCCATTACCTTTTTTCCCTACCAAGGGTTGATAGATTTCATGATTTATTATTGCAATTGTTTTTTATCACATACTGCTGTGCAATGACAAGCATCAGTCTAGAGTGCAGCGTGAAGGTTCATATTTTTACTTTTTTTAGAAACAAAGTGGGGAAAGAAAATTAAGGTTGCTTTTTGTCAGCAAAACATATTTATGGTTTCAACTTTATACAGCCATCTGAACCTTAGCTTGATAAATTATTCTGCCTATGTCTTGTTCTCTACATAAAATAAGATTATAAAAGCTTAAATCTGGTGAGTTTGGCTAATAACAATTTAGCTAAGAACAAAAAAATCCTTTCATTTTAATATTCCCCCCAAAATTTTTAACAGTCCCAAGTCCAGTGTTCAGTTAAGCTACAGTATAATTTCTTTTTTTCTTCTGTTAAGTCTGAATATAAATATTGTCTGTTTCTTACAAGAAAGAATCTGGATAATCCAATTTTCTAATATATCCTAGAATTGCAATCCATACTTCATTTCTATGGTGACATTTATGATGCTAGTCTTTATCTCACTGCAGTGCATCTTATGTTAAAAAAAAAGAAAAAAAATCAAACAAACAAAGAAATCACCCATTAAGATAAAGGAGCATAGCATTTATTGCCTTTATTCAATTACATGCAGAAGTAAGTTAAAAAAACTTGAACACACTTCTTCAAAGGGACCTGGAACACTGAACAAACAAGTCACAAGTAGGAGTAAATCTAACATTATTTTAGAATTTACTGCATTTTTGAAAGATTTGTTTATTAACTCTGCTGGAGCCTCCCTCCAGACTTGTTCATGGTCCAAAACCCCATTTCAGCCCAGCCTGAGGCCATCAGTCCCTGCTTGGGGCTGGACAATGCAGATCCCCCTTTTCTACCACCTGCCAGGCTTGGCCAAGGAGGACCTTCCTTGCCCACCTCACAGGTAGGGCCTACCCCAAGAATCCACTGATTATTTCAGGATTATTCTTAAAGATTGGAGGCATTGAAATCTCGTTAAAATTTAACTTGCACATACCAGAAGCATTTAGCAAGTGTATTTCTGGTTGATATACCAAATACAATAAAACTGGGGACTTCTGACAGAAGCACAGTTGTAGGACTTATGCCGTAAGTTAGCAATGAGATCAAAAATGGACTGTGAAGCCCTCTATTTAAAAAATTTGACCTCCTGATTGTGCAACTATTTTGTCATAAGGGCTGATTTTAGCAATGCCAAAGCTACCCAGGCAAGAAGATCTTGTAAGATTTCCAGGATAAAATTCCTAAGGGTAGAATCATAGAATAATTTAGGTTGGAAAAGACTCTGAAGGTCATCAAGTCCAGCCATTAACCCAGCACTGCCAAGTCCACTACTTAACTTTGTCCCAAAGTGCCACTTCTACATGTCTTTTAAACACCTCCAGGGATGGTGATTCATCCAGTTCCCTGTGCAGCCTACGCCAATATTTGACGCCCCTTTTGGTGAAGAAGTTTTTCCTAATATCCAATCTAGACCTCCACTGGTAATTCTGGCAGCTATTTCCTCTTGTCTTAACTATGTGGGGGAAGAGACCAACCTCCACTACTTCACAACCTCCTTTCAAGTAGTGGTGGAGTGCAGTAAGGTCTCCCCTCAGCCTGCTTTTCTCCAGGCTAAACAACCCCAGCTCCCTCGGCCACTCCTCCACTTGTGCTCCAGACCCCTCCCCAGCTGTGTTACCTTTTTCTGGACACACTCCAGCACTTCAATGTTCTGCTTGTAGTAAGGGGCCCAGATAACACAGGAGTCAAGATACATCCTTGAGTACAGGGGGACAATCCCTGCCCTGCTCCTGCTGGCCACACTATTGCTGGTACAGGCCAGGATGCCATTGGTCTTCTTGGCCACCTGGGCACACTGATTCATCCTGTTCAGCTGCCTGCCAGACAGATCCTTTTCTGCCACACAGCTTTCCAGCCACTCTTCCCTGAGTCTGTAGTGCTGGTTGTTGTCACCAAAGAGCAGGAGTCACCATTTCTTGTTGAACCTCATGCAACTGGTCTGTCCAAACTCCTCTGCAGAGCCTTCCTACCTTCCAGCAGATCGACACTCCCACCCAGCTTGGTGTTCTCTGCAAACTCGCCAAGGGTGCACTTGATAACCTTGTGCAGATCATTTTTAAAGATATTAAACAGAACTGGTACCCCAATAAGTGAGCCCTGGGGGCCAGATACATAACATTATGTGGTAAAACGAGTAATGTGTTCTTCATGGCAAGTGGATTACCCAGGAGATTTCTATATGGTGCTTAGTGGATTCAGACTATTTTCTGTGGTTTGCTCTGAGGTTGTTTAAGGTGTAGCAGGGTGCTGCAGGTACTATTCTATCAAATTAAATAGAGGAAAAAAGTAGGATAAAGACACCTGCCATCCTCATTTAGTCTTGCACCAAGCTACATACAAGTCTTAGAATTTGTTTATATTCTTTCTCTTAATCTCTTTTTGTCACAAAGGTGTTTTTAGAAGCATGCATCAGGAATAACGAGGAAGAAATATGAATCAAGATTAATGTGACATTTGAAATGAATACATGTGTACATGAAACTTAAGTTCTGTACCCAGTGTATTCAGAACTTTGCCCATTAGGGAAATGAGATGGTA
The DNA here is from genome assembly GCA_013397915.1 of Daphoenositta chrysoptera. NCBI lineage: Eukaryota > Metazoa > Chordata > Aves > Passeriformes > Daphoenositta > Daphoenositta chrysoptera. Next base: position 68,050 of record VZRO01006535.1, read on the forward strand.
GGCAAAAAATGCTTTCTTCTTCCAGTCTTGAGTCTAATTTACAGGTAAAGAAAAAAAAAAGATTTAAAAAGATCACAACTACTACTTTCAGTATTTCAACCACAGTTGATTATCCTGGGCATAAAGGGTCTCCCTCTTGAATATTAACATAATTTTTGCAGCTTGCAAGTTTATTCTCTCTACATCCCTCCCCATAACCTTGGTAAGAGGCAAACAAATGAAAAGTCGAAAAAGGCCAAGCTGCTGCTGCACCAACCAACCAACCAAATGGTTGTTTTCTCTGTTCACCTCTTTACATCCCATAAAGAGCTCTTTGGATCCATCACAAAAACCTGTGTTTAAATAGGTGAAGACCAGAATTATTGAACAGTTTTCACACTGTATTCCTCAGTGAATGGTGAGATAAGAATGAATAAGAAAATGAATAAGCCCAAACCTCAAGAGGAATCAAATAATTCAAAATTGAAACCCTGAACTACTTTTAGAACTGGGAAATAGTCTCTAGGTTTAATTAGGGAATTAATCAAAGAAGACTCTGAACACCTGCATGGCTATTCAAATTCGAGATCCAAATGCCACGGTCAATCCTAGCTGATTATTACATACAGTGGCTGGTCAGCTCAGCATACTGCAAGCTTTATGAGCTAAAATATTGTCCAGTAACATAGTCATTGCCAGCCCCATCACATGCAAATACCAAGAGCATAAATATCTTTATGGCCTTTTATTTGCAGTCTATAAAACCAAAAGAACTTTATAACACAAATGAAAATTAATTGCACAATTACTTTTCTCCTGGGTAGGTTAAAAAAAAAAAAAAAAACACCAAAAAAACCCCACCAAAACCGAAACAACCCCCCAACAAAAAAGGTAAAACAAAAAACAAGTTTTTCTCTCTCATATTCTGTATTGTCTTTCTGCTTGCCTCATAGCCAAGTAGGACAAACACAAAAGACCTAGCAAAACCTTTTCTTTCCAATCCATGTTATCCATTGTTACCTTTGTCCTTTTTGAACCTCACAGTTGAGATTTCTCAGCCAACTTTCTTTTTTCTTGTGGCAAAAATTACCTGAAGTCTTCAGCAAACAATACTAATAATAAATGCATGGTTTGCAGACTTCAGTTTAATCTTTTAAAAGTCATAAGCTTTAAAGGCTTATATTAGCTGTGGTGGTTTCTTTCACCTTGAAAAAGTCAGTGGGTGCTCAAAATTTAATTTTCTTCACCTCTCAAATAAAAATGATCATAACTAAAAAAATCCTATTTCATTGATATTGTGTCAGGGAGCAGCAAGGGAAAGCTGCTGCTTGCAGCTCTCCCCTGAGAGCAAGTGTGGCAGAGGCAGTGCCCGCAAGGGCAGTGCTAGCCCAGAGAGCACACAGAGCAGCAGAGCACAGCCAGCTCAGGGATTTCCAGCAGGTCTGGGCTTATGCTGGGAAATCGAATCCACAGACCCGAAGGTACAGGTCTAGGCACACACATGATTATATCATAACTTATAGAAGGACTAGGATCCAAGGCAGCTCCTGAGCAGAGGTAGGGAGCCTGTGCCTCCTACAACTCACAAGACCATACAGCTGCATCGTTTATTTTTTTTATGACTTTGTTGTTCTAGTCCGTCTTTGCCAAACTATCCACCTTCCGTAATTGTATTTAAGAGAAGTTCATGTATATTGAATATTTTCAGTGCCATAAGTCATTGCAAATTTTCACTGTTTTCTCTAATTTTGTTTGTTTTGGGGGATATGCAGCTTACCTTGGAATCATGTGTAACATTGGGTTCTGCATTATACGGGAAAAGTTGCTGGAAAATCTAGAAAGATTGCATTGCATATCTACTACTCATTTTGATTTAACAGATTAAATTTGAAATATATACAGAATAATCTATTAATGTATTGACCAATTTGCATGACCAATTTTCATGGAAAGAATGTCACACTGCACTGTGATAGTTTTACCTCATACTAAAGGAATTATATGCTTATTTTTCTTAGAATTATGCATGCTTATTTGTTCTCTGGGGCTTTGTGTAACATTTAAAAAAAACAGTAAGATTATTAAACAAACCATTTTGAATCTTACAGTTTGAAAATATCAAGTAATAACCTTATAAAAAAATAATTAACATAGTCATTAACATAGTCACTTGAATTCCTGGAAAATATGTGAAACAGATAGGTACCTGGCCTAGTCTTAAGTAGTGGTCTTAACATTTACCTTTACTTCTGGCATCAACAGCAACAATACATTCATTGAAACTTTTATGCAGTTATTCTTATGCACAGTGTAAACATCTTCCTCACTGCTGTGGCCAGAAGGTGAAGTAGAGTGAGTAAGAAATAGGGTAGAGAAAGATAGAGACAATATTTTAACATGAATCATGGCACTCTTATCTGTATGAAATATGTAAAATATTATATTATATATATAACATCAGTTTTTCCATGCATAATGGAGAAACTTCTGGGGAGATAAACTGAACTTCAAAAAAAAGGAAGGATTCACCCTTTTTGTGGATCCCTGTCACAAATGTTTTTCTCCAGCCTACCAGGGTATTAGAAATGGTACTAAATAGCTGAAATCCATGTGCCAGAGGTCACAGAAGGTGGTAACCAAGGTAAAATCTAAAACCAAAAAAACTTAAAATAATGAAAGAAAGTCAACAAAACTTCCTTAGGATTCAATGCTATTTTTGTATACAATGATATCACTCATAATTTAGTCGATTTTTACCTATAAAAGGGCTGGGTTTTTTATACCTTGCGTTGAGGTATTCACTGTTTGCCTACTCATTTGTCAGAACACAGAGTTAGATGGAGCCCAGATCAGATCCGGCCCACACACTTAGATATTCAGGTCTTGTTTTCTGTTTTCCTTGAGATGCATTTTCTAATTCCTTAGGCAAGCAAAAGACCTTATTTTCTATCAGGGAGGGAGTTAACAGAAGTAGTTCTTTATCTTCCTGGATGACAGCAGAGAAGACTGGAGGAAAATTCTTTGTGTGGGCTTGGAATCTGGTACAGACAGTATACCCCTACACTGAGTATCCAGCTGAAGAGTGACATTAATCATGTCCAGTCTTATCTAAACTCAGCAAAATCTCTGGAAACTCTCTCATGGATGTCTGTTACTAAACCAAGATTTAATACAGAGGCAACAAGAAGATATATAGGAAGATGTGAGAAAAATATTCTTTTTTGCTTCTTTTTCTGTTACAATTGGCCACACATTCTGAAATAATGTACCAGCATAAACTTTGTTATGTCTGTTGGGGAAAAGCAGAGGAGGATAAAGAATATAATCAATCCGTTTAAAATGCCATATTATGTTGCTCTAAGAATGCCCTTTATGTTGAAATGTTGTCAATTCCAAGCACAAAATACACTGGAATTTGAATCAAAATGATTCTCTAAGATATTTTCTGGTTCATTGCCCTGCAATGTGGATAAATTGGTGTCTCCAAAACTAAATCATGAGATGCCTTGAGATATTCTGCACCCATATTTCCACCAGCAACCTAGGAAGTGATAATCCCATTGGACCTCGAGTAGTCTTATGCCCCACAGGTCTCATTCAATCATTTTTCTGTTATGGTATATTCAGATGCTGCTGAATTTATTTTCCAAGAGGCAGGGTCTCAGGTATCAACTGACTGGCTGTTTTCATTTACAGAAATAATTTGATTAGCAATATGTAATCTCTATGTCTTCTACTACAATGCCCTGTAGATAATTAGGATGGGTGGGGGGGGTGGGGAGGGGAAGTGATGTATTTTTTATTAGTTTTTTCACATAAATATATGCTGTGAATAGTGGAAATGGACTAATGTAGGCATATTTATTGATAGCATATTTTCAATGATTCTCAAGTCTCCGAATTTTTTATTCTATGGCATTTTCATGAATTGTAACTGCATTCCTAAGAAACCATTTCAGGCTCATCCATGAGAACACCCTTTACTGTATTGTAGCACAATAAATTAGCAAACCTTTGCTTTCAGAGTATATCTTAATAGTAACATGAAGCATGAAATAATGAATTTTAGTTGGACAACATCTTATTTTTATATTAGAACTTGATAAAATCAGCTACTTCTATTTTAGTTCTGATTTACTGTTTTGGAGTTTACAATCTGTAGTGACATTCTTATCCAGGGTCCCTCATCATATGCAAGCTCTTCCTGTATTTGATTGTCCCAGTCAAATATTGTGATCGATGAAGTCTGTTTTCATTCTATTGAAATAAATCAGACAGGTATTCATTTGCTTTCCCTGAATGCAGGTTTGTATGTTCAAACACTCCTATGAAAGAATGTCAAGGTGAATTACATTAAAATAGTTTAAAGCTTATTTATGTGAAACCAACACTTAGTTGTGTAGATACTGGCCTGAAATATTTTAGTTATCACAGAGATATGATATATTTTAGCCATAGAAGTGTTGACTTTTATTTTAGAATATTATCAAACAGCAGTGGTATTGTTGCATTGTTCAGCATGTAGTTATTCCATACAGAAACTGAAGATGCTGCTTTATATTTATTAGATACTCTTAATGCAGCAGAATAAGTAGATCAAATGTAGATAACTACTGCAGGTCACCAGCTGGTGAGAGGAATTGTGGTCATGCTGGTTTACTGATTGGGGCCCTTCTGGAGCTGCTACGGATATTGGCATGGGGAAATTAGGTGAAATGAACCTAAAACTGACATACTTGATTTTGCATGTAAGTGCAGTCAGTTGGAGCTAGACTGAGATCACTCATGTGCATAAATTTAGGGAGATGTTGAAGCAGTTAGCAGCCCTGTAGTGCACAATGTAGCGTAAGACTCATATAGTGGGGAAATGTTAACTTTGTATCAGGATAAAGAGTGTTAAGTTTGTTCCTACTGAAATTCCTAGTCACAAAAAGCTGAAGATGTGCTAGGTATTTTGTTTTGCTCTGGTTTTATGCAGTGCATTGCAAGGAACACAGGTTAGATACTGTTATGACAAAAGGTTCAGCACGATTTTGCATCTGTACCTATAGAGGTCATCCATTCCTAACTCAATATTAATTTTGTCTTGAAACAGATAAAGTAAATTTCCTGTCACAGCATTAAACCCACAGGTGTTCAAATCCACAACAAATTCTCAAATTTAAAAATATTGCACATAAATTTTTAAAACCTGATTTCCAGTATCTAGGCCAGTAACGTGAGCTGGGATACAGTTTAAGGTTCTGACACAAACTCTCGTCTCCTCTCTAGTATGTGGGGGTAAGTTAGATGACACCACAGTCTAAGGGCTCCCATAACAGCCAGTGAAGAGACACACCATTCTGTCAGGGAACCATAGAGAAATGCTGAGTTGATTGATCACCAGATGTTTTCTTTAGGATGAGGCAAATCTTCTTAGCTGAATTGATTGAACAGACTAAGGAACCAATTTGGTTGCCTAAGACAGTTGTTTAAGATGACATGATATATTCTTCCTGGTCTTCAGCTATCACATCAGACATCCACAAGACTCATTTTAGTCCTCTTTCCTATCTGCCAACTTCGTGCAGGTGTCTGTGGAAGGAAAAACCACTGATCACTATGGAAATTTAGACATTTACTCAGATGTTGAAATCTATAACACAGTTAAGTTGCCTAGATATAGGTAATTTACATTATCTAATATATATTCAGATGTAATATATTTTTTTGTCCCTCAGATAGGACAAAAGACCTAAAAAAGGTCTGTACTCTTCTATAGAGGGTGACACGAGGCCAGATATGATGCCCTGAAAATTCTCAAGTGGCACTAGATAATTATAGCTATATCTAGGGCATAACAGAGTTTGAGGCAGTACCAAGAAATATGGTACTCCTTTGAGCATTTGCACATAAAATTTCACCCAACACAAATCTTTCACAAAAAAAAACCAAACCAAACCAAAACAAAAAAAAACAAAAACAGGGTTGAAGTTTTCATTTTTACTGATTTATGACTCAGAATTCTGAAGTGTAACAGGAAGCACCATACCATCTTAGGTGAGTGTATATTTGCAAGTAAGCTAGTATCTAGGTGGTTGCATAGTTTGCTGATTTTACTGCGTAAGAGCTCAGCTGGTAAACTCACAAGCAATAGATTTCAGTGATACCAAAAATTTCTTCACAGGAAAAAGAGCTGCAGCCTTGTCAGGGAGTTACCTTCAAGTTACAGTACAAATTGACTTCTTGGTTACTCACATAAAGTCAAATGAGCAATTGGCACAGATGCAGAGCTAACGGTTGAAAAACAATGTATTAGAAGACTAAAGTTAATTCTCTTTAGAATTCAAGCAGGATAGTTTGAAGCTTTTGTAGAATACATGTAGATGAACTGTTTGTGAATGGCTTTAGTACAGAGAAGATTTTTAAAATAAAAGAAGATGCATATGTTGTATAAAAATTATGCTAAATATTCTTGATAATTCTGGCAATGAAGAGCTAGCCTTTACCCCTAGGGTGCAAGTCATTGGCTAACAGAAAAATCAAAGACTTTGTTCTAAAAGATCTTTAAGAAATTATAGATAAAAAATGGGGAAATACAGACAATAGCCATATGCCAAGCCATATGCCATACATAGTCCCTGGAAGATCTCAATCCTGTATACCCATAATATGTGAAAAGTGTAACTGATTTGAAAGATGTAGAGTTGATACGTTAAAAAAGGATAAAAAAAAAAAAAAAAACCAAGAGGAAAATATGGTCTTCAGTGATGTTCTTGTTATTGATTACTATTGAGGAAAACTTATATTCACTGGAAATTAGGCTATTCCTAATATATTTATATAATTTCTAATGCAAGTGTACACCTTTCTGTATTGGATAATTGATATATGTAACTTATACTGCCTCCTTATTAAAATACAATATCTATTATTTGACTCTGACAATCAGAAATTACTGGCTCTGTTCATAATTTCAACTCAAGAGCAGAATGCAATCCATTGTTCTGATGCTGCTGATGTTTAAGGTAAGAGTGATTATCATAACTGGTAATGAAAACTATTCCTGATTTTTTAATAATAGCAAAATAATATGGGACAAATATTGTATAAAAAGACAATATTCTTTTTACAGTTTTTGGAGTGCATATTTGAAAAGTATTATGACTATTATATGTTATTAACTTTATGCTAACCAAATCAAAACTACTCAGGCAAAGTTCACACTGACTTATAATATTTAAATTGTAATTTTGTTGTTCCTGTCAGTGGAGGTCAGCTCCTCTCAGGTTTAAATACATAAGTTCTAATCAGGGGAAGTAGCAATTTTTCTTCAATAGTCTTATTTATAGTTAGTAGTGCATTCACTGAAATTGTACTCTTGGTTAATTGAAGCTAATTTTAAAATGTTAAAAAAAATCAGAAAGTATTTTGAGCTAAAATAATACCTGAAGTAAGTAGCTTATTTTTTTCTTTTTCTATTTTTTTTATCTTTTTTCCTTCTTCCCCCTCCTTCCCCTTCCCATCTAATGTTGTTAGAGAATAACTAATTATCTCACTTCCCAAGAGAATTCCCTATGCTTCAGGGTCTGCAGAGGTGATTTGTTTTCCTATCAAAATTGTTCTTTTTAAAGTAATTTCATATATTGTGGAGAAGGGAGGGGGTTCAAAATATGCTACTTGTGAGCTGATTGTCATAGCTCCCTGGTAATCAGAGAATTATCTTTTCCTCTTTTCAGCCTGAAAAAGATGAAGATATTCTGAGTTACTGAATAGTAGCATTTATTTAGTATTTATTTAGCAAGGACACACACACAGAGTATTTATTTAGTAAACAAATAATAAAGTATTTAAACAACTCTGACTGGTAATTCTCATCACAGAACATTAGTCTTTGACTTGTATAATTTTGCGGCAAACACAATTCAATTCTATTTCTGCCCTAGCTGATGTATTATAGAGGGTCTTGACTCTGAATTTTTCTAAGAGCGTGTTTCAGCCCAGTTGTTCCCACTGCAAAGGAAACAGCTTGTGTTTCATTTGAGGGAGTTTTCAGGAAAAATTAGTTCTCTATGTCAGTTCATTTCAGAGCAGAAGAAAGAGACATATATTTACAGCCTGATCATCAGTGTTAATTTATAGACAAGGTATCAGTGTCTTGCAAACCTTATAGAGGCTTTCACTAAATGACTGCGTGACAGATGAATGTGGAATCTACTAAAAATTCTTGTGATTCATACTCCAAACCTTAATACAACCACATTTACAACCTCAAGTAAACTGCTTATAAGAGATTAGGTTTTCCTCATTTTTTAAAAATTACAGATTATACTACACTTGTCCAAAAATGCTACAAGGAACAAAGAACTGTACAAGATCTCCTTGGCTGGCCCTTACATGAAATTATATAATTTTAATCCCCTGCGTCTCTTTGTCAAGACCCACTTAAAAATCATCTAGTTACCTCACTTAAACTTTTTGGTTGAAAGGCTGTTCCAGTATTTCATGCTCTGACAACTGTTAATTTTCTTCTAAGAATATTGTTTTGCCACAGATAAAGAGGAACTATTAGTAAAATGCACTGTGCCCTGTGAATGACAAGAAAGCAACCCTCATTTGGCTGCTGCTTTTCTTATCAGGTATACCAACTTACAGCTTGTCTCACCTTAAAATTTACTTTTATTGTATCACCTCAAAAGTTCTAGAAGGCTCATGGATTTATTTTTATGAATGTTTGGAAGCAAAAGCAGATAAATTGAGTGTTTGAAGCATTTTCATAAAACTAATCGGGGGGAAGGTTTGTTGCTAGTTTTGGTAGTGTCTAATGCCATATCTGATCAAGGAAATGAACAATTTTGTGTTAAAACATTGGAAAATATTTTAAGCTATAACTTCCATGTTTTCTGGATAGAAGGCTGTGAAGTTTCTTTTCTTGTGCTTAAGAAAACCTACACAAAAACCCCAAGCTCTGTAAAATCTTAATCCAATAAAACTACAGGGCAGGAACAACCTTGAGCATGGACCAAGTATCAAATCCCTTAAAATAACTTGCTCGAAGTTAAATACTGAAAAATATGGAAAGAATTTTTTAAAATAAATTATGTAAATTCAAGTTCAATTGTTTTAAGCCTGGACAAATGGAAAATTCATCTGACATTAATCTTTTGAGAAAGAATAATCTTTTACTGTGACATCAATGAAAATGAGAAATCCACTGAGGCAAATGAGAGTATATGCCTCTGCTGATGGTTTTACCAGAAAGGATGAACCCTGTTTCCTCTGTTCTACGAGGAGAGTGTTTTTGGCATACGGCAGCCCAGTGAGAGAGGGAGGATTACACCAGGGTAGATAAAGCTGCATCTTCCTCAGCCTGTTGTACTCAGATTTGGCTGCAGAACCAGAACAGGCAGAGACACTGTAGAAGTCTGTGAACAACTGTATTCCACCATTTACCATATTTTTAAAGGTTTTTAAATATAAAAAGCTGCTGTACACTTTCATTTTTATGCCATAGAGGACTGGAGATTAGGTTTGCTGTGTTACAGGCTTGAGAAATTACAGAAATAGAAATAAGAAAAATTGTTTTAGCTTTTTTTTTCAGAACAGCTTTACCAGAGCTGGTGATGCAAAAAGGGAGTTCCTACTCTAACATACACATAAAATACATTATATTCTTCCTTTGTTGTAGTATTATTGTGATCTACTCTTCTTATACTTACTAGGGTTAGAAAAGATACAGCACAGATGCTGACTGGGAGGAAAAGCTGCATTTTATTTTCCACAATGGCTATATAATATTATCATCGTTTTCTACTAATTTCCCTGTAAATCTAGGTTTTTCTGCTTTTTGACTGACGGTTTGTACATTAAGCAGGCATTTTCATTGTGCTAAATAAATGGCACTTACTTCCTCCTCAAAGGTTACAATGCACTTATTTCAGCATTTATTGTATTTATATATATGCTCGGAATTTTTCTGATGAAACCACATATAATCAGAAAATGCCAAGTCAATCAGCCAAATTTTAAGCACAAACATTATCATTGAGGTCCATGGGGGCTAGCATAGTTAAATGCTAATAAATATAGTATTATCTATATATTTAAGTTCTCTTCCAAAATATGACTTCTCTAATGCTTTTTCTTCAAAATTCGCCTTCTTACATTTATTGTTTGAAAAATGTAAAGGACCATCATATTAGAATTCTAATTCAATATTCAGTCAAAGCAGTAATTTTTTTCCCTTATTTTTTTTATGTTACTTAGTAGTTGAGATTTTCTCATGCCTGAAACTTTCACATATGTGCATCTATATACGTAGTAGTTTTTATCTCTTTTGATGGCAGCTATATTTATTAAATTCTATTAAGTGCAGTTTACCCACCTCCTATAGTCCTGAGTAGGAATATCAAAATTATAAATTTGGAAGCAGATTTATTCCTATACCTCTGTGCTTTCTTTTTATTCCTTTTGAATAGTACTTAATTTATGTTCCTTTCTTTTTCCACAGGGTTGAGATTTTTGTTTTCTAGAAAATACTGCTTTGGTGTATTGCACTACACCACTTGCAGTTCACAGACCCTGCAAGGAAGAGTGAAGAAATTATTGATAATCTAATCAAAATTATTATTAGTCCAGTTTAATTCATGCTAATACCGATAGGCCAAATTATACATTTATTACAGCTAATTCACACTAATAGTACAGTTAATCATCCTAGTTTATTTTATTCTCACTACTCCAGTGTGTTGATAAAGCCAGATGTCAGTATCACAAGTCCAAAAAGAGTATGATGGTGTTGGTAACTTTGGATGCCAACTTGCTTTTGCATCTACATGAGACTATTTTTATATGCTTGCCAAAACCATCAGATCATTTGCTTGTTCGTCATATGTCCTCAATTATATTGCACAATCATTATTTACTATGTGTTGAATATTTCATTATTATTATTATATTATTATTATTGATCTCCTAAGGCTAGTTTTATCATCTGCTGACCATAATTAGTGTCTAGAGTTGAGGATGTGGGTCTGATCTTTGAAGGGCCCTGTGGTTATCCCTGGCTTTACTCAGCTATCCTTTTCTAGCATCATAGATAGATTGTTCTGCTGCACACCATAGCTACAAGTTAGTTTTAGTTATGTTCTGGTTTTGGCTGGGAGAGAGTTAACTTCCTCCACAGTAGCTGGTGTGGAGCTGTGTTTGGATTTGTGCTGGAAGCAGTGCTGATAACACGGGGATGTTTCAGCTGTTGCTGAGCAGAGCTTACCCAGAGCCGAGGCCTTTTGTGCCTCTCACCCCACCCCAGCAGTGAGGGGTCTGGGGGTGCACGAGGAGCTGTGAGGGGACACAGCCAGGACAGCTGACCCCAGCTGACCACAGGGACATCCCAGACCATTTGGCATCATGCCCAGCACGTAAAGTGGGGGCAGAAGAAGGAAAGGGGGAAGACATTTGGGAGTGATGGAATTTTTTTCCTAAGTCACCCTTACCTGTGATAAAGCCCTGCTTTCCTGGGGATGTCTGAACATGGGGCTGCCCATGGCAAATAGTGAACAACCCCCTTGTCTTGCTTTACTTGTATGTGTGGCTTTTCCTTTACCTATTAAGCTGCATTTACTTCAACCACGAGTTTTCTCTCTTTACCCTTTTAATTCTCTTTCCTGTCCCCCAGAGGACTGAGTTGCTGCAAATATATCAACACTATGGTAACAGTAGGCATCATGTCACACCACTGGGCAAAGATGATTTACAACTAAACTCAATATCTAATGGCCAACTGGTCATTCTCCAAGTGGACCAAGGAAGTTCAGAGAAAGCCTGATAAATCCTGAGGCTTTTGCTGTTCTTGCAAAGACTGTGTTCTCTTACTTTCATTTGGGATTATGAGACTACAAATGTTTCTAGAACTTTGTGAGGTTGTTATCAAGATCACAGTTCTGTTTTTTGGAGCTGGCATGTCTTAGGGAAATATGCTGTGGTATTCAGTTTAATTAGTAATCTTTTGATTATATCAATTTTGATTTCAGGATATTAAAAAATAATTTTCTCATGTTTTTATTCCAATTTTTAGAACTTTTATACAAATTTGGCCACAGTCCCTGAGTAGCTACTGCAGCTCCCTGTAAAACTCAAATTCAATTTTTTTTCTACTTGGATTTAATAGTAAACCCATTACCAGTTCTAAGGCTCTTAAATATTATGCTGACTGCTGCCAATTTTTGTCCTAGGGACATATTTACATAGCTGGTAGAGAGATGCCTAGGCTTACTTTGTATACTATGGCCAAAAGCAAATTCAAGCTGACTCCTTAGGCTGTAAAAGCAATGAAAAGGTCTTATGTCTTCCTTGGACATGATTACTCTCTTGAAAATCTTAAAGACCTCTCAGATAGAAGAGGAAATTGAAATAGGCCCAAGAGATACATGGAATCAGAATAAACCTAGTACACTATGTAGGAAATGCATTGAGAAAGAAATAAGTATCATAGGAGTTTAGACAACAATTTCGAAATAAGTTCCTGAAGGAACCTGAAAGTAAAACTAAATTTCTAAGTCTGTAATACAGTATATTTGAGTTATATAAAAATATTAAAACCAAAAAAAGGTCAGAAAGTTTTGCCAGAAGCTTAGCCTTCTGTACTGAGTTTGCATGGACAGGTTTTGGAACATGGAGGCTACAGGGGTGGCTTCTGTGAGAAGCTGCCAGAAACTTCCCCCATCTCCAACAGAGCCAGTGCCAACCAGCTTCATGCCAGACCCACCTCTGGCCAAGGCCAAGGCCATCAGTAACAGTAGTAGTGCCTCTGGCGGAACAGATTTAGGAAGGGGAAAAGTTGCGTCACAACAGCAACTGCAGCTCAGAGAGGAGTGAGAATATATGAGAGGAACAACTGTGCAGACACCCATGTCAGTGAAGAAGGAGAGGGAGGAGATGCTCCATGCACTGGGGCAGAGTTTCCCCTGCAGGAAAGTCCCTCTGCAGCTCACGGATGTCCACGTTGGGAGAGAGTACTCCTGGAGTACTCCATGCCGAGCATGTGGATGCCTGGAGGAGGCTGTGACCCCACTGGAAGCCTGTGCTAGAGCAGGCTCCTGGCAGGACCTGCAGCCCCATAACAAGAGCAACCCAGGCTCCATCCATTGCAGCAGCTTTGGATTTGGATGAACTCCTTTACTGCCACAAGGTTCAGACCCTGGGGAATTGTGCTCTTTGGCGAGGCCATCACTATGCTGGGGGTCATCCCTGTGGCTTGTTCCCATGGGTGTAGCAACCCTGTTCTTTCTGCTGCGTGGCATTCGGTATCTGTATCAACCTGACAACTGTGAAAATGGATTAAATAGAAGAACTGGGAATCATCCATCATCAACTAGTGTTTTTAAGGAGCAAGCCTTCTCAGAAATAGAATCCAGGATTTATTACATCTCTCTAGACACTGATTCCCATGTGTGCCTATAGTGATAATTTTAATGTTCTCTTTGACCACACAAATGGGCGATTGCATCAGTGACTGGCTGAGTATGTAGGCTGGTCATGTCAAGGGACTTTAGAGATGTTTTTGTTTTGCTTCAAGTGAATTCTTTCATAGATGACTGGACTGAGGACTTTTATATCCTTGAAGCTTGCTTCTCTTTTCTGCCAGAATTGGTTCCAAAAATTAATCTTGTTTTGCAATCCCATTTATTTCTTCTGATCACAGGAGGATGCACAGCTGTAAGTGAGAAGGGTGTTGCTGCCAGCAGTGTCTCTTGCAGAGAAGGTAGTCTCAAGTGTTCGGTCTACATTCATCTGTTATTGTGAACAGATTCATTTTATTATGGTAAGTTCTCATCTTGTTGAAACAAGACATTTCTGTGAAAAGGAAACATGAATATGATAACTTCATGATCTTTTTAAAGAGATGTTCCTTAAGCCCAAGGGCTGGAAGCAGAAGTACTAGATGTAAATTAAAGAAACAAAAAAGAGAAGCTCTCCTATATTTATATCATAATGAAATCTTAAGTGTATGAGGTTTTCTTCCTCTGGTACTATCACTGATAGATCTTTCCAAAGATAGAAAATTTCTAAAGATCAGGTTAATCAAAACAGAGAGAGTTGTGGATGCCTTTAACCTTCATGCATCAATTTGACAGCCTTTAGCATGTCTGTCAATCACATCTATTCAGCAAAATTAAGAATACCATGTTTAAAAGAAAAAAATAAGTAAAGAGCAACTTCACAATTAAAGTTATAGGAAGCTTTGGCTTACCTGAACAGTTTCTATTTATACATGTTTATGAATTGATTAAGAGGGAAATTATTTGAATATTATTTTTTTAACCTTCTGTGATAGGTCCTTTTTTTCCCCAAATATTGTAAGGGTTAACTTTTTAAAGAACCATCATAGTCACCTACCTGAATTAAAGGACTGGTTTTCCAGTACTCGCCATTGTTTTCATATGTATCACCAAAAAACGAACTTACAACACTTTTCTTGCAAAAATTTGCAAGTACCAGAGTTTGTGTTAAAATGTAAGGTAAAAAATCTTACATGATCACTAATAGCTCAACATCTGTAAGCATCTCAGTTTAAATGAGGGAGAAATGCAGAAGGTTTACTTTCCTCCTGAAAAGTCTTTGTCTTTCAACATGCACACTTTAGTCATTTGTTCTACTCAAACAATGCTTTTTTCATTTTTAGAAGATATAAAAACCTCTTATGTCAATATGCTTTGAAAGCAGACTTTCTGTTCAGCAGTTGGGACAGTTGTACGTTCTCCCAAACAATGAAGGTTGCATTTAAATTAGGACTTTATATTTGATTGGTAAATGTCTTTGAAATTGGTTTTATATATGTCTTGTGCTGTGGATATTTTTTTTCTAATTTTAGTCATGCCATTACTCAAATCAGAAGAAATTAAGGAAAAAAACAGATAATTTTTCATTATTTTGAGGGAGGGTTTTGTGAAAGCATCCTTATTGCAAGTATGAGAGAGAAAAATTTGCAAGACTCTAACAAAGACAGCATACATCATTATAAAACCTCTTTTCTAAAAAGTGCCTCTGTTTAAATCTGGTTTCTAAGAAGAATAAAGGCTTTTTATTTTCTGTTTTCTTGTTTGTTGTTTTGGATACAAGAAAGGCAACACAGTCATGAGACTAATAAAAAATTATTTTTGCACTCATACCTGAAAGACATGCTGATATTGTGAACATAACATTATTAAGTTTCATTATGATATTACCACAACAATTAAAGTCAGCTGTGAAACACTAGTTCAAGAGTAACCGTCTCATTTTAAAATAATATCATTAGTCCTTGTCATGCAGAGAAATGTAAGTAATGTAAATTTAATTTATATATCCCTGCATATTTATTTTCTTTCTTTAATCTTGTAATCACCACAAGTAATTTTTCAAAAAGGTGACCTTAATAAGTAATTAACATTTTTCTTAAACTCAACCTAACAATTGTTGGTTTATTATTAGTGTTCGTGTAAACAAAGAAAAACTCAGTTCTAAAAAAAAGATACTCAAAAAGCAGAAAACCTAAAGATAATAGAAAAACGTGCATTATTTAATTTAGAAGAGTTGAGATAATAATAAAACCATTCAAATTTACATGTGCAAATGCAGCCGCAGAGTTCACACCAACTGTGAATCTCCTTAAATGATGTTGACCAACAATTACTATCATCCTGTCTCCAATATTTTTTCTAATCAGGCAGAAAACTCAAGAGTCTGTTATTAATTATTTGTATTAGACATACGGGCCAAATTATCTTTCTTCTTCTATATGAATTATTCACAACCATATTTCTCAAATATAGTAATTATTCAAAGACTATTTTCTGTAGTCAGTGGTGAATAGCATGTTCACAAAATGAGGATTGTGAATGTATTTTAAAGATAAAATTACAATTCTCTTCTAATTTCCATGGGTACAAATCCATAGGAAAAAAAATCTTCTTGCATCAGTAAGCAGAAGACAAAACAACTGAAGCAATTGGGACACACTAGGAATTCTCTGAAACACAAAGGATTTCCAGGGCCTCAGTAGCCCAGAATTGAAAGTATAAATATTTAAGTTTTTGAATTAACTATTCATTTTATTTGAATAATCTGTCGTTGCTATAGAAAATTATTCTCATTGGCACATCTTCCTTCCAACAACCCATTTGCTAGAATATTCACAAGAAGGCGAACATAAAGCCGTCAGTACAAGTGAAAGCATTCATTTAACAGTGAATATTCACAGGAAATTATTTGCCCAGCTGGCAGAAATAACTGTGGTAGTTAGAATAATTACTGGATATCTGAACTACATAGTTTTAGCCAAGACCCAAAAGCTTTTCTGCGCAAAAAGGAATCAAAGGGCTTGGGATATTTTAAATGAGCTTTTGATAGTTCTTCAGTCATAGTTCTATATGACATGTGCCTCCACTGCTAAACGAAAAGAAAAATCCACTGTATGGATCTGATTCTGCTCTGAGGTACATGAATTGATCAATGTAGTAGGGTATAATCACGAGTAGCCTCTAATATTGACATCTCTGCCAGGTACTGTATTTCTGTGAGAACTGATCTCTTATTAATAAGGTAGGAGCTCTGTAACCAAAAGCAATGGTCATAAATTTACACTACAGTAATATTATTTCAAATTTGCGATGTGGTACAAAATGACAATAATTTGCTAATGAGAAATTACATTTAACAACTTGTTTCATCATAGTCCTAGTCAGCATAAGTCAGATGTTATTTTGGACTTTCCAAAGTGTGACAAAAATGTTGGGTTTTAGTTGTTTTTTTTCCTCGAAAGATCTAGGATTTTTCTTTCGATCTTTCATGCTGTGGAATTGGAATTTAACATTCTAAGGTTTTTTTATCCTCCTATAATATTCCTACCATATTGCAGGACTATTCTAAGGTTCTTTTAACTTTTTCCGGCAGAATTAAATAATAAGACATAATTATTAAATATTAACATGTGCTCTGCAATAACCTTAGACTATTTCTTAATGCAATTAATTGTAGTGTTAACAACAAAAGTTTTCAAATGGGCTGGCTCAAATTACTTTAATGGACAAGTAACATGCAACTGCTTCCATGTGTTAGTATAAGACTTTAGAATTACATTATTCCATCCAGAACATTAAATGAAGAAATGTAAGGTTTTCTTTTATCTCATGTTCCTGTCTTTCAAAATGTCATTCTATAATTTAGTCGATAAATATTTTACCATTTTACAGAACCTGTCTATCTACATGAAAAATAGTTCTTACCAGCTAATATTATTGATAGTTCATGCTTAAAAAGGAACAACAACTAAAAATTAAATGGAGTAACATTCTCCCACAATTCCTTCTGGCTTACTGTAACAGATATCACTAAATTATAGACAAGTAAAGACTTACACACAGAATTTCCCATTACCTTGTCACTTCTGCTACCACTTCCAGTGTTCCTCTGTTCTCTAAGTTCTTAAATCAGGACTTGATATCTTCTCGAAAATAGTCCTTCAACTGATGAGACTCCCAAGACAAAAAATCTGGAATTAGGGCATATGGCCTGTGTTATTCAAGAAAGCACAGTCTAGAAAACAAAACCAATTTTATTTGGTTATAAACTAGGGAAGTAAAATACTTAATTCTGAACCTGAAATACGTTAATCTGAAATTCTTTGAAGATGCTGAAGGATTCTATTTTCAATCCACCAGCAGAGTTTTACATAACCATAGTAGGCTACCTTTTACATGAAATTGGCTGTTTAAATGTCCTATCAAACACTAGCCTGAATAAACCTAGTAGCTGTTTATTTTTTAACTTCTTACTCATTAAATTTTCCATCTGCCATGCCTTTGACTCATTTTTCATAGCATCAGTTATGTCTTTGCCTTACATCCTCTCACACCAATTGTCCTGCACTATCGAATCCATGATGATGAAGCATCTGAGTTTGATCTGAGTAATACATCTCTTCTCATGGCTGCTGCAGACTAAGAACAAAAGAGAGAAAGTACAGTACATGTTGTAGCCATTTAAGCAAAACACACATGTAAACAATGTTATTTCAAATCTCAGGCTCAAATTTCAGATGTTAGCAGATAGGAGTTTGAAGCTGAGGGTTCCTGACCAAAAATTCAGGGATAGCTTCATCACTGGTTATAGGGAGATCAACAATATTTGTTCTGCCACTTCTTTGGAAAACCTGTGTCGATGTAGATACGGGACAACTATTTTTTCTTATATACCTTATGTATGCAATGATTCCTCACTCCTAATGGCTTTCATTCTATGGAAATTTTAGTGGATTCAATAGAAAAATTATTTCCAAGAAACTCGGATATGATATAGGAGGCCATTGGATAAAAAAAGAGAGGGAGCTGAGTCTACAAAATGTATATTAAGATATCATTTATCACTTCCCTTGTTCTTTGTTTCATATCTGCTATGCTACAACCTTCCTGGCTGTGGCTATGTTCCTGCATTCTTAATGCTACATCAACATTTGTTTGTGTTTTCAGGCAGATATTTTGGGGTGATTAATTTGGGTGTCAAAAATCAGACTGCTGTCTTCCAGGTACTATTCTGATAAGATTAACTGTGTCATTATCCATAGGTATGAGGTATTTCAATTCTAGCCCATTGCTCAGTCTTGATAATTAAGTTGTCACTCCTTTAAGCAATTTATTACAATATAGTATTCAATTGTTTTATTATACATGAAAGCCTGTAACAGACAGGGTCCCATCAGTGGTTTGCAACTTGATTATGTGCATGACTGTCAAAAAAGAAAATAAAATGCATGTCACTAAGAAAAAAAATGGGAAAAAAAAGTTAGAAAATGATTATCTATAGCATTTCTAGGGGCTTTTTTAATGTTTCCTCAGAATTATAATATTCCTAGCTAATATAATTTACAGATATTAGTTAATTCACATCCAAGCAGGTAATTCTACATTGTAATTGTGAAATTAATAAGTTAACATGCTTTGAGTAAATAAACAATGAATAACAGAATACTGAAAAACACCTCTATTTCTAGTGAGTAAGACCACTTTCTTTCAGCTAATAATTCATGAGAGCAGAGACAAAAAAGAAGGAAAGGGTTTTCATGACAGAAACCTTTGTCCAAACCTGCTGAATTCAAAAATTTAAGATTGTCTTTTTTAGCAAAAATGTGGGCAAAGAAAACTTTGAGTCCAATCAATTGTCCAAATACACATTCAATTACATTTCAAATGCAGTGTCATCTTCCTCAGCCTCTTTTCTCTGTGGTATTTTAGCACAATCAGGACATTTTCTAACCATCTTTCTGGAAGATCATTTTATAGCTGCCTCTTTCAGACTTTTTTTCTTCAGAGCAGATGCATTTTGTCACTGCTACAATCAAAATATTAGCCACCTCAATAGTAACCTCTTTACCTTCTAAAGTTATGTTTAAGTGTATTTTTGGTTGGCTGGGTGGGTGAGTCAGTATGTGACTGCAAATAATTTTTTATTCCAATAAATTCTGAAGAATTTTTTATTAGGATTTCAAAGAAAATCACAGTTTAATGGATTGCATCAGCTCCTATCACAAAGGCATATTTGTGTATGTTGGGTTGTTTCCTCTGTTTTCTGGCATTATCACCCACATGGTGGGTGACATTTGTTTACGTCACTGCAGGGGCTGGTCTCTATCCTACATAATGGTCTCCAGCATATGCACAGTTTTCAATAAGAGTGAACATCAAAGATGAAGCATTTGAAATTTATACTTCTTCAGTGATCTAAGACTCCACTACATCTACTAGAATCAGCTAAACATGTTTTGAATAAATATTTGGGTCAAAAAAGTATAAATATATGTATATATCCCACTGTGTACATGTATAATATAGATAAAGATACAAAAAATCCACCTAGAACTGTGCCCTTTGGATGACCTCCAGAGTCTTGAAAGGCTCTTAAATCTGCAAATAGTCATATAAAACTGAGCTAAGTAGAAAATGCATCAGAAAAGAATCTGAATGCATTTAAAAAGAGTGCAGTTTGAAAAGACAGTATGAAAAGAGGCCAGGAATGAAAACAAGTTAAAACGACCATGACACCAAACAAAGCAACAAATCTAGTTCCACATACACATTAGAACTAAGAAGAAGACAGCTTAGTTCTATTATTTATTTGAGAGAAAAGTAAACATAATGGATGTTGCAGGGAAAGCTGAAGTAGTCAATGCTGTCTCACTTCACTCCTCCCAAAAAGGAAAAAAAAAAGAAAAACAAGATTAATTATGACCAGACTCTAAGGAAAATTAATTTTAAGCTAGAGACAGACACAGGCAGAATGTGTAAAAAAATAGCTTTAAAAGTGTACATAGATCAGATGCATTCAAATCCACAGGCTCAGATAAAATTCTCCCCAAGGTACTTAAGGAACTAGCTAATACAATCTTGTAATCATTAGTCATTCTCTTAGACAAACTCCTGAACATGAGAAAAGTCCCAGGGTACTGAAGAAGGCCAAACACAGTATTTATTCTTAAAAGGAAGGTGAAAGAAGAACCAGAAAATTATAGGTACCAGTCTGATTTCAGTACCTAGAAGAGGTCTAATTTTCTTTTTAAAGCAAGTATTTTAAAGCAAATACTAAAGCAAATCCTTAGGAGAGAATAAGATCTGGAAAAAACAGCCAGCATCCTTATGTCAATAATTCTGTCATTTCCTTCTTTGTCAGAATGGATGCTTTAGTGGGCAATGGGAAATAGTACATGATTCATTGCATTTCTTACATATAGGTTATGTAGGATATTCTCATAAGAAAATAAGGAAAATACAGTTGAAATTAAAAGAAATTATTTTCCAGGGAAAAAAAGCAGGGCTTTTTCTCAATTCTTTATCTAAAAGCTGATTAGTCCAAAAGGACTCTTATATAGTGCTGTTTCTGTGTGATTTTATACTATACTTACATTAACTTAAATAAGAGAATATGTTCACCTCAAAATAGAAAAAAGTATCCTTGGGGTGAGGATCAGACTTCAGGACAATCTTTGCAAATTGGAGCTATAGCAAAAATCCACAGGAGACAATTCAATTAAGAAAACTGCAAAGTACCATTCCCAGAAAGAAAGAAATCTGTCATCAATACAGCATAGAGAAAAACTGGCTATAGACTGTCATATTGGATACAAAGGTTCTCTAGGATAAAGATCATTGAACTCAAGGCTATCATGCAATTCCAGAATGATTCTCCAATAAGTATTCTGTCTAAAACTTAATAAATTATTGCCCTCAGTAATGGGAAAGCTTCATCTGAAATAATATATCCAGCTTTGGGAATGACACTGATGCAAACAGACCAGAGACAGTATGAAGCAGAAAAAGATATTTAGGAGATATCATCTCAGATTTGTTTTGTACAGATTCTTAAATAATAAAATAGGAGACTGTGTAAGAGGATTTGATAATTGCCTTTTGGATTTTTACAGGTTGCGATCAAGTGTTTTGCAAGTCTACTAACACAAGGACAAAAGTATAATCTCTTTGATTAGTAATAAAAAGATATTTCTGGATGTCACAAAAAAAAAATTCTAATACTTGTGACAAGCACTGAAATTGTCAGTCCAATGGAAATTTTGGACATTTATTTCTTTGGAGATTTTAGCAGACATTTAAGGCATATAAGGACATAAGTATAGCTGGAGCAGGTTACTCCACAGTTAGAACTGTCCAGGACTCTGGGAGAGACAACCAAATGGTCTTTCTGGGGTGAAAGGACACTGTTTCATGCAGTTCTGGATGGATGGGGTTTAGTTAGTGTGTGGTAGTGCTTCCCCTAGAACCCACACAGAACCTCCAGATATTTGTGACTAGGAGAAAAATAAACCAGGATCATTTTATTTGTGTTTAATAGTCTCAGGTTTTTCCTCTGAATTTTTCTTGTGAACCCATTTAACAGTTTTAGCTTGCACAGTGTCCAGTGCAGACACTTTTCACAGCCTTATGTGAACCATGTCCTAATGATCGTTTTAAGCCATCTGCCTGGCACATCCATTTTATGCCCATAGCTTCTTCTCCTGACAGAGGAAATTAAGTACATTTCCCTATTCACTGTTCTGCTGCAACTCTCGGTCCTCTCTAACATCTTCCCTCAGTCATATCTTTAGCTGGAAAATGAAAATTCTTTTTGGATAAATGTTTTCTAGGAATAGCCTTAAGTTACAGTGAAACTTCTCATGGGCAGAGGATTAGATTAGATGGATGAGCTGCTTTGAAACCCTTTTAAACATCATGAAACAGAGTCATGATCTATATGATTCTTCCTATTGTTGAAATTTCAGGCATGTTCCCTTTATCTCTCAACTAGAATATAAATAACCTGTTTACCAGAATGTGGTTAAGAAAACTAAACTGTTACAGAGAATCAAAGTGGTGCAAATGGCACACAAATGCCTATATTTTAAACAAAAATGTAAAATATAACTGAAAATTATATTTTTTTTTACAACCATCTAGTTTTCTGTTCTAGAGAAAATAACTTTTTTGAAATATGAATTTATAATGAGTTGGCAAAAAATAATTTCAAAAAGTATTTTAGACAGGAATTAGAGATTCTGTTCTAGTTTTTCCATCAATATTTTGTTTTAAAATTATCTTTAAAAGCATGGAATTTCAAATAAAGCTTCTATTTCATTAAATAAATGAAAGGGATCGTTATAGAATTTTAAGAACTCATTTAAATTGTTGCCTACAGGCTGAATGGAAGCAAAGGATGAGTTTTACATGGAAAAATAACAAATTCAGCTTGTATTTCCTGCATATTGGTTTGCAATAGCAATTGTTATTTATCTGAGGTTGTATATTCTTAATTGCTTAACAAGATATATGACACTAGACCCTCTCTTTCTTTCCCCATGTTTTTTACTACTAAACTACAGGTTTTAACATGCAATACATATAATGAATTCTAACATATGGCATTAAAATAGCCTTTATTGAATTAGATGAATGGATTTTGAACAGACTTTTGGCAATAGTGTAATGGATGTAATTTTTTTTTTTTGTCTTAGAAAGTGCAGAAAAAATTAAAACATTAAAGTATGAGGCTAAGCAACAAAATTCCTCTATTTGTCGTTTATCCAGGAAAGACTTGGCCTTAGCTCCCATAACATAGATTTGACAACAATATTTAGAACCACTGGTCTTAAAAAAGCCCAATGCATAACAGGTTTTCCTCTTGAAGAAGATAATGTTAATAATTGCTAAGCCCTAGAGAGTCTTTCCCATGCTCTCTGAATCTTGTGATTCCAGAAAACCTAAAGTCATCTTGTTAGAGGCCTTTGGTTGGCAGACATGGAGAGAGGCACAGAAGCAAAACCTGTTAGTGCTGTGTAATCAAAGCTGGGCTGTGGTGCTCTTCACATAAGCTTTGAAGGCTGATGAGTATCTATGGGCAAAGTGGTACTAGAAACAATGCTAAAGATAATGTGTTGTGGTTATCACAGAGCACATCGGGAAGGTTAAGACAGAATTGCAGATCAGGCTGTTCATGTTTCCACACAAAACCGGACAAAAAACAAAGAAATATTCTCCTATAAATAGATTTTTAAATAGGAACTCTCTCAGACAAAAAAAAAAAAAAAAAAAAAGAAAACCTTTATTTCTGTAAAAAATAATCTTTAAATAAACTTTAAAAATTTTACAGGTCCTTTACCTTCCTAGAAGTAAAACATCACAATTTCTCTTATTAAGTCTTCTGCAGGTGTGGAGTCTTGTTGTAATGATGCTGATGTGTCATTAATTTGTTACATTTACTGCATGGTTTATTGTGCATGTATGAGAGACATCACCAGGTTTACACACTGGGGTTAAACTTTGCTGCTGAGATTCTGAATTTGTTTTTCCTAGGCATGTTCCCGTATACTTTCACTGTAGTAGCATCTTGATAGCTTTTTAATAAAAAGACTATTAAAAAATTACATAAGAAGTATTCAGGGCTAAGCACTTCATACTTATTAGATTTTTAGTAAACACACCTATTTGGTAGCATCAAATGGTAATAAAAGGTAATTTACATGGATCTGCAATAAGATTTTTAAAGCCCTGTTAGGAAAATATGTGCAGTAATTTTAATTACTTTTATTGCTTTCATGATTTAAATTAAACATATAGATGTTTGTTTTTATTGGAAAGCTATATACTGCAAACTGAGAATATAATTTTAAACACTTTTTCTGTCTCACTAATTCTCTTTTAAGAAAGTCAGTTGATTTGCCATTTATATTTTCATTTAAGAAATTCTGTTCTCATTTATTTTGTTTGAAATCTCAGCTTTGAAACAATGTAAATGAGGTCAGAATGTGACCCAGTGAAAATGGTTTGCCATCAAAGAATTCACACTTCGAGCTGTGTTATGTAGCTTTCCAAAAGTGACATCTGGCCTCTTGGCAGGTTCCTCAGGCAGCTGTGCTGGTGGCTTAGAAATTGCTGATGGGTCTGCCATATGCAGTACCTGCAGTTTGGCTGCTTCAGGCTTGCTCCAATTCATTGCCCTACTGAATAAAATTTGCTTTGAATTATCTTCTATTTGAAATTATTGGCACACAATTCCTTTTTTTTTTTTTTTTTTAAGTCAGTCAGAGATGTGGTCAGAAAGAAGAGTTCCAACTTCTGCTGCATTGGCTTAGCTAGAGAAAACAGCTCTGTGATCTAAGAATGTCGCTGTGCTGCCAGCTGCTATTGAACAGATCCCCAGGAGCTGAACAACAGGTCTGTGTAACTCACCTGTGCCCTTGATTAGGCATTCTGGATGAATGTATGGCCTGTACAGCTCTGGAGTGCCCTGGAATCTGTTAATTTCGTTTCCTAGGATAGAATTTGATGTAAATACTCATTATTTCATGTAAGTTTGAGAGTGGTGAGATGTCAATAAAGCTGACAGTATTTATAAACATGGGTTGCATTCAGGGAATATTTGTCTGTTTGGTATGTTAATAAGATGAAAAATGGGACAAAAGTTCTAAAGACTGACAGAAGAGACACAGAGAGAGCTTTGTGTTCTTTAGCAGTATGCTTTAATCAATTTGTTTTTCTTTGTCTTCTCATCTGTACACAGAAACATCCTTTAATGGCTGTATAGCTTCAGCACCTAGAGACCCATACTTCTAACAAGGTATCAATTGGGCTAAACTCTGTACCCTCATAGAAGTTACCAATAACAGCAGTGCCTGGCAGCAGTTTGCTGCATGTTAAGACACTCTCCCTCTTCTACTCCACCTTAAGTAGTAGATACCATGCCCAGATTAGCTCAGCAGAGATGCAGGGAACAATGCACAACTGCGTTGCAAATGTTCTTAATTTCAATGGTATAAACTCTGAAATAATCTCCCTATTCATTAAATTCTTGAAAGATTTTGATCATTATTACATATCCATCAGTAAATGTATTAAACACAAAACCACAGAGAGATATCTCTTTAAAAAAATATTTTAAAGTCACCATGTACTCAGATACACACTTTTTATATTCATATTTTTATTAATATCCCTAAAGCAGAGTAACTAAACACATGTTGGCCAGAAAATAGCAAAATTTAGATCACATATAGATTATAAAATCTGTCACTGAATAAGGATGACAATACAGGCTATTACAATTAATCAATGCAATATGATGTTTCCTATGCATCTTGTGTGATGGATGGGGTGTGATGGGTTGACCCTGGCTGGTATCTAAGCCCCTGCTCTGTCACTTACTCACTCTCCCCCAGTGAGATGGGGGAAGAACTTGAAGGACAACAGCAAGAAAACTCATGGGTTGAGAAAAAGACAGTTTAGTATGGAAAGGAGAAAGAAAGAAAAACAAGAGATTGAAAGGCAATCACTCAACACCTCCCACCAACAGACTGATGCCCATCCAGCCTCTGAGCAATGGCAGAGCACAAATTTACAATGGGCAAATCATGCCTGACCAGCCTGATTGCCTTGATGGGATTTGAGGATTGGGGAAGGTAGAGAATATTTGACAATTTTGATTTTAACAAGGCTTTTGACACAATCTGCTTATATTCTTGCATTGAAGTTGGAGGGTTACAGTATAGATAGACCAAAAGTAAATGGATGAAAAAGTGGGTAAGTGCTTGAGCTCAGAAGTTGCTGATTAATGAAGTCTAATCTACCCCGAGGCAGGGTGCTGCAAGAGTCTATCTGGAACCTGCCCTGTTTAATGTCTTTGTCAATGATCTGGGGGCTTAAGAATGTGCACACTTGTCACGTCTAGAGTTGGCAACAAACTGCAGAGTGCAATTAATATACTTGAGGGCAGGGCTGGTATTCAGAGCTGTAGGGATTATCCAAGAGATCCATGTTGAAATTCAACAAAGACAAATTCAAAGTCCTGCATCAAATATGGACTAATCACCCACAACAGCACAGGATGGGGATAGACTGACTAACTGTGCAGCAGTTCTTCTGAAAAGAACCTGGTGATCCTGATGAGCAACAAGCTAAAGGCAAGCAAGCAGTGAGCCCCAACAACAGAGAGGGCCAACAGCCATGCAGGCTCTACAAAAGGGAGTACAGCCACGAGGCTGGGGAAGATGATGATCCCCTTTGACTTCGAACTTGTTGAAATGCTTCAAGAGTTCTATGTCCACTTTGCTATCCTCCTAGTACATGAAAGGCATTGATAACTTGGAGTGAGTTCAGCAGAGGGCCTCCAATGAAGGGGCTGCAGCACCTGCCTTTTGAGGAGATGCTGAGGGAGCTGGGTTTGGAAAAGGGGTGGCTTTGGGAGGGCAGACCTGGCAGCTGCCTTTCCAGTACCTATGGGGAGGTTAGCAAGAATCATCTAATTCTTGCCGACCTCCCCATAAGAAGACGTGGGATTGGTGCATGGCAGGATGATGAAAGGCAAGGGACATATTTTGAAATAAAAGAGGTTTTGACTGGATGGAAAGAGAAACTGTTTCCACGTGAGGGAAGTTAGGTGGTGGAATAGGCTGTCTAAACAGTTCACACAGTCTTTGTCCTTGGAGATTGACAAGACCTGACGGCATAAAACTTTGACAGATATGGTAACTAACCCTGTTTTGAGCTGCAAGTTGGACCTGAGACCTTCTGAGACCATTTCCAGCCCAAATTATCCAGTGAAATTGCTAATCTACAGAGACTAAAACAACTAAAGGAGCCATTGAAAGTTGTTGCATAGAAAAGAAAAATGACCAGCAAGAGCTCTGTGGATTGGAAGAAAGACACCACTTCTTTTAATCTCTCTTACCAAACCTGAGTTTTTCTCTTTAAAACCTTCCCCCCCCACACACACTTTTTTATGTTACACTAAAATTTACAATTAGAGATTGAACATGCTGTTGATAGTTTTAGTGTGATCATTTCAAGAAATCACAGGTAGATCCATCCACCCCAAGAAACAGAATATTACCAGGTTCTACTACATCTTAACAGAGGTATAATGCGTTATGTTATTTTTCACTCCTTTATATTCCTAACTGTCGACTACAGGGAGCTTGAGGCCTCCTTTCTGCTCCTGAAACTTTGTGAGGGAATAATTACCAATACAATGCTCCTTTAGAAAACAGCTATGAGATTGTCAATTAAATAAGCAATAGATAGAAGGGAGAACATGCTGCTTTCCTGAAACTGAGTGAATAGCAGAAGTTTTCTTGAAGTTTCACCACTTCAATACACATACCATTTATCGCACTAGTCTGGCCAGGAATGAAACTGTGCATCAGAGTGGGTTATTTTCCTTCACGTGCCCCAGCAAACCATTTGTCTTACCTTTCACTTGCTGTGTAAGGTATTTTGATTATTTAAATAAAATTTTTCTATACAAAGAGTTTATACATTTTGTTTTTATTGATAATGTAGTTTTCTTCAAGTACAATACAGGAGATTAAGAGAAGCCTAATACATACATCAGTGGTACTATATAACCTGATTGTTTGTGATTACAGGGAAACTGGACCTAATGAATCTGACAGCTCCTAACAGCATTGTGCTCTGTCTTTTTGCTTACCTCAATGATATATATGCTACTTTCATGCCTAAAACATGGTCTTCTTTCCTTAATTCACAGGCAACCTATAGGACAAAACTTTCTGCTTATATAAAGTATGTATGGGGCCTGGCTGAGGTAGAGTTCAGTTTTCCCATAGCAGCCCTCACAGTGCTGTGTTTTGCACTAGTAGCTGGAAATGTGCTGTCTTCAACATCTCCACACACACACCAGGAGGCTGTGGTGGGCAAGGTCTTGGTAGAGTACATAGCAAAGACACCTGATCCAAAATGACCAAAGGGATATTCCATACCTGGTATGATGCCTGTTCACCCATAAAAGCTCAGACAAAGGAGGAGGAAAGGAGGCATTTTTTATTACAATGTTTATCTGCCAGAGCAACCACTATGCATTCTACAAATCCCATAAATCCATTTAAATAATAATATAAGCCAAATATATTGATTTTAAATATATGTAAATAAATGCACATAGTGGATAAACTTTCATATGACCACTTTTCCTGTATGCTATATGCTCTGATATCATGTAGCAGTTATTCAGCACCTGAATATGTTATGTCTTTATCCAGTGATTTGGAAAATAATGAGATAATATATTATTTTGAATTATTTATTAGTAATAATGGTTGTGAAAAAATTTTATCTAAATATATATGCTCATTATTAATACATAGCACATATTAGAGATTTCCCCTTGTCCTGTTCAAGATAATAAGTTTAGGTTTTGCTGGAGCTCCTTTACATAACCTCAGTCACGTAACTGGGCATCTAGTCTAAGTAGTCAAAAAGGCTCAATCTGCAGTAACTGGAGCAGAGAGGAAGGAAATAAATTGTAATTCAATTTAATTATTTACTAGTTTTTATAATGCTTAAGAGGTATAACAAATAAAAATTCATAAATGCTATGCTTTACATATCCTGTATCTCATCTTATACGTAATGTGTATAGGTAGTTGCATAAATTTGCAACTTTTGGATATGCAGCTATAAAGACAGGAAGATAAAGCATGCCCTCTGAGACACCCTCATGCTAACTCCCTCTCTGCAGAGAAGATGGTCTGCCTCCTCAGGGGGACCATTTCCCTGGCCATTGTCTCACTGACTATAGAGAAAGCCTGTACAAGGCTAAATGTTAGGCTAGAATGCCCAGCTTCTACAACCCAAGCCTCATCATCAGTTTTCTCCTTATTCACAGGCAGCATTTGTCTTCTGGGAGTCCTGCCTTAAAAGAGCTGAACTTCATACTTCCAACACAAATGACAATTTGCTCTGCCCTTAACCTGGTGCCAATGTAGAGGCACAATTGACTGTGTCAGTGTGAAGCATAACATGAAATAGAACTGTTCTGTCTTTATATGATATTTTTAGCTTGTGAGAAATATCTCAGAAGCAGACATGACAGATAGTAATAAATGTAAGTATTTGCTATTAACCTGAAGTCTCATTGTTTTTAAACTAATCTAGCAATGGCATATTGAAGAGCTGGTTTAAGGCAGCTCTTGCAATATAGGAAAAAGTGAAGTGTTTAAAGATTTGTTAGTTTTATTTCCCATATGAAGAAGCTGGTTCCTTGCTAAGGAACAACACTCTGTCAACAGAATTACACTGATTTAAACTTTCAGATGATCCTTCAGGGTGTTAATAAGCATCTATATTCCAGGAAGAGTTTTGAATCACAGTAAACACCTATCTCTTTGGCCCAAAACATTATTGGCAAAATAAGTTTTCAATGAAAAACCATCAACTATTTCAATGAAATATTCAAAATCAGTTTTCATGAACAACTATCAAACCTTTTACATACTGCACAGTGGTTTTTGTTTTGCTATTTGGTTCACTTGCAGATATTTTACCATAATCTGACTCCTCAATCATCTTTTTTTACATCTACAACTTCTCAGAAGCAAACTTCTCTTATCATAAAATCATAGAATCATGCAATATGCTGAGCTGGAAGAGACCCATCAGGATCATCGAGTCCAGCTCCTGGCCTTGCACAGGACAACCCTAAGAATTACACCACGTGCCTGAAATTGTTGTCCAAATGCTTCTTGAGCTCTTTCAGGATGGTGCTGTGACCACTTCCCTGGGGAACCTGTTCCAGTGCTCAACCACCCTCTGGGTGAAAAAAACTTTTCCTTATACCCAAGCTAAACCTCCCTTGACACAACTTCAGGCCATTCCCTTGGGTCCTGTCACTGGTTAACACAGAGCAGGGATCAGTGCCTGCCCCTCCTCTTCCCCTCATGAGGAAGTTGTAACTGCAGTGAGGTCTCCCCTCAGTCTCCTCTCCTCCAAGCTCTACTGATTCAGATTCAACTTTTCCTCAGCCGGGATCCCCAGGTCCCTTTCTCAAGCTTCCTTAGTTATTATGCACCTGGTAAATACAGACAACAACTTTGAGGTAATAGTTCATCAACCATGACCTAATCAACACATATTATTCATAGCTATAACCCCATCAGTAATAAATAAAAATTTTCTGTTGGACAGTGTTATCATTAAATGAGTACTTTGAGGATGAAAATGACAATGAATAATCCTATATTGGCTTTTAGAGACTAGACCAAAGATATAACTATGTAAATACTGAAGACAAAAAATAATGGAATGGAATACAACTACAGGCCAACAACATTCCCCATGAATACCAACCCTCATTAATTTTTGCTTTCTTGTGAGGTTGGTTCAAGTCATAAATAGAGGTTCAGCTCTTACTTGATAAAATGAGGATGAAGAGAGTTTTTCAGAACTCCCAAGGAAGGTACTCTGTTCTGCTGGGCAACTCTGCAAAAGAATTTCCAATTCAAGACATTAAATGGGAGAATGGTAAGAGAAAGAGAAGGGTCTGAGCTTTAAGTCAGTTGTACCCATGTTGTGCTCTTAACCTTGCATAGTGCCTCTCATTCAACTTACAGAGAAACATTTCAGACCAGAGCCAGTGTCCTATTCTTTCCTAGAAAACATTATCAGGTCTCCTGCTTGTCAATCCTAGGTGGTTTTTTCTGACCAAGAGCTGCACTTCCATTCCCTTTTTAGGCAATCGTATGCATAATATATTCAGTCTTTAAAAGAAGCTAAACAATATTCCATCTCTTTGAAGATCTCCCATCTGGAATGTCTGGAAAAGCAATGAGTCTAGAAACTTTCTCTATATTTACCTTAAAAGACCTATTCATTTCCCTTCCTGGTACTTGTACAACTGTAGCCAATACAACAGAGAAGTTAAATTCTACCTGTAGAGTTATGCAATACCAGCATCCTACTGCAGCCTAATGGGAATTGGCCAGATAAATCCATTACAGCATTCAATGCATACTATCCATGCATACTATCTGCCACTGCCTTTTGTCCTCAATATCTTCTCATTTGCTACAATTAGATTTATATTTCCCCTCACTGTAATTGTACATTGAATTCACACATTTCCCTTTTAAGGAAATGTAAAAATTTGAGCTCTGCACGCTAAACTAGCACAGTTAAACCATGTGATATTTTTCTGATAAAAAACACTATGTTGCATCTTCAGCCAGTGTAATTCATTATAACTCTGCAAAATGAAAGACAGTTAAAGTGAATAAGACATTCTGAAAACCTGGCCAGCATCTGACCTCTTCAGACTTTTCTCTGAGAACAAGCGGTATTAAATACTGATATTCTTTTGGCCATAAAGAATCTCAGCAATATTTCAATTAAAATATATTTCTTTTAAAATGTAAAACTATTATGTCAAAATTTACTGGATATATTAAAATTTCAGATGCTAATATAATTCTTGTGAAGAAAGAAAAATTAAAACAAAATTATATATTCTGTTTTAACTTTTGTGTTTATACATCGTTTTCATTTCACAAACAATTAGAAACATTTTCTAAAAACGTTAAGTGTAGTCATCTCAGTATAGACTTAAATGGATTGTTGTCAACTGCAGATGAATGTACATTTTAAATATAAAATTTTTTTTAAAATTATTTTCATTTCTCCTAAGAAAAAAAATGCAGTGTTCTTTACTTATAGTTATTCTCAGTATCACAGTGATCTTAAAATCTTAAAAAAGCAAAGTATTTCAAATCATGGAATCACAGAATGAACTGAAAATATCACTTGTTTCACAGATCAGAAAATAAGCATAGCAATATTTCATTCCTTACTACAGAAAATAAATATGAATAAATAAATATGAATAAAGATGACTCAGTCTGACCTGGGAAAGTATGGGCTGGTTTTGTTGTAAAGCTGAATCTAAATCAAGGTGTGATTGAATAAGAAATATTAGGCAAATACTAGAAAGCTTATCATCTATGTATCAGGTAACATACAATTAATAAAGGATTCATGTGAACAAAATAAAAAAAAAAAAAGATTGGGAATGGCTAGTAGGAATGTGAAATTAAAACAAAACAGAACAAAATAAAACAAAGAATTGCAAAGAAACCCAAAGTCTGACTTAATTACTATCAGAGAGTGCTGGATGGATGCTGATGCCAGCAGGCCTACAAGGTGGTGACACCAGGGTGCTCAGTCCGTCAGTCCAGGATGCCACCATCCCACCACTCCTGTCTTCTTGACTACAGAAGTGAGTTCATCTCATGTCATACATTCAGAACAACAGGACAGTTTCCCCCCATTTAGGCTTCAGTGATCAAGGGCAGGGCAGTCTAGCAGGTTGTCCAAGGAGCACCTGACACATGTTTTTGATATGACCCTGCTTTCCACCCTTCCTTTCTTCTTGCCATTGGTTCCTGAGTTTACATCTGTTCCAAACTTTGATATTACTGTTCCCAGCAATGATGTTCCCTGAGATGATATCACTGATACTGTTCACTAGATTGAGTTGGACTGGCAAGACTTATCTTTCAAAAAAAATGCAGCATTTCCTTCCAATCGTTCATGAAGTTCAGCTACTTGTCATATAACCTCCTCTAAATCACCCCAGTAGTTTTGCACATCCTTTTCAATTATATTAATTTCAGCCCTTGTCCTAGTCACTGTTCTGGCCATTTTCTTAGAACTGTGACAATTACCAGGAGAACAGAAAATATCTTTCAATATACCTTGAGGATGCTTAAAGTCAGCTCTGGCAGTGCAATTAATTTCAACAAGTCTCTTCCATACATAGCACCATCCTGGAAAAAATAGACATAACAGTGGATATCAGTCATCAAGCTTGGATGGGGAACAGTAGTAGTTTAAATAATGCTCAGATAGAGTCTGATATTATAAGTGATACCCAGCGCTGAAGAGGCATTGTTTCTTCAGATAAGGCCTTGCCTTTCATAGGACTACCTTAACTGAAAAAAGTAGATAATATGATCCAGAAATTGTAAACCATTAATTCTTGGAGTGTGTCAATGTGGCAAGCCTGTTTTTCTAAATATCTCCTATTTTTATTACTAGCACACCCATTACCTGAAGTAAATTTGAGTCAGGTTGCACATGCACACATAGTGACTTTAATTTCTGTAGTAGCTGAGTGGCGCTTCTCAGCCCAATTTCAGGAAAAGAAAAATACTGCAAATTTCAAGCTCAATAGAAAGGAGATAATAAAAATGTAATGACACATTATATCAAAAAGGATATTTCTGATTTCTTTGAATGGATGAATGGATATATAGAGAGGCTCAAGGACACAGTGATATCATGAGAAAGATTAATTTCTGTAACTTCCAATAACTTCAGAGAAATTAATATTCCTAAATATAGAAACATGAACATCAAAGAAGAATCTTTCATGCTTTCAAGTGTGAGACAAAAAAAAAAAAAAAAAAAAAAAAAAAAAAAAGAAAAAA
>VZRO01006535.1:101803-126599 GCA_013397915.1 Daphoenositta chrysoptera
AAAAAAAAGAAGTAAAAATAGACATTTTAGTGTCAGGAGAAAAAAATTAGAAGTCAAATCACTCCAGTGTAAGTACCCACCTCCATGTTTGATATTTAAGTGCTTTCAGATAGGTGCGGTGCAAAATTCTATTTTTAATAAGGATGTAAATTACATTAATTAGGAGATTTACTTTGTAATAATTATAAAGCTATTGCAATAACAATCTGCTAGCTGAGCTCTGTTTGAAACATTGTTAGGGCAGCCACTTTTAGCTTTAATGCAGGAGTCACCGATACCAGTCCAAACAAATATTGTCAAAATAGTCTAGTCAGTCAAAAACTTCAAACTGTATTCTAGCAAGAACTCTAACAGAAAATTTACTATACACATGATGAAAAAAATAATTATACATTTGTAAATGTGTGAAATCTTGGTTGACAACCAAAAAAAGGCAGTAATTGAGCTCCACTGGACACTTACTGCAGAAAGTGCATAGACAAATATAGCAGCAAGGAATTATGGTGCCCGATCACTTATTTTGGTTACCCAGTGTCTTTTCCAATTGCTACAACCAGGAGATAGGACCCTCAAGCTGTGCAGTTTGCATATCACTCTCAGGAACAGTAAACAGGATCTACCCCTACAATCTCACCCTAACATCTGTATGACCAGAAAGCCCTAGTCTCTGAAAGGATCTTCCAGTTCTTCTCCCATGTCAAATTTCTTCCCTTCTCCTTTCCTTCTCACTGCCCCAAAGGGAGGTGTAGGTGACTGTGTCCCAGGATGGCAAATGGGGTTCATGAAATGGAGAATTTGAGAGGCAGGAGACACCCAAGAAAGTTGCCAGAAGCCACCATCTTTCCCCTGATCTTCAAATGTCCTCACTACAAGCCAGGAGAGAAAACCCTCTATGGGTTTCAACCTGCAGTCTGGAAAAGCATTTAAGTTCAAATCTTATGTTCTAAGCAGGTGCAATAATCATGACTTATTACTCAGAAAGGAGTAACAGCAAAACCTTCTTCCATTCCTGACAGAGGAATGCTCTACACCAGCTATCACCTCCAAGGTGATTGACCCCTTGCTGTTTTTCCTCATAGACAGGATTTCTAATAGATTGTTCAGGCACGTCAGTCCCAGAGAAAGCTGCTACTGTTCACTTTCATTCTCAAAGCACACTGGTGTTGGATTCATCTTCAGTGATGTTTGGATTGCTCTTCAGAGGCACCTTTCTCTCTGCACTTACTGCAGTCAGATATATATAAATTTTTTTTATTATTTTTTCAACCTTTAGCACAATTTTCTGAAATATTTTTTATTATTATTTTTATTATACTAGTTTTATGGTTACTTTTCCAGAATACCTCCTCTATCATGTTTTCTTTGTTTGAACACAATTTCCATTTGTTGAAGGGTTTCTTTTTGCCTCTATTAACCGATTTTTACTGAGACATTTAATCATCTTGACTCTTTATTTTTCCCATCCAGTGACTTTTTTCTTTGATGTTTTGCTCATATTTGTTTGCTCATATTACTGTAAAATTAAACAGTCTCCAGTGCTTATATGTTGGAAATCGAACTTACCCTTTAAGTTTTCTTTTCAGTAGTATCCTCATTTTTGTGTCATTTTAATTTTCTGCTGTTCGAAGATATAGTTAAGGTTGTTCTCTCCTATAAGGATTTTGAGTTTGAATACCCCTGCACTAGGACTAATACCATGATTGAATCTCTTTTGGTTCTCTGAAATAATCAGTGTGGAAATACACTGTATTGGAGAAATGTATGTAAATGGTTCAAAGCCATTTAGAAATAAGCCTTTTCATATTAATTTAGACTTTATTGTTCCATTCTTCCTGTTTAGAAACAGGTATTATCCTGTGCTGCCTTGAGTACAGCATGGCCTTCCCTGGAAGTCATAGTTTTCTCAGTGATCAATAGTTACCACGTACCAACTTCTAAGGAAATTAACATGTTAAGTTCTTTGAATACTCTTCTGAAGGTGATAAGCCTGTTTTGTTGACTGTGTAAGAACACTAGAGAGAATATGTTCTTAATTTAGTCACTATGGTTGATTATATAAGCTTATGTGGCATGAATCCAGGCCTAAGAACACAGATTTTAGATAGAGAAGAAACAAATACAGATAGTGACTCCATCTGTCCAAAGTATTTTATTAACTTGAGTAATTTTAAAGTATTATTTTGAACTTGTAACCTGCCCAAAAAAAAAAAAAAAAAAAAAGCTAGAATTATGTGTAAATTGGATTTCTGTACCACTGATGTTAATACTTTTACAGTCAGATGGTCAGCATTCATACGATACACAATGAATTTATGTCATTACATTTATCCTTACTATCCTTTGCTGTATTTAACAGATATTCAGTTTAAATAAGGTTCAAAGTAAGGCAAAAATAACATCTTCAGAATCAATTCTGTATACAGCTTGAATAGCTTTTTAAAACACTTTGCTCAGAAAAAATAGTTTTATATCAAAATACATTGAACTAATCAGGCATAAAATATTATAAAAATGTAGCAGTTGCAATGCAATGGCAGAATGCACAATGAAGAACCTTTGCACTTGAGGGAAGTTGCTGAAGGAAGTACAGATGGTTGCACAAGCAACAGAAGACTTCTATCTTTGCTGAAACCATCTTGAACTTCTGCAGGTTGGCTGTGGTTTGTCCTCATCAACCCAGATTGGGATAGCAGTGCACATACAGGGCCAGCACTGTATTGTTAACTTGTTGTTAACACTTATTGTTAACTCAAAAATTAACTCCTGGCAGGCCCATGGTGGGAATTACACACTGAAAAGCCACACAGAGAGCCCCAGGCACAGTCCCCGGGTCAGGGCCTCAGAAGTTTTCCCCAGAGCAGTGGGGAATGAATGCTTAGTGCCAGCAAGAGACATGAACTTCCTTGCTAGCAAATGTGCAATGTATACCCATGGTCCTGGAACCACACAGGAGCACAGAAATTAAACACCAGTTCTTTCTCTTCCAAATCAGATGGGTCACTAGCAGACATGTGTACATCGAAGCAGCTGCAAGACTTTTTGCTGCACTGTTGTGAAGTATAAATACTAATGGTCTATGAATTTATTGTTTATTTTTCAAATCGAGATATATGCATAATTTAGCATTAAGGTGTTTGTCTTAATATCTAATAATGGTTTCTCTGTCTTTTAACATTTTCACTTTAATTTTTGGAGCAAGTGGAGATTTCAAAAAAGCAAAAAAAAAAATAGTTTACTTAGTTCTCAGTAGTTCGCATTTCCTTCTTCCAGAATAGGCACTTTATAATAGAGTCATCAAAGTGTAAATGTCAACAGAGAGACTGTTTAAACATTTCAAGAGGGAGGACACATTTCAAGTTGGAGGACAGGTACAAAGATGTAAAATTACACAAAGATTTACAAAGGTTCAGCAAAAAAATCCAGTATGGTTAAAAATAAATAGAGTAAAACATACAACTGGTTTTACCGGTTAAAAAAACCAGAACTTAAAAAACCCTTTCCCATTCAAATGAGAAAATTAAATTTTTTTTTGTGCAAGCTAGTGCAAATTAATTACTAAAGCACATCACAATTTCTTTGAGAAACAATTAAAAGCAAAAGGCTACACAATAAACTTTCAAAATAAAATGAACTTTAAAAATAAAATTATTAAGAGATAAAATGAGATCTTAAAGAAAAGTCATCTCTATGTTCTCTATTTCTTCCTTTCTTGTCTGAAGTATTTATAAATATCCTTTTTTGTATACAGAAAAATCGGACTAAGTGGACTTTTAGCCAGGCCCATAATAGTAGCTTTCGAATCTTAGAGCTGTATTATATCAATATGGGATAAAGTTATTAATACAGCCTTGGAAACCATAAATTGACATAGGGAATGCAGTTTTAGGGACCAAAAACAAGAACCTTCCAGCAGTAGCCTTTTCACATCTTTGGATTTTGTGTCTGAGGCAATTGAATGCTGTATGCCAACTACTTTGTTCATCAATATTTTCTCTTTGAAGGTTTCTGTCCACCAAAGAAAAAAGATGTCTGAAATTTAAGCAAATCTGTGCCCTAACAATGCAGATGTGCCAGCATGCATCTCTGCCTTTTAAATACTAATGAATTCAAGCTCTCTCCCAAGTAATAGAATATGAATGCACAGAAATGTATATCTGTGTTTTCACTGGGTTTTTCCATGATGTACAAGAAATCTTGGTAAAAATGGGAAGATAGATGGAGTTAATATATGTATTTACAAATTTGTATATATGTGCTTTTGATTGTGTAAACAATTTGGCTATACAAATCAAAGTAACTTTTTTCTACTTGACATAACATTCATTTAAAGGGCATTCTATGTCTTAAAATGTTCTTTCATGTTATCACGACACTTGAATCATAAAAAGCACACAGAAATTAAAGCAATTCTCATTTTCATGAAACATATAGTTTTAATCTGCTGGTTTAAGTTTTAAAATATAAAGGAAATACAAAATAAAACTTTGGTCATGTCAGAGCGTTTGACAGGGAGTGAAATACACTCAAATAAAGATATAAGTTGAAGCAAGATATGAAACAAATCCTTTCAATTAGGAAGTTGAAGAAATGGGAGTGTATGCAAAATAGCTAAACACCTGAAAAAAGAATCAGTATCTCCTTTTAGTCAAAATCTGATTTAATTACGCTGATATCATTATGTAGAGGCTGAAAATAGTGCAACTGCAACAGAACTGTCCGTGAATTCTTGTCACAAAAGAATTGTGTGATAAGGCTGGAGCAGGGAGATAAGTGCATAAAGCTAAATAAGACATGGTGATAAGACTGAAGAGCAGTAAGAAGACCTTAATAGTTAAAGCCTGAGGGACAGTACAGTGCTTATTTGGAAGACTAATTATGTGAATAGAAAGACTCAGTGAGTGTGCAGATACCCCAAAGCAGGCAGTAACAAAGAATAAAGCAAGAGAAGATAATGACACATTGGCCAGCTTTGTAACTGAGGGTTCTCTGCAAAAGCAAGTTTCAAGAGAGTAAATTAATTTAA
This sequence comes from Daphoenositta chrysoptera, assembly GCA_013397915.1. Classification (NCBI taxonomy): domain Eukaryota; kingdom Metazoa; phylum Chordata; class Aves; order Passeriformes; genus Daphoenositta; species Daphoenositta chrysoptera. The sequence continues at coordinate 106,827 of VZRO01006535.1, forward strand.
TGTGTATGAAATAGTGCTGGACCCTGCTTTCTCCCTATTCTTGCAACTGTTTTCCAGAACCACATTTAAGTGTCCAGCAAAGTTTTTTTTTCATTGCATTCATTGTGTAGTACTGAGCCATTTCTTGTGCAGTGCTAAGCAGCAGTTGATATCACCACAAAGCTCTCCGTGGCAGAAGCAAGCAGCTGGGTGTTAATAGCTGCATGTCAGCAGCTGATCTGTAATGAGAAGTTCCCTAGAGCACCCACTTCCCAGCACTGTAAATGTAGCAATTTGCATGTTGCCCAATTAATGTCATCCCTTATTTATGTTTGCAGTCTTTACATATTTTATATCCATGATTGATGATGTATATATAGCAGCACAATAAACACATTAGAAATACCAGATGGGTTGGTGGATGAGATTAGATTACTGTTGCTGTCATCCCCATCACAGATCAACCAGATACAGTTTGATCAAACAAGAAATCCACTTCCACTTAATTAGCATAACCTCACTGTACTATAGTTTATTGGGAGGTACTGTCCCCAGCACAATATATTAAGATTAAATGCTATGATGAAACTGTAAGTGCAGGCTTCATCTACTCTTGCAGTACGTCCTAGGAAATTCAGCCAGGCAACTGTCCACAGAGTCTGTATCTGAATTAAAATCAATCAAACTCATTATCTGTTTCAGCGACTACTTCCATCAAAACAAACCCCCTCCCAAAACAAACCAAAAAACTCATCAATCCAAACACTAAATAAGCAAACAAACTTCAGCTTCATCTAGGATACTTGAAGATGTGAAAGCTATCCCTTGGCCAATTGGAAGAAAGATTTCAGAAATTAATTTGTATAGCATCTTTCTGGGAAGGATAATGACTCAAGCTTTGCACAGTTATGCTAGGTAGCATACTAAATTTTTTGAGGGGGCCCTACAAAGAAGCCAGCAATTTCACTACGTGTGCTTCCTGTTATGAAATAATTGTCTTCTGCTAGTTTTCTGCTGGATGATTAACCAGATGAAAGGAGAGCATAGTATTCACATGCCAGGCTGTGTATAACAGACTTACTAAAATTCTATCACATTCTAGCACTAGGCTATGCCAGAATTGCTATTCTAATTCCTGGTAACTGTTCTAAAAATTGGCCAGAATAGACAATAATTTGTCAGGACATGTCATAATTTTTCCCTATGCATTATTTCCCTGTATTGTTTTTAACTCTCTGACTAGTGTTAGAAGCTAGGCATAGAGATTTCTTGAATAGAGATTTATGTGGTTTCTTTAATGCTTTAATCTTTGCTTCCATTATTTCCTTTCTATTGAATATTCCTGTTAGAAAACTGTCAACCCATCTCAGTCATTTCATTCTCAAACTATGATGTACTATGATTCTATATATGTTTAATAAATTGGATGCATGGGAGTGAGATATATCCTCAGAAGAGATTGAAGAGAGCTTTTATATCAGGCAGATTATTTCTGTCTCTGTGGCAACAAATAAATTCTTCCCATTTTCTAATAATACATCTAGGTAATGTATCTGCTTCATACTGAATGATGCAGTAAATTTTTCTCAAATACCCTAGGTAACTTTCCAATTTTACCCCTTTCCCCTTTTAACATAAATATTGATGAATCAAGCTGTGTGAACTACAGACCTACCTCGAACTGAAACTGTCAAGCCAAATAAGGTCATTTAATTTAGTATTCCTGCATTAAAATGTATAATCAATTCTGGGTTTTGCTGATTCTTTGTCTACTAATTGTACATTTAACTCTGTGTGTACATTTGTGTAAAAATGTTGTTTAGATGTTTTCAAAACAGTCTACCTCTTTATCAGTCACCTCTATATGACCTATTTTTCTTTTGGCAACTGCTCAGAAGGTGAGAATTTGATTCTTTGAATACTGAACCTGTGCCAAGCTATCTATTTAATGCTGGTTGCAGTGGGCTCTATCAGACCATCAGCTGTATGCTATTCAATTGATTAACGTTTAGATGCTTTCATCTCACTAAGAATTAATAGTAAGAACAATGTGTGGAGAAAGGTATTACTATTATGTTCAGAGTGCTATGAAACCCAGTGAAATGTACAGGGAACCATCAACAGAAAAAAAAGGATCGTATCTTTAACATTCTGGGGAAAATATATCCTTCTTGCTATAGTTCTAGAGTACTGAAGGTGTTGAGGCTCTAATAAAAAAGAAGGGTTCAGGCTTCCTAGGGAAGATGTACTGCTAATACATCTTCAATATTTATATCAGTAAAGACAGCAGGAGAGCTCTACTGTAAACTGCTCCTGGTAATTTTCCCACTGTGAGCACAACTGTCCCGAAGCTCCAAGAGATGGGTGTACAACTACTGTGTGCTAAAACTGCTACAAGTGAGCATTAAGAAATAAAAATCTGCTCCTACAAAGAAAGGTACATTCCTGCTGTAGTTAAAAAACAAAGGGATACTTAGACTTACTGAGTAAAAGTACTTCCTCAGCAATTCAGAGTAATATGCCTTGGCTTTGCTGAGTACACAAACCTCCTAAAGCTGCTTAGTGAAGTGATATGACACTGCTTAGTACTGCTGTAAGGGAACCGCGGGGGAATTAAGAGTTCCATCTACACACTACGTTGATGGCCCTTGCCTAATCTAGGGTACATGTTTATTCCCCTAACTGGATGATAAAATATCAAAAACTAGATGTAATGAGATCTGGTGTTTCTTCCTGTAAAATCCAAATACCTGAGGGTTTGAGAAAAATGAGGATGAGAGCTAGAAGCTTGTCTTCTGTTTCTCCCTAATGCATTTTCAGTCAAGTTTCTACTTACAGCAAGTGGTAATTATTGTGATAGTCTGCATACTTTAGTTAAGTTAGTAGGAAAGCCTCAGGTATTTTGAAAATAAATATTTAATAGACCACATATGATAAGTTTTGAACCCTTTCTAGAATCTCTTCATTACAAAAAAAAAAAAAAATTAAAAAATAATTATGGTATCATCTACCACTCAAGACAACAAATTACAGTTTTCTTGTGCCTCTGCTTTTCCAAGTTAATGGTTCTGCTTTCATAACAACTTTTGGTCAGTAGTTCAAATCTACTTTCTTCTTAGATTTTCCCATGGTACTTTTAATGATAAGCATGTAAGACTACCATGGTGAAGTCCTTTTTCTCTCACTATATTTAAATAGATAAATTAATTTTTTCTCTCCAAAATCAGACAATAAAGAGAGAAAAACTGATGCACAGGATATGTTGTCTCTGTTTTCTCATTCCAAAATTCAAAACATATGGAATAGCATTAGACTAAGAATTCTCTTCCTTTTATGCTGTTTTTCAATTACACATCTCCTTCAAATGAATCCTTTTCTCTCTGCCAACAATATACGTGTATGAAATTTTTAACAGATTTGATAATAACCTTAATTTCAATAACATAAATAAAAATATTAGTGATAAGACAGCAGATATTACCCTGCAACTTGCTAACTCAACACACAAAAATGTAATCATAGATAAGAAACCAAACTTTATCCTATTTGCAGCAGCAGACTACATAAATGCCCTCTAAATAAATAAATAACTGCTTTAACAAATATGAATAGAAACAAGATATGTGAACTCTAAAAAGGCTTTTCTGCAGTTATTAGATGGTAATATATGCTTTCTAAAGATAATGCACTTATCTCACTCTCTCCCCAAACTCTTGCTTTTTGAGTAAATCCCTCAGCTAGATTATACAAGCTTGGCTTCAAACAGAAGATTCATATGTTTGATTGGAAACAAAATATACTGATTTTAAGCATAAGGTGATGAGAGTAGTAAGTTTAATTTAATTTACTTTGAACATTATAAATTGGATGTTAGAATAGTACTGAACTATATATCCAGCCATCCATCATAGGCTTTCGAGAGAATGGTTGTGGGGCTTATATTGGAGTTTTTATACACACTGCTCTGAATTGTAGAGAGTATTGAATAAATTTCTTTAATTGCACTGCCAATAAGGTGAGCAGCTAAAAGCTCTTGCCCTTATTTGTTAGTTGAACTCCAGAAAGATCAGAACCATTTTGAATTCTGATAATTCCTTTGGAGAGAAAAAGCCTTTAAATCACCTTCGACATCACAACAATAGAATAGTATAAAGAAACACATCAAAGCTCTTCTACTGCACCTTGTGGCCACTTCCTAGTGGTAGTGCAGAAATCAAAAGGTGGAGAATGGGGCTGCTCAATGTGAACAATGGCACTGTACCTGGGCTATGATTTTGCTGCCCTGACCCCCAGCATAAGGAAGTGATCACAGAACTCAATTACAAGGAGCAGGATTAGGTTTTTAATGCCTGTAAAGCTCTTTGAAGTCAAGTGTTCACTGATTGCAACAATCATATTAAAGTACAACCAGAGATTGAAAACAGTTTGAGCATTATTGCCCCTGGTCAAATAGTGTCATAAAGCTAAGAAGAGAAATGCCTTTAAAATATTAGCCTGGAAGTAATATCACTTCTACTAACTTTACTCATTTTTACTGGTTAAGTGTGGGCTTTCCCCAACTCAGTATGACAGATACTTTGCATCATGTTTAAAATAACGTTCTGCCTGCATCTTACCATATAAAGAGTTGATTTTTCAAATTAGAAGTCTCCCCAATACTATGTAAGCATATTCCTCTTATATTTTCACATTCAGAGCTGTTTCATCTACAAGTAGAAATCCATGATTACCAGCACCAGCAGTTGGACAGCAAGCTGATTTAAAAGCTTGCAACTACCTAAACTAGATTTTATTCCTATCTTTTCTCTTCTCTCTTCTCTTTATTCCACTCCCCTGTTCCTATTTTATGAACCTGGTGCCTGTCAGTCTTCCCTAAGAGCAAATCAATTGAAAAAGGGAAAAGGGGAGAGATGAATGCATTGTGGCTTGTAACACTCTTCAAAGTTAGTTTCAGGAAGCTGACAGGATAGCATGAATGGAACTTGGGGTGCAGAAAGGTATGGCCTGTGAAAGGAAAAGATGCAAAATCTTCCCTCTTGGTGGCAGAGTCTTTAATTGTTTTGGCTGCTCACGAAAACATAGCTTTTTATTTCCGTGACCTGTTTCTGTGACCTGCCAAAATCCTCTTCCTGTGAATGGGGAAATTTCTAAATCTCTTTAACACTCGTGTATTCAGTCAGACATTGAATTATAGTAAAAGAATGCTTATTCCAGTTTTCTGAGTATGATAGAAATAATATGATCTTTCATAGAAACATGTAGGCGTCTAGTTATATGTTATTTTATGCCAATATAAACACTTTGAGGATCCAGAGTCTAAGTCTTAGGAACAAAAGAAAGAAAAATCCTTCTTTTACCATTTACTTGGTTGTCTTTTGGAACCTAAAAACCATTGAAGTAAATGAAAAGACTAATCAAACTCATCTCCTCCACTTAGGAGTCTAGACATCAGATGTCTCATGAAAGCTGGATCGTTTGTTGTCCCTCTGTATTAAATAGGATGCAAGGTCTTCAGACTATGTTTTTTGCCCCTGTTTTTGGGAAAGAAATATTCTGTGAAAAAGCTTATTGCTTCCCAATCAACGCAAATTTCCAATGCTCAGGTACAAAGTCTAATTTTTACAAAACAGGTTATCAGACATGGCTTCCCCTGTTTCCTCCTGTCTATCTCAGATTGTCTGCGTGGTATTCAATCAACTTCAGCATCTTCAGCATTTTCATAACATCAGCTGGACTGCATAAAGAGAAAACAGATATTTCCTCAAATTTCCATACCTTACTTTAATTGTCCAAACTTTTACACACTCACTAACCACTGTAGACTTTGGATAAGGCCCAGAAGATAAGACATGGTTGGAGGAAACATGAGCTTGGATCTAATGATGAAAGACAAAAATGTCTCTTACTTGTAAAAGACCTTTAAAGGTTTATACATGGGCCAATAACTTCAATAAATCTTATTTCATTTTACTTTCTTAAAATTTTATTTCAATTACTTTACTTCCCTTGGTTTTATTTAGTTTCAGAGACTATGTAAAAATTGTCTTCCGTGTGTGTATCATTTCTTTCTTTTTAACAACTACATGGCATAACAACTGCTCACATTAAGGACTCCATCATAAACTCTGAACACTATTGCATATCAATTCATACTAAACATAAATGTTTTAAATTAGTCTAAATTATTTTGTTAAAGTTCTTAGCTGAAATATGGTCTACAGTACATATTTAAATAATACAAGATGCTGGGCAATACAGTGGAAGCTTGAAAATTCACAGTGAATACAGATTGAAGCAAAGCTCTAGTGTACACTAGACATTATGCAACAGTAAAAACAAATATAACTGAGTAGTGGTTTATGCTCTAAGAGGTATTTGAAAGTCCTCTACACATGGTTTCTTAACTCTGTATTTCTGAAAAGGTAAGACACTAATTAAACACACTGGTAATTAAGACCAATAAGTGGCATTAGTATGTTTTGATTAGTAAGGTATGATTAAAAATCTAGATTCTAAGCCTTAATTCCTGTCTAGCTCACTGACTTTTTATGAGATGCTGTTTGCTTTTGTTCAGTTTATTTAACCCTAAACTGGGAGAATAATGGTCAGTTCCCAGGGCACAGTGCTTGAGCGTGTAGTTTGGGGAATTAACTAATTGACGTGTGTGGTGTGTTACATTCCTCAGAAGTGTACAATATACTGTTAATGTGAAATATTACTATTCCACTGAGGGATTACATTGACTGATGGCTGGATATACAGCCATGGAGAGCTCTTTAAATCAGTGTCTTTCCAGAGCAATTAGGTGGCAGCAGTGATCATAAATATCTTTTTTTTATCTCCACTTGGCAAAATAGTTATGCATTTTCCTTTCACATGTAGATTCCGCCATCATGACTGAGATCTTTATTATTTTTTGAGTGGCTGAATCCAATAGTCATTGGCTTAGTCTGACCCATAGCAGTCAAAGGCACAGTATAAATGTAATTACCAGGCACTGGTAAAGCAAATACTATGATGTTCAGCATACAGGAGAGCAGAGGCTGATTATGAGAAGGTTCAACTTTTCCCCTGAACTATAGTCAAGAATATTAAGATCAAGTAAAAAAAATAAGATACCAGAATTGGTGAAAAATTTGGAAGTGCCCATGCTTTCTCCTTGCTTGGAATGGTGGTAGTTTACTAGTGCAGCATTTTATGCAGCAAATGCTGCCTATTTGGTGTTTTATACAAACAAGCTTTTGATAGACCTGTTTCAAAGTCACATACTGATATTTTGGCCAGTGAATGTTGCAATGCTCCAAATAAACAGGAATAATCTAAATAAGCATCTTTGAAAACCCCAGTATATTCGAAATACAAATAAACTGCACAGTGCAGGAGAGTGTTGTAATACCCCAGAGGTGCTCTGACACTGGTATAAAATTTATTTATGGGCAGATTTATTTGTGAAACAGAGACTTTGAACTTAAACCCCTACAAATACCTACCTGTTACCCACAGAACGATGCTGATACATAAGATATCCTTAATGAGGGTGTTTTGGTGGTTTCATGAGACAGAAATATGTGCTCTTGTCAGGCTTTTGGATGACACCTAAGTTTAAGGTCTTATGTCTTGGCTGTAAATCAGAATGTATGATCTAGTAGCCTGTACATAGATATTACAATATCTACATATTGTGAGGTGAAGCTGGTTGAATTTTCTCAACATGTCCCTTATAAAAATTTTAGGCATGTAGAGAGTCTGCTAGTTTAAATAAATGCATTTAATACTGTGCTATAATGTCTATAAACAGAACCCTAATGTTACCAAACCATAGATGCTTATAGTTTTCTATATTATGATGTTATGCTAAATGTAGCTGTCCAAACTCTAATCAGGTAGATTGCTTCATTTTTCAACACAGGTGTCATTTTATTAACTGATATCACAATTCACTGACAGAGGAGAAATAAAAAAGGGGCCAGAATCTCTACTGTTCATTTCCACAGTTTTGCTCAGGCTCATCTTAAGTCACACTGGACAGAGGCAAAAGGAAAAATTTGTGATAAATATGGGACTCCTACAAAACCCAAAACATTACATTCATGCTATGAGCCTGAGAACCTTGCAGCTGCTGTGTGCATCCAGATTCTGGTTTATTACATCCTGCGGGGATACTCAGTCGTCATATTCACTTCCCAGTTACTGCTCCAGCTTCCAAACTGGCTATTGTTTCCTCCCTTCAAGGGCTATATTGTTCAAAAATGTCCAAGACTACCAGAAAGTGATACGTTTCCAAAGTAGCAGGTAATGGAGTCAGGTTTGCTACCCATCCACATTCTCTCTTTTTTGCCCCATGGCATTCAGATTACTTTCATCACACCACCTGAAGCAGGAACTAAAAAAGGGGCTTTCAATCTTGCCCAGAAGAGCCTGGAAGAAGAGGAAATTATGTTCAGTGCTGCTCAGCAGGTGACTGTCACACCAATGGAAGCACAATTAACCTAAGTATTCCTTGGAGAGTTAGGGAGAGGGTTTATGCTTCAGCCCTCTACAGTTCAGCAAGTATGCAGATGCTGAGAAAAGGACATTTAATACTTTGAGTAGGCAACGATTGTGTTTGGTTTCATGCATTAATAATTGCTGGACCTCCAGGAGAAAGAGATAGAAAAATATTCCAACATAAGTTTTCCCTTTACAATTTAAAATTGTCTCATTCAGGACACAAGTCAGTGTCCCATATACTTGTTACTCCTTCTGTATAATTTTTACGGTTACTTTACTAAACAGGACTTTACTGAAAAAGGAGTTAACATGAACAGAATATATCAGCAGACAGTGAGATGAGGTCCACAGACTGATTTTTTTCTGAAATAAACCATATTCCTATAACAAGGCTTTTACACATGCTTTATCCTACAGGCAGAGTGGAACAAAAAGTATTTGAAAATTAACAAAGCCCCCCAAAGTATTTATATGTAGGAAAGAAAGGTTTGGCATTATGTTTTGTTACAAAATCTATTAAATTGGCAGGGATTTTCTCACTGATTTCCCTGGTCATTGGTCCATGCCTTGGATGAAAAAATAACAGAATTAAACAAATAGAGAGCAATCACTCTAAACAAAAAGAGACAGACTTACTGTTCTAACAGTGTAACATGGCTATTGTTTCTTGCAGTCGTGTTCTTATCTGTAACAGTGGTGTGAAATATAATTAAAAGAATGCTTTGATCTGTAAAGAAAAACAGAAAAAATAGCTTACCACTTATTCATCTACTTACTAAAAGTATCAGAAAGAATGCGTTTTAGACAATTCATCACTAGAAAATTGGCTGTCAGGGAATATGACAATCTCTTTCTACAAGAACAATGTAGTTATTAAAAAGTGTAAATTGCTTCTACATCACACAATTTTATCTAAGTTGGTTTGAAAATACTAGTTTTTCATGGTCACTTTTCTAACAACTACAAAATTAACTTTACATAATATATTTCAGACTACAAATACTTGTAAGAGAAATAATTAAAAATTTGTTCTTAATTGAAAATACATATTGAAATTATAGAAGACAGCATTTTCCCCAAGATGTAGAACTCACAACATGCATTAATCCTTTGTCTCTGGTTCCTGTCTTCTGGATTGCAAGATCTTTATTTAATTATTCATAAATTATACTAAAACAATTAACAAGACCTGCATGAAATGGTAATGTCTTCTGGTGTAAATTTACTCCCAGGGGTTAAAAAAGCTTCCTCTCCTGAAGACAGCAAGGTAACAAACAGTATAAATTCCCACTTCAAGTTTTCCCCCAGACACATGCATGGAGAGGCAGAAGTCAGCATTTAGGAGTTGGAGGTGTTCTCCAACAGTAGCTGGAACTAACAGGAGCAGCAGGAGTGTTCAGGTCTCATGTGCTATCCTGTGCTCCCTCCACAGCTGCAACCAAAAAAATGAAAGCAACAGTTTTCTCTTTGATACTGAATCAGAAAATTAATTTCCTTTCACTGCTTTCTTACCACTTTCTCCTCCACCTTCTCCATTAGTCTCTCCCTGCCTTGGTATAGCCTTTGTCTTGCTCTGTGCTGCGTGCATGACCAGTTGTTGTACACAAAGCATTCATAAGATACTCCACTCTTACCCAAGAGATTAAACCACTTCAGAACTAGAGGTACAGTCTTGTCACATACTTCTTTATTAATATAAAAAAAGCATTTAACTGCAGTTGTAGTTAAGGATTTTTAGTATCATTTTTATGCGCTTAACAGCCAGCACAAGTGAGGTTTCTAAGCACTACTAGAATAAAAATGAAAGTGGATTCTGCAATCCTTTACAGAAACATTTTAGTTCTTTAAGATTCATGATCATTCGAAGCCAGATGTCTAGTTCCTTTGGGCACATCTGGAAATCCTTTTTTTTTATACAGAAAATTTTTCTGTATAGAAGGACCTTTTCTGGCAAGCAGCTAAATGTATACCCTGAGCAGGCAATTGATAAAAAAGTGGTAATTAAATGGTACAGGTGTAACACAATCATTATGTAAAACATTTAGTGGTTCATCAGACATTCAAAATAATGTGTATAATTTGCTCTAAGCCCCACATTTCTAATACTTTTAGCTTTAAATCCCAAGTTCATTTCACCTTAAAAGATTTGCTGGCAATATTCCTACTTTGGTTTTAAGTTAATGTGCTTCTGCCAAAGGAATAAAAGAAAAAAGTAGGCAATTTGACAGAGCTTTACAGACAAGTTTTATGCAGGAACTTAGTAAAGGGCTGGATCATGGCTCTCCTTCCTTAGAATTGCTGAGTAACTTCCTTTGTTGGGTTTTTATAATACTGAGATAATGCAATAATTTTAATGGAAAAGATGCTCAAACTTCTCAGTTCTTGTACTAACTACTTCCCAGCAAGCTTCATTCACACACCATCATAGTAATTTCTTGATTAGTGATTTCTTGATCTAAAGATCTTTGTGCCTTGAATCTTAAATTTTGCATCTAAATTACAGATGCATTTTAGACAGAGAAAATGTTCTATCACTTTTTGCTAAACAAAAGTATGTGATGAAGATGTGGAGCTTTTAGAGAAAGAAAAGGCTAGAACCTCTTCTTTTGTTAAATTTATTGGTATACAAACACTGGTGAATAGTACAGTAACATTAAATGAATGAAAGAAATAAAGTCTTCAAAACTGAAAGGACTGAACTGTGTCTAAAACCTGTAATTAGAGAACAGAAAACAATGAAAATTATTGGTATCCTTTTGAGGCTTTCTCAAAGAAATAGAAAAGCTTGTGTTTCAACAACAAAAGGCTTGTTTTTATTTCAAAGCTTAGGAATGGTCGGCATCAAACTCCATAATAAAGTATAAAATTGAAGGGTTTGCTTGTAGTACTATTTTTGATAGGATTGAACTTAAACTAGGTCCTGCTACTGAAAACGCCATGACAGGGACTGGCGTTCCTGAAGAATTTTTCCACATAGGTCCCTTGGTCTATGTGAAAGACATTGCACAGAGGCCATATTGCCATTCTGCTTCCTTGAACATCCAGATGATCTTAAAGAAGAGAGGAGGGAGCGGACTGGCTAGTTAGGATTCATAAAGATCAAATCTGGCAGACAGTTGCCCATTTTTTCCCTCTAGCACTACCAGGAGATTTGAAAAGGTAGTGTTTGGAGGGACTCTCTCATCTCTCTCTTTTTACATTCCTTTCTCATGTCTATTCTGCAACTCAATAATTACACCTGTGCCACAGCTAAGGGATATCAGCTGTCTCAATGAAACTTATGTAAAATTCTTCAGAAAGAGGAATCCAAACCAGAAGAAACACAGAGTTATTAGGATGACCAAGGGGCCAAAAAGCTCGCTGAGGGAAGGAAATAAATGGATTTTTTTTTAACTTAGCCAAATATAGATATACATGACTATGTCATAAATATTAACGAGTGTGATCACCATGTAAATTAAAATACACTGATGAAAGCTGGGAACAAAATGACCATATGAAATTCAAAAGAAAGCTTCTAAACCTCAGACATAAGAGATTTCCTTCTGAAACAACTTAATGGTAATAGCAATAGAAACAAAAAAACCCAAAAACCCAAAACTAAAAACAAACAGTAGTCATATTTAAGGTGGAGATTATGACTAGGTCATTAAAAGGCCTCTGATACTAGAAGACTGCTTTTGTCAATCCTGATTTAATTCTCTGCCCCCAAAAGAAAATGTGTTTTGCAGAGAGTGGAAGAAGCCACAATGCAAACAGCTGCGCTCACTGTAGACAGAAAGCCTGCCTGGCCCCATCACTACTGTGGATACAGAAGTACTGGTGGCACTGGGGAGCTGCTCACCTAGCAGGTCAGGCAAGACGAGCTTGTAATCAGTAATAATGGACATGGCTAAATCACCTCTCCCCCTGCTCAGCCAGTAAATCTCTGCCTGGCAGATTTAAGGCTTTATGGCATTTTTAAGAAGCAACAAGCAATTCCAGTTACTCAAAATTTCATCAAATGAAGACAAACATTTCTTTTTAAGTGATAAACTTTTAAAGTGCTGAATGTATATAACTGTCCATATATCACAGATAACAACTTGTTAGTACAGACAGTGGAAGACTAATCATTTTCTGATAGCAAGGAAAAGCAGAAGTCCTTCAAAAATACTTTTCATGAGAAGACTTAACACAGCAATTAATAAAGACAGAGGAAAATACAGGAAATCAGACAATAACTTTTAAGTGGAAGCACATGTAAACTGGAAGGGTTTTGCTTTTCTCTAAAATTCTCCCAGGAAATGTACATTTCTACTGGCTAGGAGGGATGAGCTTTAAGGGATAATGGGGCTTACTTGAGACCCAGATTTTCAGTAAAGTAGGAGAGAGAGATTTCTGCTTATTGTTAAGCAGAAGAGCACAAGGGGAAGGTTCATTTTGTAGAAATCATGTATCTTACACTCTCTCCATAATTTTCCCTTACTAGTCACTCTCAGCATTAGGTAATTAGACAAGAGGGAACCAGTATCACCCTATATGGATCAATTACATGAATTATTAAATAAAAGGGTATAAAATTAATACATTTTATAATGATAGGCAATTTCTCAAATTAATTTCCTGAAGCATCCCAGGCATTTAAAAGTATATTTTTTATGCTTTTTTATGTTATTTTTTTATGCTTCTGTCCATTGTTTTTGAATACAGATGTTACAAATTTTCACTCCCAGGTGGAGGAAATTCTAGCTTCTAAATCAACACATGCTTAGATTTCCCAGTCTTGACTCATTGCCCCTTCATTGTTCTCTGTTTTATACTGATAATTCTGTTTCGAAACTTATCTTTGTATGCATTTTATGTGCCTACACTGCAGGGAGTACTTATCATAATTATCATACAATTGGAATCAAAGATTATAAGGGTAAATGCCTGTAAGGGACTTGCTAGGATTTAAATGTTGACTGTCCTGTTATTTCATGCCAAGCTTAGGAGCATTGTGTGCTGCCTTGCTTAGGTCCCTTAATGATCACTGTTCTAACAGTGTGAAACTGCCTTCTAAATAGGCATAAAATGTTCCCAGTTGGAGGCCTCTCTTTACAATCATTCAAATCGGTGCCAAAGTCTAACAGATTCAGTGGAATACAAACACATTCTTGAGGTTTTCTGGGTTTTCTTTTTCAAAGATGGAAGCTGAAAATACAAAAATATGCACGAATTAAAACAGAAGAAAATATTTGTAGTTCTCAGAAGGATAGCAGAATCCTGAACTGAATCTTGCATGAGGGGCTAGGAAGGACTGCACAGCTTTAGACCTTGCCTATAGCTGGGAGATATAAAACATCTTTGACTCTGTCTGATTAATCTGGCTGAATTTATCTGGAATTATATTAAAAAAGGATTATTCACCCTTCTCTTAATGGGTCCACTTATCCTAGTGTGTGCTTTTACTGAAATATGAAAACAATAATTTGTTTTGATCAATAATTTAACCTTTTGTAAATTATTTTCTTTGAGTAGGAAAAAAGAGACAAACTAAATGTGTATAATAACATATTCAGACATATAATCAAAGAACACTACTTAGGACAAGAGTGGGAATTGGGAATGGACATGACAGACAGTTTAAAAAAATGAAACAAAACTTCTTCAAGTTTGTTTGCCTCACAATGCAACATAATTAAGTCCTTCAAGACTTTACGGGCTATAGTTTACTGGTCTTGCCATCTGCCACTTGCTGAAGTATTTCAAGAGAAGTATTTCAAAAAATCTTTTCCAATAAGTATTTCATTGAATTGTAACATGAGGGCACCTGTACATATTTACATCAGCAAAATTTTTTTAGTTTGTTAAAGAATATAATGGGCTGCATACATAAAAAATTTCTGTGATGTCTTTAATTTTGGACTTTGCTATTATGGACTCCAATGTTTCCCTGCTCCTTCACTCAAAATAATGTGAAGTCTAGGTGTTGTTTAAGAGATACAGCAGTAGCTGAAAGCTGATATTCATAAGTGAACTACAAGATACATATTATGAACATTACTGATTTTCTTTTTTTAAAGAAAAAAAAACCCAGCAAAATAAAATTATAAAAATGCATTACCAACTGTATTATACAAGAATATAGATCTCTTGCCTCTGTCTCAGATCTAAAAAAAAAAAGAAAGTTAATGAAGCTTGAAACTTTATTCTAACAGTGAAAAAATCTGAAAGGTTAAAAATAGGTTCTGAAAGGATATCTGAAGGGATAAAAAAGGATGAAAAATATGGAAAGGACATCTAAAATAACACCTAAAAAACTGCAGCAATTTTGCTGCAGGAAAAATAAGAGTCAATAAGTTCTTCTGCAAGTACAATAGGCTCTGTTTGATTTGTTGCCCTGCACTGCCAGTGCATGACTGTGCCCTGCTTGAGGAGGATGTTAGTCATAACCTTGCACAGGAGAGGATCTCTACAGACTAAATAGATACATGGCAGTATCAGGAAAATTTCAGCTTACACATTGTGAACAGCATTTCCATCTCCTTTTGGGTCCCAAATGGAGACAATTCTTTGGGCACTCTCTCTTGTTGCAGCAATCATCAACTCCTTAATATTTCTGCTCGCACCTCCACTTAGCAGATCATCATGTTTAGCACAAATGCAGCAGATTTCTGGACGTCTACAAAACACAGGCAAATGGCCAGGACCCACACTTGCCAGTGTTGGCAGCTGTACCAAACCCCTTCCTGGATTTCCCAGCTCCCAAGGACAGAAATCCCAAAGACTTTGCTCCTATGGAAAAGCTAATTCTTACCTTTAGGCATGAGACCACGTCTTCTCTTAAAGACTTTCTCACATTTTTTTTTATGTTCCCCTCTCTCTTCCTAATGTCACCTTCCCAGGCACATTGGAAATTCATAATATGAACTAGAGGTGCTCCCACCATCAATTTTCATTCTCCTTGCAATCTGAACATAACTGATGGGGGAGCAGAAATGCTGATGCAGCCGAGGTTCACTCGGAAAGGGAGAAAGCAGACAAGTGTCTCAGCCCATATTATCTGCTAAGAGGTACTGGAGTTACTCAGTAGCCAAAATTTTAGGGAACAAATAGTCTTTAGGGGAAAAACAAATCAACCAAGCAGAAACACAGGTTGCATGTACCCCAGCCCAACCAAAAAGGTCAAAAAGAAAAAAAAAATTGCTTCCCTAATGGCAAACTAGAGACATTTCACACTCAGTCCTGCAAGCCTACACATTTTCATAGCTATTAGGAATGCAACAGGTTGTTTCTTCTTCTTTCAAGAAAAGCAGCCCTCATTTGTTTGCTTTTATCTTTTCCCTTGTATTTTTTCTCTCTGTTAACCCTCAACTATGTCTCTGCAGTCTGTCCCATTCTTCTCTATTACTCCTTCAGTTCATGTCCTGATAATTCCAGGTGTCCAAATTTATGTCAATGTTCTAATGGTCAGAGACCAGGCCTGAAGTTTTAGGATCTCAATGTTGCAATGGAGCATACAGGGTCCATATGTGACTTCTGCATCTCAGAACAAGGTTATAAAATACCTGTATCTTGGAAACAGGAATACAATTAACACATCACAATGCCAAGACATTGGGATGGTTTAAAACCTACCCATCTATAAACTTCAGGTAGTGAAAATAATTTTCCTTCTCAAGTTTTTTCATTCCAAATAATCTAGAAAACAAAGCTCTGCTTCACATTGCCCTGTTTTGTTTTCGAAATGAAAGCAGATTTTGCTTTTGACTTCCAAAAAGACAGAAAAGATGTTTCTGGTCCTTGATGCGCTATTTTAAATAATTTGTCTGAGTTTACCACAGTCCTTCAGGAAAATGTAATTTCTGTTTTCTTTTAAGACTTAATGTATTTCAGTCTTCAGCATTTCCACAGAAATACGTGTAAATGTGACTGGGATTTCCACAGTCACCACTGCTGAAGATGGTTACTTCAATTGGTGGAAGTAGAGGAAACATGAGATACCTAATGCAGAACTTTTCCTATTCTTCATCTTTGGCAGAGATGCATTTTCCTTTCTTCCATGGCTGTTTTTCTACAGGAAGTGGTTTAGAATGAGAAACCAGAAAATGACTCTGCTTTCCCCAGAAACTGACAAGAATGGCTGCTGTGTGAACCACTGGCTGTTCCATCCTTATTTTCAATGCTTTTGAAAATCCTTATTATCCATATATACACTGGTTTCCCCTCAAGAATTCAGAAAAAAGTATTATTCAACATGGCATGAGGAATTAGGCTTTATCATATGATATGACAGGAGTTTCTGTTCCAAACCTAGATCTCTTACAATGGGTTGTCCTGGGTTACAGTGTATTCTATTACCATCTACATGAACTGTTGACACCAGGTGGGTGGTGTTGCCTCCACCCTCTGGACTATCTTTTGTTAATGGGTTTTACCACATGACTCATACATAACCCATTCCGGACAATATTGTGTTAATGGCCTCACCACATGACTGACAAAATTACATCGTCCCATTGTGAGATGCTCCGCCCAGAGGGAGGAGACAAGCATTCCATCCTGGATATAAGGTGAGATTGCAAACACCACGGGAACCCTGTCTACTGGCTTCCCAGAGGACAAGAGCTACCACTGGACCTTCAGCTGGAGACCAGACTGCTGAATCACCGCTTCAACTGAGCTACTACGTTTGGACTGCTACCACCACCCCAACAGGGTGTCAGGTTGTATCTGACTTTGTCAGTGCTTTTTTTCCTTGTATTATTTCACTTATTTTTAATTTTTTCCTATTGAATTTTATTCTGATTCACGATCTCCTACTGGTTTGTTTTCAAACCAATACATGGGTGTAAGAAACTATAATTTTCCCACTTAGCCAATCTTCCATTAAAAAAATACTCTAAACCATTCTATAGTAATAACTTATATTTTTAAAAAGGCTATCTGAAGTGAAGCTGGACAAAAATAAATCTATTAATACATAGTGTTTGCAGGGAGGCACATGAAATAAATGTTTTATTGCTTCATTTGTGATAGGCAAAACTGAAGTTAAATCAAACTGTCAAAAATTAAAATTAACCCTCCTAAAGTATGCTTGTATGCATCCTTTAAACTGTCAACATCTAAGCGGGATATCACCTCTTCTGTATAAGAAGAAAAAGAGAGGAACAAAACCAGCAAAAAAACCAATTTAATGATTGCTTTTATGTAAATATATAGGCATGTGCACTCGTGCAGAAGAGCATACACAGAGTGATAACAGCCTCTATACCAATCACATAGACAGAAATGATGTCATTATTATCCATCTGCACTTAAAATGCATTTTCCATTAATACAGAGAAGCTTGTGCCAGACTGACAGTTACAGTACCGCCCTTGCAACCACAAGGTAATTGTTTCCAAAGGGAAATTACAAGCCAGGCCTTGCAGGGATTTCTGTTAACAACATCTGCTCTCTGAAAATTTTTCTAAACTTAGGGCTGACTTGAGAGCTTAAAAGAGGTAAAGATGTGTTTGATTGAAGTAGATTTGCACTCCTGTGTAAGTTTACTTCCGAGTATCACCTTGTATAGATCTGATACAATTCTTTTTTTTTTTAAATCTACATTGGTATTAGGGACTTTAATTAGTATTGAAGAAAATGTTGCCTAAATTACAAAAAGTTGTGAAATCCTACTGCTTCATGATATTCATTAATTTGCCTTTTTATATTTTAAACTAACCATTGTATCTAGGAAAGAAATGATAATTGTAAACCAAAATCAAGAGAATTTTGTAAACATAAATATAATACTATATTATGTCAATTTGCATGGCAATAAGGAATATAAGAACTATTACAAAGTCAGAAGTAAGGTTCATTATGTATTACAAGGTGTTATCTTTGAATATTAATTGATTTTTTAAATTAATCCACATCGTTTCATATCCTTTTCAACCCTGCTTTCTATTAATATTCTAGCAATGAAGTTTGCTGCGGTTTAGTTCTTTGTGGATCTGTGTACGTTTTCTCTTCAAGGCCTCAATAAATACATTATACTGGATGGAATATTCATGGGAAGACTTTCAGGATTCTATTATATAAAACAGAGTTTGTAATTCTGTACAGTCAGAGAGAAAAATCTAGAATTTATTATTTTATTGTTATGCCAATCACTCTATACTATTCTACCTCTAAGAATGTAGTGAACAGACTGTGTTAAATTGTTAAAACATAACACTCAAAATATTCACTAATGATGCACCCACCTATAGACTATTTTTTTGTCTGACAAACTGCAACCATCACCCAGGCTCTGAGTGAATCCCTGCAACAGCAACCAAAAACCTACCCACCTGGACAAAGGAGAACACGCTGTATGACCCCAGCTGGAACTGGCTACCTAAATCCATTAGGAGCTAGATGAAAAGGTAACACCTAACTCAGAAAGCAATAAATAGCCCCCCCTCAGGAGGAACACAATGCTCAGATCTACAACACCAAATGAAGCTGCAGGCTGAGGAGAAGGATTGCCAGATGTAGGAGCTGAGCTGTCAGCAATGATCACGGTGAGCTTTCCATTCCCAGGGGTCATCTGAATTGGCTGGATGAGCAGGGCCGAGCTTGATTTGTGTGAGGTCTGTGTTTGCACGGCAGGCATCACTGGCCACAGGCTTTATTTGTCCTGCCAAGCAAATCAACTTTAGGTTGTGTGTCAGTGACTGCTGTGATCTGCTTGAACAGCCACCATGCCAATCTCTCCAGACATCCAGAAAAGTATGTCATGGCTGATGAGCAGGTAAAACATAGATGAAATCTGCATCTCCTGAGTCAGTGAATCAGTCCACAAAAGACTTCAGAAACCCTTTTTTGACCCTTAGTGAACAGAGGCCCAAAGGCAAGACGAAGGAAGAAATTCCCAGCCTATTGTTCATACGAGACTAAAACCAAGACTAAGGAGTCACAGGGGACCTAATCCAACATTGCAAGGGATTACATTTTGTTTAACTGACAGTGTCTCCCTAATTGTTGTAGAAAATATGCAGCCTCAAACTTGCCATTTAGCAAAAAACTGAGGAAATTGAGTCATAAAACATTTTCAACTACATGCTCTGTGTACTTTAGGCATTTCACCTGGGATAAACTCAAAAAACAGTAGAGGTGCCCAAACTCTTTCTTTCCCTACTGTATTGGTTTGAAAAGACAGGTGTCTGTTAAGGAAGGCAGGAGCCTCCCTTGGAATGGAGAATGCAACCCCCTTCCCTCCAAATTATTATAATTTTGAAATTAAGGGTTTTCAGGCAAAGATATGAGGAATAGGAATAACAGCTCTTTACTAATATATATATATATATA
>VZRO01006535.1:135115-170915 GCA_013397915.1 Daphoenositta chrysoptera
TTTTGTTTTGTTTTGTTTTGTTATTTAGTTTTGTTATCCTTTCTGTGTGTTTGTTTAATAAATAGTGTTTCTCTCTTTCACTTTCCTTCGAGGAATTTTTTTCTTTCCCGAACCTAGGTTTGGGGGAGGGGTGGTGGTAATCTGCCTTCCCTCAGAGGATATTTCTCCTCTAATTTGGCCGACCCGGCACACTTCTCGAGGCTGAACGGACCCAGCTCCCTCAGCCTTTCCTCATAAGAGAGATGCTCCAGCCCCTTCCTCATCTTTGTTGCCCTCCACTGGAGCTGCTCCAGGAGCCCAGAAGGGGACACAGCTCTCCAGATATGGCTTCACTAGGGCTGAGCAGAGGGGCAGGATCCCCACCCTCAACCTGCTGCCAATGCTCTTCCTAACACTCCCCAGGACACCACTGGCTTTCCTGGCCCCCAGGGCTCACTGCTGGCTCAGGGACAGCGTGCTGTCCACAGGACCCCCAGGTCCTTCTCCACAGAGCTGCTTTCCAGCAGCTCAGCCCCAGCCTGTGCTGGTGCATGGGGTTATTCTTCCCCAGGTGCAGGACCCCACATTTGCCTTTGTTGAATTTCAGATGGTTCCTCTCTGCTCATTTCTCCAACCTGTCCAGGTCCTTCTGAAGGGCTCACAGCACTCTGGCGTATCGGCCACTCCTCCCAGCTTTGTGTTATCAGTAAACTTGCTTGTATTCCTGTTTCATGCTGTATTGCCTGTAAAATTTACATCAGCTGGAAGAAAATCCAGGATAAATTAGAATACAGGGGCTTCTGAGAGTTTTTTCATTTGTACTGAAATATATATTTGTCCACTGGTGCTACTGTTAGTATGGTACACAAGTTAATTGCATTCATATGATAATAAAGAAAACAAGCTAATGTTCTAATATAGGAATCACTTTTAAAGAAACATGTTTCAGTGAAACAGATTTCACTGTAAGTCTTGTAAAAATCAAATTATTCTATTTCTACTGCCTTGCCCTGAAAAAGAAGATGACAGTATATGGCAGTACAACGTACTTACCAAAAAAACTCAAAAGCACAGACTAAAAATCTGGTCAGCCCAAATTTTTAATGACAGACAAATGATGGCTGCTTTTTCAAAATAAGTATGAAAACAGCATAAACAAATGACAATTCCAATGCACAGTCCTCATTTTCAACAATTTAAAGCTTAGGGACTTCCTGAGTCCAATCTTGTATCTATGTTGCTGTGTATGTTTATATGAAGAGACATTGATGCAATTTTTTTTTTCCTATGAACTAGCTCTTTTGGGAGTGGAATCAAATACTATCACTGTTCCAGCCTGTGCATAATATAATAGTGTCATGTTTCCAAACTTACACAGAGAGTAAAGTGATCCTGAAATGAGGACACTTAGTAAAGAATCAGAGGGAAAATGGTAAGAATTTTCTGCATATAGTAAGTAATTTAAAAAGAAAATACCTTAGAGAAATAACACCAGAAAAGGTTTGGGTTTTTTAATGGTAATTTTTTTATCCCCAAGCCTTTGCTGCTGAATTTATAATTGTACAACAAATTATACAGAATGTAATATATCATTTTATGCTACTTACTTAATACAACATAATTCCTCTCATTGTCTTTATTAATACAATATTCGGAGGAGGAAAAAATTGATTTATTTTAAAGTTATTTTTGAAATTATTATAGTGGTATTAGCAATTTGCCCCTGCAACCCAAGAATGTACTGAGCATGAAAACTGAAAAAGATGTATCCATGAGATTTTAGATTTTAAAACAAATATGCATATATATAACACAGAAGAAGAAAACAGATCCTTGGATGGCATGGCAAAGAGTCACAGAAACTATGGAGGTGTTGGGCCCCATCTTGATGACAATAATATAATGCCCATTGCCCCACCCTCCACCCACACAAATACACAGAGAAAGCTACTGAAATAATGTTATTAAGATTAAAAAGGCAAATACTCAGATGTAAAGATATTTAGAATACTATGGTGAGTTAGTTGCACATCTTGTTTTTCTGAAATAATAGAAAAAAATCACTGGAAATGAATCCTGTCTATCACAGTCCAACCCCCCTGCCAAGGCAGGGTCACCTGGAGCAGGTGTCCTGGGTTGCAGCGTATTCTATTACCATCTACATGAACTGTTGAAACCAGGTGGGTGGTGTTGCCTCCTCCCTCCGGACTATCTTCTGTTAATGGGTTTTGCCACATGACTCATAGATAACCCCTTCCAGACAATATTCTGTTAATGGCCTTACCATATGACTGGCAAAATTATATCATCCCATTGTGAGATGCTCCGCCCACAGGGAGGAGACAAGCATTCCATCCTGGATATAAGCTGAGATTGCAAACACCACAATCAGCCCTGTCTACTGGCTTCCCAGAGGACAAGAGCTACCACTGGACCTTCAGCTGGAGACCATATCTTCCACAGAATCACCGTTTCAACTGAGCTACTTCATTTGGACTGCTACCACCACCCTAACAGGGTGTCAGGTTGTATCTGACTTTGTCAGTGCTTTTCCTTGTATTATTTCACTTATTTTTAATTTTTTTTCCTATTGAATTTTATTCTGACTTGCGATCTCCCACTGGTTTGTTTTCAAACCAAGACACACAGGAACGTGTCCAGGTGGGGATTGAATGTCTCCAGAGAGGCAGAATCCATGATGTGCCTGGGCAGCCTGTTCCAGTGCTCTTCTACTGTAAAGTTCTTCCTCGTGTTGAGGGGGGAGCTTCTTATGTGTTGGTGTACGGCCGCTGCTCCTTGTCCTGGCACTGGGCACCACTGGAAAGAGTCTGGCACCATCCTCTTGGCACCCACCTTTGAGATATTTATATGCATTAATGAGATCACAAAGTGATAACTGTGCAAGGACCTGTATGGTAGAAATAGGAAAGATCTCTCCATGATTAGGGAAACTGTATAGTTCTTGCTAAACTTTTATCAGGTAGACAGTAATTAATGAGTCCACTTTTCAAGCGGTTTGACTTGAAAATCAGATTCAAAGTACTCAGCTCTCACAAATACGACAAAGTCAAAGGTAACCCAACTCTGTGAAGAGCTTTGATGAGTCAGGTCAAATTTTATATCTGAGATGACTTGCTTAGAGGAGATCTTTTTTCCCTATGTGCAATAGCAAAGCTAGTTAGTTGAGGTCCCTGACCTATCCTATTTCTGACTGTTTGAAACTTCTTCCATAACACATTTTGCTACCTACTCAGTTAAGCTGATTCAACTCTGCATGTGCATTCATGCTGTGAGCCAGACTAATGAAACCATCAGTATTAAAAAATAATAACACCCTTTTGAGGATATTCAGCAGTTTCTGTTTGTTTCTCTCTTTCCCATTAGATGGCTTACAGCACCACCTTCACAAGCAGCTGAGGGTGCAGGGCTAGGAATGACTGATAACATGGTGAACAGAGGCAAACTGGTGCAATAGTTTAGCCACTAGAGAGACCCGCAGAGCACGGTGACACCTCAAGCCTGACTCTGGCAGGGCTGGTATCGACACTGATGCCAATTAGCCCTAGTGGGCTCCAAGCAGTCAGATGTTGAGCCAGGTGCAGCTTGAGGTTAAGTCCTCTCATCCTGTCATTAGTTGCCTGGGAAAAGAGGCCAACCCCCTGCCTGGCCACAATCTCCGTTCAGGTAGTAGCAGAGAGTGATAAAGTCTCCCCTGATCCTCCTTTTCTCCAAGCTAAACAGCCCCAGCTCTCTCAGCTACTCCTCATATAACTCACTCTCTAGATCCTTCACCAGCTTCATTGCCTTTTTCTGGGCATGCTCCAGCACCTCAATGTACTTCCTGAATTGAGTGGCGCAGAACTGGACAGAGAACTCAAGGTGTGGCCTCACCAGTGCCGAGTACGGAGGAAAAAATCACTTCCCTGGTCCTGCTGGTGACACTATTTCTGATACAACTGAGGATGCCACTGGTCTTTTTGGCCACCTGGGCTCATGCTCAGCCAGATGCCAACCAGCACCCCCAGGTCCTTTTCTGCTGGGCAGCTTTCCAGCCACTCCTCCCCCACCCTATACTGCTGCATGGGGTTGCTGCGACCCAAGGGCAAGACCCAACACTTAGCCTAGCTGAACCTCATTCCGCTGGTCTCAGTCCCATTGTCTTGGAATTATTTGTTTTACAACAGTTTATGCTATACAATAAGTACTTATCACTTCTCTTTCAAGTAATTATTTTCACTACTACATCTGTAATTATAATTTCTGTAATTTAACCAGCTGTTTTGCCTGATTTTAAAAGTTGCAAAGTAGCATTCCAGGTGATGTGTTATTCTTTAACTATCCTTTCAACCAACCAGTATAAAACACATAATCAGTGTCAGTGGTTAAGCGATATTTTATCAGATATAAATAGAATTTTGCTGAACATCATGTGTGTTCATGGCCAACACCATGTGACTCCATTGTTCAATTACCTGGGATATTTTTTATTTGATAACTGTTTTAAATCTGCTTTAGTTAATTTACCATTTTGCTTTGAAAAAAGATACAAGTTACTGAATGTGAAAATGGGATCAAATGGTACTGTTGCCTGAAATAATGAACTATTGTACTAAGTACTTCAGAGAGGCCCAATGATTTATTCTGGTCCCATGTACATTCACCCTACCATCATGGGCAGAAAAAGTCATTATTATATGATGAGTCATTATAGCTCTGTGATCACAGAGAACATTTTCTACAGATATTCAATATCCTTCCAAATTACATATTTCACAGAAGTAGGTCAAATTGAGCAGTGATTGAAGACTAACATTTCTGCAAGTACCCAACTATCCAGATTTTATCAAGATAATACTGTAAAGAAGTGCTCTGCATATTAAGAATGGCTTTTCTTTTTGTAATAGAGATCTAAAACTGCTGTGGGTAATTCAAAGGTCTTTTCTTTTATGACCTCTTTTAAAGTTCCTGCTCTTGTTCTCTTCAGGTGTTATTAACTCCTGTTGTACGAGATCAAGGTAAGTTCTGAGTCACTGACAATATTACCAGTTCTACATTAGAGTGAGAGGAAAACAGCAGGGGAACTGAGCATGGAAATTCCTGATCACGTGGAATCTTCTGCACATCGCAGAAATGCGCTGGCACTATGGAGCTGGGGAATATCAAAGGGTCTACTAGCGCATGTCTTTGGATATCAGATTGGCACCTATTCTTTATTGCTTAGTTCTCATAAGGAGCTTTTAATTTTCAGACTTTTGTTCCTGGTGAACAAGATCAAGAAACATATATTGTAGATTTGTGTCTACCCTTTATATTGCCCTTTACATAATTTGTTGGTCATTTCATTCACCATCCACATGTCCTTTTAGAGATAATCCAGTCAATAGTTACCACCTGGACCACAATGCTTATGAAAGTAGAAGCCTGCAGAGTACATTTAAAAATAGATTGTGACTGGGTGCCCCTGTCTTGGGAAAATGATGCTCCTGGGTTCAAACAGAGGTCGTGGACCAGCAGTGACATCTCGTGCCACGAAGGGAATTTGGTGTCCGAAGAAGATATAGCTCTGGTCACCATTAATCGACTCAGAAACAGTAGCTGCAGATGAAGCCCCCAGTGTGGAAGGCTATATAAAAAAAAAAAAAAATTCTTGTGAGTTTCTGTAATAACGGTAATAATGTAACACAAGGATAAAGAGAGGGCTTAAAATAGTACAGGAGAACAATCACAAGGTCTAAATTTGGCATGGCAGCTCAGCAAAATAAGTAGAAATTACAGGACATTACCCACTGAACCATTACTAGATTTTTTGGTAGACATATTAGAGGTGGTCAAAAAGAGAATTACCATTCTGTAGGAAAATCTGACATTTTGGAATCTGCTCTTATTATGATTAAAATGAAAAATCCAAATGTCAACATTTTCTCTGATACAGTTCTAGGGAAGTATTTCTTTGGAAATGTCAGAATTTCAGCACAATTTTCTTATTAACAATGTGAAATCATTAAACTATGAAAAATTATATATATGTGGATATATCTGCTATTATTTACAACACGTGAAGTAGTAAGACGTTTTTCAGAGCAAACTGAAATGATCCATTGCAGAAATGAAAGATGATGAAATCATAAAGAAATAGTCTTATAATGGTGAAGTGACAAGTTTTCTTGTGACAATACTTCAACTAGTTTCTGTAATTATGTAGGAATAATATTATGTTCAATAATACTGTCATATCATTTTGATCATTAAAATTTGTAAGTCTGTTTTGTACAATCAAGGCCACAAGCACAGTGATTGCCTTATATTATTTACTAACTGTTAACTCTGAGTCATTCAGATAGTTTCATAGTCAGTGTTTCATAAAGCACCCAGATATTTTTTGCCTTTAAACAGCCCCATTTGTCTGTTGGAAGGTGACCTCTTGGGAAGAAAAACAAGTTTTGATTCCAGTAAAATAAACCTAGAACTTAAATTAAATTACTGTTACATTAATTACAATCTTATTTAAAAAGCAATTAAATGCTTGTTTGTGTATGTTCTTACATTTATATTTTCACAGAGGTGCTTACGGAAATTTAGCTATACAACTCCAATAACTGCTGAAAATTTATTCCTTAATGTGTTATTTTGTAGACTCAGTAAATAACAGCCTTGAGGTTTATGGCCTAAGTGTACTATTTTTTTCATCAGCTATGTATCCAGGTTTTTTTGACAGCTGGGAATTAATTTACAAAAGTAACACTTCATAGATGATCCTTATGCCCTGTAGCATGCTTAGATGTTGGAAGGATCTTTTAATGTGGATTTCATTGCTTCAGAGGGTTTTAAAAAGCATTTATTAAATTTAGTGTTTCGTTGACGGAAAATCACAGGATGCAAGGGATAGAAATTTCACTTTCCTAAAAGCTTAAGCAGTACAGTTTGTTAAGGCATCCTCACCAGGGCTTATCCCTGTTCTGATAGAGTGTTGAGTAGCCATCAAACTCCCAGAGGAATTGGTTTAGAGCAGTGTTTATGTGTGTGTGTGCGTGTGTGTGTGCAAGAGTGGGATATCATTTAGTCTAATGCTGGGTACTGGGCACTGCCCTCGCCAGGTCTGTGCATGGCCAACATCCCAGAAGCAAGTCTTCACCCGTTCTGTGAGACCTGGATGTGAGGTCTCGGGCACAGTTCTTGGATATTATGGCCTCATGTGGACAGTCTGCATTTTGTTTCAGAACTAAAATAAAATCCTATTCAAGTTCTCTGTTAAATTACATCTGGAAATTAGTAAAACTGTCAACACATCAGCCTCCAAAGTACTTGATTTTTAATAAGGAATATTTATTTTATTTAATTCCTCTCCCTTTAACTATGGCTCAGAACTGAATGCTGTGTGTTAGTTCACACTTGTGATCTCATCAATTTAGTTTCCTGTGTAAGGCACCAAATGAGATGCTCATCCCATCAGAGCCATTTTTACCAACCTGTCTTGAGATGCATGTGCTCACACACACACACACCATGAGCATTTCCCAAGTTATGTTCCAATGGCAATTTCAGAATTTTTTTCTGAACCATAAGGACCACAAGTGGAAATAATTTTAGAAAGGCTTCTGAACACTGATCTTTTTATGAGCATCCAAGATTTCTGCAAGTGTCTGTTCAACCAGCTCTGCTTCCTTCGTACCTCTCTCACCTGCTTTTGTCTCACAGTATCTCTTGGTGTTGCTGAAGAGGTGCTGCTGTAAGTCAGTCACAGAACCCCCCTCCACCTCTGCATGCCAAATGATGGCAAGAAGAGTCAGGCCATGCCTGCCTCTGCTTGTAGATACTTCTCTCTTTCCCATCTCTGCTCTGACCTCTTGGCCAGCTCCCTGCACTTCAGTGCTGCCAGCCTCATCTATGTGTGTGTTTCACAGCAGCCTGGTGCAGCCCATGTTTCCCCTGGTTCCAGGGCTCTAACATGTGATTCCTTCAAGAGCACAGCACACACATTTACATGCAGAATATTGCTCCGTGTGGTTCCCTGTCTTGCAGGGACAGTACCTTGGTACTGTCATATTCCACTTGATGCAGTAAATTTTCTCCACACTTCTCTTGAAAACATATTTCCATAAATTTATTTTGCTCAGTTATCTGTCACATTTTTGCAGATTTTTCCAATCAAGTTTTACCTTTGTAAGTCCTGTCCCTGCCCTACTACTAGCCCTGGATACTTTATGATAAATTAACAACATAGGGCCAAGTTAATCTTTCAGGTCAGTCTCTCAATTTTCCTTAAGTCCTACCGAGTGCAGCTTGGAAAATAAAATCAGTTTATGCTATTACACAATTTAAAACTGCAGCATTTAGTAAACCCAAATATTAATTTGACTATTACAATACCGGATATCAACATCCTAAGTAATTAACCTGAATTTTGAAAGTATTATTTTTTCAGATAACATAATTATTTGCAGGTTATTACATAGCACGGATGATTTGTCTTTGTCAAATAGATTTTTATTTGTTAGTTTTAATGATTCTCAATAGATCTGATTGCTACCATGCAGAGAAGTAGAACAAAGTAGATAAGTGAATGAATTTCCATTTTATCCTAAGCTCAAAAATTCTTCAAGCATATCTACTCAAAGTACAGATAAATTAAAATATAATTTGCTCTTTTCTTCCACTTCAATAGTTTCTTCCACTTCAGCCTCTATTATTCATATAATGGCAAGCTCTAGGTCACTCTATACAGGCAGCTGATATTTAGCAACTGATGTTAGTGGAGCTTAATTGATTGTCTTGTGAAAATTGTATGTTTCTTGAACAGAGAGCAAAATACATCCCTACTAGCAGATCCTTTTTTTCCTGAAAAAGATCTATGAGAGAGCACTCAAAAAAAAATACAATGAACATAAGTATTGTTTCTCAATTAATTTCTCTTCAGACATAATTAAATTTTTATTATCAATCAATATTTATGGAAATGGCTATTATGGACTTCAGGGACAAGTGCATAAAATCTTGTTTCTTTATTCAGATTTTATTTGTCAGAATTCTTGGTGCAGAGTTTTGTTATTCTTTTGTAATGCGATCACTTGAAGATCCCAGTCTAAATCTGGTATGACAATACAAACCCAACATTTTTATACAAAACGTAGGGGTGGTTAATTGCAAAAAGTCAGCATAAACTTTAGACATTCATCTGTCCTGACATAATCTTCTGGAATGTGTCTGGATAGTGGTTCCATAAGGTAGCATTTTGGGGTGTGCATTATTAAGGGCATTATTAATTTCTCAACTATTGCTTTTTCATCCAATCCAAAATATTAGTGATTTCTCCAACTTTGTTTTAGGAATGTCTAATCATTATAGCTAAATTTACTTTTTTCATTTCTACTGAAGAATATTTCTTGCTAGCTCTTTTATAGAGAAGTGCAGGTCAGCATCTTCACCCTGTATTTCATCTTTGGCTAAAAGCATTCCCTCATTCCATATAAAGGATTTTCTTAAGACCTATAGCCTGAGTGACACATCTAAGAGACAGTCTGTACTGTCCATTCACAGAGATAAAACTCTCACTACTTTGCATCCCAACATCTGAAAGTATTTTTTTTTTAAATTTCAGATTAGAGAGGGCATTCCTCCTAAATAATAACCATAGAGATGCTGCTACAAAGATTTTGTTTCTACTCCATCAAGTTTTAGCCATTAGCCATCTCATCCTCTCTTCTCCCGCTGCCTGCCCCTTCTGTACGGTGTTAAATATAGTTCTCTTCTCTATGTCCAGTTTGCATCCAGTCTTGCTGGTAATTATTCCTTGTCAGGACCACAATTATATTCTCTCTCACCTTGGAAAGACTCTCTTTCCATCTGGAAAAAAAAAATTCTTTCCACTTGGAAAAAATTTTCAACCAAATACCTGTGTGCTTAACACTACTCTTCGCCACTTAAGGGGAGCTACTTGTACACAATTGTTTTGGTCTTTATCCTCTTTAAGTAAACTCCTTTTTATTAAATTTCCTAGGGGAAAAATAATGAAAACGTCAGGCAAGAGGTATAGTAACAGTACTACCTGTCATATTGATGTGCATGGTCTTTTCCCAGTGCTTGTATCTATCTGAGGTTTCATCTCTTGTGTTTAGAATACTGATTGTGTGCAGAAGAGACCTTTTGTTATTGTTGTCATTACTTTCTAATACGGTGGCTTACTAGTCCATGAGCAGGACTGATGCTAATATAGATAATGGCAGTAACATAAGCAACTTACTCTGGGAAATGATCATGCACAGGATGCTCTAATGACTGGAGAACTGCAAAAAAATGATCTTCTTGCTCTCTTTTTCTTTGCAGGGAACTCTGATGCCTCTTAAGTTTTCTACATATGCACCACTAAATTAGCTCAGATTCTGGTCCAGTGCAAGCTATTACGTGTTAACTAGAGTCACTTCATGAACAAATTTTCATTTAAATTTTTGACATCTACATAAATGCAATGAAACCAGTATAAGTCATTTACAATCTTCAGGCAGTCTTTCCTGAGTCACACTGATCTTGTGTACAGACACTGCAACCAGCCCCCTGTGCTGTGACGGAATGATGAGCTGGAGAGCCTTACACTAGGAAGCAAACTAGAGCAGAGAATACATAGCTCCCACAGGTCAGTATGCTTCTTTATGATGTGTTATACCTTCCACCTATTTCTTTGGCAGTTGTACATCTGACTTTCAACAAAGCAATATAAATAAGGAAATTCTGTAGGCTTAGGTTGCTTTCTGGAACTGTTAAATCCAGGACAGGAAGAAGGCACAAGATTAACAAGGCAGATTAAAACCATACAAACTTAAAGGAAAATGTGGTAAATTAGGCACTTAAATGTGCTAAAGTGCTTTAGACAGGGAAAGATTTAGATATACAGGTGTCACTAGACTTCTAGAAATATAAAGAAAATGTTTTACCACCTGAGAGGGCTTAAAGAATGCTGTTTCATGTCTCAAAACATGGTTAGAGAAGGAAATTCCCATAAAATAAGCCACCACAACAGGAATAAGCAGAAATGACAAAACAGAAATCCCAGGCCTAATGAAGGTGATGATTTGAAATTAGCATGAGACAAAATTCTGCTGCGCAGACTATGAGAATTCAAGGTAAAATTTATCTGGACAAAAAATTAGTATGGTGGCAAAACTGTGGGAAAGGATACACATGCCAGTCCAAGCTGTGGAAACAGCATCTGTGCCCCGTAGATAGCCATGACCTGGACTTTATAAAAGTGGTGCCTCCAGAAGAATGACTCTGGGACCTGCACCACTGAAAACCAGGGTGAAGAAGGACCAGTGGGATGCCTCAGGGGCCCACGGGGTGGTAATATCTTCTGCTTAATCTCTCTCTCTCTCTCTCACTCTCTCTTTCCTCCCTCCACACCCCACCCTCCTGCCCCTTCCTGTTTCTTTCTATTTCTCTACCGCCCATTTGCTGTTAAATAAAATCTCTACCAGCATATGGTCTTGTTTGCACCTTAATTTGGGCAGAGGCATCTCTTATAATCAGATCTTAACACCACCTAAAACTTCTCTTGAACATAGGCAAAATTCAAAATTTTAAAATACTATATTTAGCTAGGAACACCATCTTCAAGGAGATCCTCTTATTTCATGTTTAACTCATTTTGAAGAATATGAGCAATGTGATAAACACTCCCTTTAAGGACTAGGTTTTACATTCAGTGACATTTGTAACATATATTTTTCTCCATTTCCAACAGAATATATTTCAATTCCTTCTCTCAGTATAACGAGGATAGTGAAACTTAAATCAGAACATGGGTAGACTCCAAATCCCATTTTCTTACAGTGTCCCAGGCCTCCATTTCTTAGTCTTCAATTTCTTAGGAGAAATTACAATACAATTCCCCTACAGTCCTCTGTAAGGTTTCCTATATTAAGCCAAGCTATAAAAAAAAATTCCAGTATCTACGGTATGTGTTAAGTAGAATTTATTAATCTACATCCAAAAGAATGATCTGTAAGAATACTGTTTAACTTAAGAACAATTTAAATGTTCAGTAGCCCATATGGGATTAATGACCTAGATGCCTAGATATCTACAGAGTCCATGAGAATTTTCGCTCATGTATCTTGGATCTACAGTGTCAGCATTTATGTCTCAGCTGGTCATTCAAAGCTCATTATAATGAATGACCATAAATGCATGAGGTACATTTCAGTTCTATTTTAGCCATTAATATTAGGATGAGATTATACCGTAGAAGCACCCTCTCACTGACCATGAGAAGTCTACTTTGTATGCATACATATTTATGCAGATGACTCAGACTCCAATGGGTCTACATTTTTATTTGAAAACTTAATGTGTTGCTTATTGTGTGTGCCAAGGTTCACCTTCATGGAGTGGTTCAGCAGCTTTTGAGTGCCTCACTTGTAGTACTTCTAATTCAGCACTAGACCTAAATCTTCTGATAATCTACTAGGCACAGTCTGAAACCAGCTACGCTTGTGTGACAGTAAAGACCATATTGCTGAGAACAGAAATCTCTGTGGGATCATTCAAATTCCAAGACACAAATGAGGTACATGGGAAGTGAAAACTTCTTTAGTCTCTGAAATTTTGTCAAACGTAAGAAAACAATTTCCTGCTAGATCAATGATTGCTTTTTCAGCATAAGGATGGATGCAAACACCCTCTGGACTTCTGCATTTGTTCTGGATAATCGCATATTTCGTGCTGACTTGTGACTTCCATACCCAGAGCCTGGCATGAAGAAACGGTAATACACAATACCTGCTGTGAAATTTATTGCTTTAGTCTCAGTACTTAATGTTTAGTGAACAGAGGATTCACCTACTGCAAACAAATCCACTCATGTTCTGGAATACAGAATATTAAATTCTTTGAGAGAGGAAAGAGACCCTCATATGCAGCTAACATAAGGTAGTACACTTTTTAGGCCTATTAAAAAAAGAAAATCTGTGGTGCCATGTGCCCATATGCCTATAAATATATGTTGCATCTGTGTAGAGTTATCTTTATTTTGAAAGCATTTATCAGACAGAATGGTTCTTGTTCCACTGGGCCCACCTTTTCCCTATGGAGTTCTGAAGTTGTAGTACTTGTCTGGCATAGTGTTTTGAAACTACAGAGGCTCTAATAACAAAAATATACTTCTGAGACACCAGAAAGTGGATGCAAAGCCAAATATGAAGTGATACTCTTCCTTTATGAAACTGAAATTGCCCTATGTGAAAATTACAAGAATTTTAATGCATTTTAAATTGTTTTTTTCATATCTCAACAATGAGGAGATAATAGGACAGACACTACAACTATAAAGGAGCATACCTGTAGTGTTTGCTTTCACACTTTCTCAGGCAGCTTTTGCCTGAGGGAGTCTCTCAATTATTCTAGTTGTACCAGCTCCAAGGTAAGCTAAGGCTAGGAGACAGAGGTAGCATGAGAAACAAGTACCACATCTTTCTGTGCCCAGCAGTGGTAGTATTGTTGAATCTAAAACTTGCTTGACACTGTGAAATGACCATAGAGTAGAAAGATTAATTTCCCTTTATCATCATATTTCATCAGCACAAAGCATTATCAATAGTTCATTCTGTCTAGGAAATTACTCCATCATATCCACTTACTTGCTTGAATTTATTGTTACGTTTAGAGGAATGGAACATAACCTGTCTGTGCTTACTTTTCAAAAAACTGGGTCAAACATTTGGAGATGTATAGAGTATGCTGTTCACAGAAATAATAGGATATAACTCATCTGTTCTCTTAGGATCTGATAATTCCCTAGTGAATTAATGTTATTTTACAAGCAGGAATCTCAAATGCATTCAGTACTTCTCTGGGAAACTACTATTCTAAGAGTGGTACTTTCTCCTGTGCAATTGAAATAAAAATTCCAGTGGGAAAGGGAAAGCATGAATGAAGCCTTTTCATTACACATCCAAAATATCAGATTGCTGTTAACCTGTTGGAGAAAAGAACCCTGAAAAATGAAAACTCTTGAATCAAAAGCAGTGAATTGAGAATAGGAAAAGGCTGACAAAATCATTAGACAGTTTGGACTGTTTGTGCTTCACTGTGTTACTTCTCCAGTAGATGCTGGAGCAGTTAAAGTTCCACACAGGAACCAGCACCTGTGACTTTGAGGCTGCTTTCAGCTGCCTCAACTAGGTGTCATCCATTTTCTCCCTCTGATCAGGTAGCCTGTGGCAAACACCCACAGCAGTGTCACCATTACTAGTCTGCCCTTTTATCCTAACCCGTAAGCTACCTTTAAATTAATCTCATTAATCACTAAAGAAATACTCTTCAGCAAGGTGATTTTCTAAGTCATTCATTTAAGTGAAAGTACTGAAAACTTTAAATAGAAGGACTGTCAAGACACAGAGTTTATCTGTGAATCTCACTAAAAAGTAGTCTACCAAAAGTATTTGTCTACCTTCTGAGATGAAGTTAATTGGATTTATGCCTTCTTTCATTTTTGTTCTGATATTCCATAGAATGTTTATTAATTTTGTCACTTCTGAACAGTCTGCATTAAAGAATTTGGTCTTCTCTGGTTTTGTCAGAGGAAATGGTACTCATTCTCTGATACTTGCCATTTGTTTTCACAGTCAGAACAGCTATTGTCTAACTGGACTTCTTCCTGTTTTGTTTAAATCACTTAGCACTTGCATATATATGGTCTCTGACATGGAGGAGGGCTGGGTGGTCCCAGTCATTCGTTTTCATCTGAAAGAAACATACGAACTAGAATGATGAATTCTGTAACAGGCTCCCTAATAACGATAATCTTATTTCAGCACCTCATAGACTGCATTTAACTCAAAAGGTCCTATTTGAATTTGCTAGTGAACATTCATACATTCAAGTATAATTTGTTGTCTAAGGCATATAATTTCTTTAAGCTCGTACAGAGATCATTTTCTATTCCAGTAGAACTCAGAGTGTATAACCTCTGTATAGGAAGCTTGCCTAAAGAATGGCATTGTGCTTATGACTACAGGAAAATAATATTGCAAGTTGTTCTCTGAACTAAATAGCTATGTTACAGTCCTTTTTGACTACAAAATCTTGACCTTTAATATTTAAAAGAAAAACCCTTGTATTTTCTATGCAACTTTTCACTAAATGTAAAGGTTTAGCCATAGATTCATCGTACCCTTCAACATTTTCTATAATCCTTGGCAACAACAACAGGCAGGAAATATTCAAAAAACTTTTTTCTATAAAAAGACTGAGTTTATTTCAGACTAGGAAGAGCTGGGTGTTGCACAGTCTCAAATGTTTAACATCCTAAATCCTACAATAAATGTTGCACTTTAAAAATACATGTAGTATATACACAAATGAACCTCATGGATCATTCAGTCCAGTAATTTACTGCTGCAGGCAGTTAGGTCATGCCATATACCATAGTTATCTGTATGCAACATGACGTTTCTGCATCCATTAGGGATGCAATATCCAGGGGTTATTTTAGATTTGTCCAGTAGGGAGTCATCCTGGGATGGTAAACTGCAGCTCCACTGTCCTCTGCTCAGAGGTCACTCAAAGCTGATCCACTGATGCCCTGCAGTAAATAAAAGGCAGCTAACCCCTCTTCCACTGAATTAAAAGTTGCTTCACTTTCTTTTAATTATGCCAGAGAGTGAGTCTACATGTGGGCAGACACCATGAGTGATGGAGTGACTGAGCTCTTGTGTATGTAGGGAGTGAAAAGCCCAGTTACTTTTTGTGGAAGTAGAGCAAGTTAGCTTGCCTTCACCACTGGAGGGAAGCTTCTTATCATAGTGAGAGTATCGATGTTTTGATACCTCATTATCTCAGAACAATTCAAAGTATCTTGTTCTGAACTTATTTAAAATACTTTACTAACTAGATTTTGTGAATTTTAGATTTGGGTCCTTTTCAGTTGGGTTAAACATCCACCTTAAAATAATGATTTGGGTTCCTTTATAGGGCAGTCTTTTCAGAAACAAACTCTGATGGCTAGAAAATTGTTTTTGAATTTTCACCTACATTTATTCATGATGAGTTACCCTTGTTTATCCTTCCTCTTCAGTTTGCATAACATTACTCCCCAGTGCAGTTACAGGTAGCAGTCTTGACCCTTCACAGCTGTACAAGAAGAAACTAATTTGCCTCAGCCTGTGTGTTAGATTCCCTTCTCTGATACAACTAATAGACACTCTTCACATCTGCATTCCAAACTCATCTGCCTTGAACACATGCGCAATGTGTACATTATTACCAGTGAAGTTTCAATAGGGTCTTTTAAAGGAATTATTACGATCCTCACAGGTGTTAGAATATCATTACTAAAGCAACTTCTGATAAATTAACTTTTTCAGTTTCCAAGTGTATTGGTTGTTCATAAGTATCTTGGACTACCTAATGTATTTAGGTGACTGTCTCCGTGTTTCTTCTGCTTAGTGATCTAACAGCTAAATGCAAAAAGTCAGGGATTTTAATTTTTCTTGATGAATTTTTGCTCAGTTTTATTGGATCAATAACAATCTAACTTTTCTCACTCAGTACCTCACTCCTAGGCAATGTCTTTGAACTTGTGTCTTTGTCAAAGTCAGTAATGCAAACCAGTTTTCCTGCCACCAACATGAGCTGAGGAATGCAGTACTGATATCCCCCTGATTTACATTCTCTTTTCATCACAACCAACTACATTCTTGTCTTTAATAAGTTTCACGTTCGTTCAGCAATTTTTGTAAACAACTATCAACTCTAATTTAACAATATTTCCATAAGATTGCACAGATGTATTTATTAAATTTTTTTAATCCTACCAGATCAGGTGTTTTATAAAAAAAGATAGAAGACTAATTTGGCACTTCTAAGCTGGGAATCCAACTGCTCTCAACCCAGTTGCCATTATGCAGTGCTTTAATAAATTCCCCTTTCAATACCTGTTTTGTTGTCTGCCACTCTCTGACAGCAAAATAATGAAGCGATGTTCTTCATGGACACATTTGGTGACAATAAGTTGGTTTTTTGTTTGGATTTTTTTGTTCGCTTATTTTTTTTCCTGAAGGCATTATTTCTGCCTTTTTTTTTTTTTTTTCGTATTTATAAATGATAAGGAAGTAGACTATTGTCTTTTTTGGCTTTACAAGAATATAGTATTAAACCTCTCAAAAATGTTCAGGACCATTCTTTAGCTGAAGATGCTCCATTGACATTTTGACAAAGATTTTATGTC
Source organism: Daphoenositta chrysoptera (assembly GCA_013397915.1). Lineage (NCBI taxonomy): Eukaryota > Metazoa > Chordata > Aves > Passeriformes > Daphoenositta > Daphoenositta chrysoptera. The sequence goes on from VZRO01006535.1 coordinate 152,310, forward strand.
AGGCAGAAGTATAGACTACTAGAACTAAATAGGTGTTAGCTAAACTCCAAACGTCATAGTCAATATGACTTTTTCCTTCTCAGTCATACAGTACCCTTCTGTCTTGTGATTTAAATGATAACTCAAAAACTTATAAGATCTGAATATGTAACGAAAAAAGCCAATAAAAATGTCTGCAGTTCTGCTAAAGTTCCATTTTAGTGCACCAAAAAAAGATCAATTGTTTCTTTTTCATATTAATTGTAGTAATAAATATGATCAATACATAACAAGATAATATTAGGTATCAACTAAAAGATTCAGTCATAAATGCCCTATTTACCAGGAAACACTGTGACAGCATTCCATCCAAATATTCTGAGATTCCCTAGATCTTTTAAACTTCGGAGGTACGTTTGGATTATCAGGTAATATATGTTTGGGTTAACATATTTTGTATTAATAAACTGCATTCTTTAAAGGGAGGAAAACAATTGCAAAGAGCTTGCATGCCCTGACTTCTTATTTAACAGAAAACAGATACAGTTAGGGGTCTAATTCCATTAAGTTATATTCGATTTCCACACTCACGTGAGGAATCTAAATCACACTCATGCAAGGCCACTCCATCAGTCCTGAATAGCCCAGCTAGTTCTAAGGATAAAAGGAAATCAAAAGAGGTCAAGCAATCACTCAGTGAAAAGAAAAATTTAGAAGAGCCTGGAAAAAAGGCTTTTTAGGTGGCATCTTTAGGATGAGGTTCTATGTTTTATCTTTTTACTGATTGGACATACTAAGCATGAACTTAGTGTCTACGATGAAAGCTATGGTAATATCACTAATGGATGCAGAAGAGGAAATTTTAGAGTGAAAAAATTTTTGAAAGAACAGACTGAGTTTACACTGTGCTACAAGTTGAAGAAATTAAGTAACTTTTCAAGTAATATAAAAAAATCATCTAATGGGATCACTGCAATAAAACTGTCGTTACTTTCTTCATATCAACCTCACCGAGTGTCACAGAGGTCACATTGGTCCCAATCGCCCTCTTCATTTAACCTGGTTTACATCAGGTTAGTACAGCAAAGCATTCTAGTGCTCACCTGCCTGGCACAATCTCTTCAGCCACAAGTGGAGGCTGTTTATTTCCTGTACACAGCTACTTTAGTACTGCTGACATAGAGAATAAAAACAGGGAGGAAGATGTGCCAGGAAAGATTCTGTATGCTTTAGTTGTCCCCAGAAAATGGGGCAATGTTTCAGTATTCATCTGACATGCCCTAAAATGTGTGGAGCTGCTATGATCTACCTCAATCTACATTATCAGGATGATGTACAGTCTTTGCTCTGTGTTCCCACGTGGCATGTCCTTGTTTTACTTTGTGCCCCTTGGTGATAACATGTCAGAGAAAATCTTTGGTGCAGATTCATGTATCAAGCAAAAGGATATTTATGAACTTCTGTTAGGTCACTTCCATTTATAAATAAATGTCCACAATCTTTTGTAGGCCAACTAGCATATTTTATAAAGTTGTCAACAGTATCCCAGAAAAAGCTTTTGTCAGTTAAAGGAAACTATTGTCAGAGTACCCAGTACAGATGAATATATACTTCAATTTCTTGAAAGTTGTGTATCAGAAAATATTTTCCAGAAGAAAGAAAACATCATTCTTAAGGCAGATAGACAAGAAATAAGTTAATTTCCTTTCCATCAAAATATAAGAGAATAAAAATGCATTAAAACATTTATGTCTGGAAAGACATTTCAATATAAAATCTTACCCATTTTGGAAAATCTATAGGCGTGGAATATACGAAACAGGAAAGAATTACACTGTCTTGAACATTGAATTTAACTTTCCATTAACTTATGATTAAATTATGCTGATGTGAGGGTTATTGTGCCCTTGAGCCAAAGTTTAACAGTCCACTTAGAGTCTAGTAATGGAGATTTTAAGAAATGATGATTCTGTCATACTGCTGGAGTTATAATAGATATATTTGGATGACTGTTCACATACAAATGTATTCAAATGAAAAGAGCATCATATCAATCATGATCTGCAACACATCATGGATTTTTTCTGGCACTTTATCTATTTAAATCACATCTAAATTATAAATACTGTGAATATCAGCAGTTAAAGTAATATTAGCCTAACAACAAAGGAGATGGATAGCAGAAACATTTTGTTACTTCGCTGTGACCTGCAACTTCATTGCATTTTATGATACTATTGCAAGAACTTGCCTCGCCATTTTAACTTTGTAGAGATTTCTGCGTTATTCTTAAAACTCATTACACTGCAAAAGCACAGACCTTTGTTGAGAGGCACATATTGTGTGCCTTAAATTGTATACTTACTGACTGCATGGCCTATAAGGCCCTGAAATAAAGCACCCAATGTTAATAATAATAACACTTTTAAATTTTTTTTTTAACATCATAGATGTGGAGCATTTCATTTACTTCGCTTGTTTTGACACCTTCCCAGCTTTTATCCTATTCTAGTGACATTTTCTTTAACAAATATTTTTGAGGCAAAGTGGCAATGTCTATACTTCAAAACTGTATCCAGGAACAGGTATATGCCTTGAAATGAAATCTTCTCTTTCCTAAGGACATTTTCTACCTTTTCCCTATTTCCAAAATTATGGGGTGGGACAGGGGGATGGAGGAGGGGAAGCCCATCAAATCACAAAAACTTTAATAAAAAAAGCTGTAGATAAGTAAAGATTTTTCATTATCTAAACTTCTGGAAAATTTTTCAGACTAAATATAAGCATTTCAGTATAAGAAAAATTACTAAGTTTTTAGAGTAAGCCAAGCTGTTCTTTTTTGTTAAGTGTAACATGATACATGCAACTCATCAGGGAGAAAAGGTCCAATTGCATATTCTAGCTGTGCTTAATGGCTGTTAGAGACTAAAATGGTTTGTGCTCTAAACATTGTTATGAAGGAGTTTTGCCCTTTATAGCAAAAACTGTATAAAGAAGCTACAACCACACCTCCTTGAAGATGCTTGACTGGAACTTTGGACTGAGTTAAGTTCCCTAGAAAGATAAAGGGAACACTATTGTTCAATCATCTCAGGTCTAGGGAGAAACCAACAAGGCTGAGGGAAAGGAATGCATCCACAAGAAAGCCAGACCCTGCAGAAAATCATCCCTGGCTGGGTGTGGGGTGGGGAAGGCCACAGCCCCCAGAGGCCAGGTTTACAGACTCCCTGCCAACTGAGGGAGGCGGGGAGGAGGTTTCAGGCATGTGGCGTAACCTCAGGTCGGAGGCACTGAACACCCATCCTCCCTTACACAAACTGGCCCAGCTGTGGAACCCCCAGTCCCACAGGCCACATCCACAGGACATTCACATGAGAGGCAGCTGAGGGGGTGTCAGAATCCATCAGAGATGCCCCAAAGCTCTCCCCAGAGGCCTTGCACCACAGAAAGTTGCACCATTGCACATGATGCAAAGTGATGCAACAGATCTAGAGTCTGCTGCAAGAGACTGTGTCAGACTGCACGCCCCCCTCCCCAGGGGAGGTACCTGGGCATTCCCACGTGGCCTGAACATATATTGATCCATTAGATTCTATGTTTTTTGGGGACCCTCACCACTAAGAAGACCAGCTGAAGAGGACCATGAGGATCATCGGGACACCAGTGGGATCCATGGAGTGGTGATGTTTTCTTTAATCTGTTTCCGTCACTCTCTTTCTGTTCCCCCTCCCCTTTTTTATTTCTTTCTTTCTCTCGTATTTACTATCAAATAAAATCCGTGTTATTGACTGTAGCACATGGTCTCATTTGCACCTTAATTTGGGCAGAGGCATTTCTAATAATTTTAATAACTGGACTGTAACAATGGCAAAGGATACAGATAGAAAAACAGTATATGTGGGTCTGATTTGCACACTTCCTTGATCTGAGAATAAATAAATGTATGGAAGAGCATATATGTAGGTATGCGGCCCCCAAAGTTCTGTGATTAGTTAAAACAACCATCAGAGCACAAGAACAAAATATCAGTCTATCTCAATGTTCTCCCTCTGACAGTGACTAAAAAAGTATTCTTGGGGAAGAGTACAAGAAGCATGGCCTGTACAGAGTGATCATTTCTAGAAAAGTGTAGTTTAGTACCTCTAACCAGAGGTGGTAGTTGAACCATAATGTTAAATGTTCTCTGGTGGAGCTCAACTTTATGAATTTCTTTTTGATCCCGCTTATACTTTGACCTCCATGAGACTTGCAGCAATGAGATCCAGAGTTTAATAATGGAGACGCAATGGAAACTGTTCCCAGTTTACCTTCTCCACACAATATCTGCTCTTATGAACTTCCATTGTCTTTCCCTTCATCTCTTTTTCCATTCTGAAGAGTCATAGACTACTTTGTCTGTCTTTACACGTCTGCTTTTACAGCACCCTGTGGCAATGAATTCCAGAATTAAATAAAGGAGGAAAAAAAAAGTCACACGTTATTTGCAATGGTACAAACCATTATGTTATCTTCCTTTAGTCTTTCTAATCTGAAGAAGTCTGGTCCATTTTATAAGTAATCTTCACTTTTTAATAGGAGATTGCTTCAAAACTTCAATAACCTTTGCTATACTTCTCTGCACCTGAGTTCTTTGTTTCTTTTTGATAAAGGAAGACCAGAACTTGCAGAAGTTTTTAAGTTAAAGGCACATCATGGATTCTCAGTGACATAATGATTGCTCCAGCTCCATTTGTTTCTCATTCCTTTTGAAATGATCCTAAACAGTATGTTTGCTTTTCTGACCACTGTGGAGCACGTGATAAGCTTTTCAGAAAACTATCTAAGGCACTGTTTTTTTCTGAGTGATTTTAAGTAATTTAAAGTCTATCATTATGGATATATTTTTCTCCATGTGTATTGCTTCTCACTTGCCTACACTGAATTTCATTTGTCATTTTTTCACCTAATCATTTAGTATTGTGAAACTGTCCTGTCTCTCCAGGCAACCAGCTGCAGTTTCTGCTGTAAGAATATTGTTTCAGAGGCTGCTATTAGGAGTAATCATTCAGACCTGTTGTCATGTGAGAGAAACTATTGTCTTTTCTGACTTGTATTCAAGAACCAATGAGAAGGTACGTATATTTACCTACTTTATATCTTTAGATGTATCTTTATATGCAGACTGATATAAAATTAAGATTTATGTAAAATAAATATTTTGATTCTAATTATACTTTATAATGAAATGTACACAATGAGTTCCGAGAGCTAGGGTGAGGAGGGATGATTTATTTCTTGGTAAGTCAGAAGTTGTTTATTAGCTAGCAAAGTAGACAAAATGACATTTGATTTAACAAAGATACATTACCATTCCCAAGGATGTGGGTTAATCCATTTCTTTGGCTTAAGAGACATGACAAACTGTCTGTCTCTTGCAGAAGAAAGATATAAAAAGTTTTGAGGAAAGAGATTATACGTCTGGAACCTTGAGGATTTCAAAGGAGAGATTGGCTATAAAAGCTAACATGCATCACCAAGACAGGGTGCTCTCTAGTAATTCAACATGAGCAGCATGATAAGCAAAAATAGAAAATCCCTGACAATCACCTTGTCTGGATGACTTATCAGAAACCACCTAAATATGAGATAAAGGAAGAAAAAGATAGTTCTTAAGCAGGTTAAGCAGAATTTTACTTCCACCACCAACCTCCCTTTAAACTTCTGTAGCTGCTTTGCCTCTTTTGCACGTTCTAAGAAAAATAATTTATTCTGCATTTTACTTACCAGGGAGTTAGATATATGACACATGAAACACGACTGATAAGTTTTGGCAATAAGACATTCCTCACACAAAAGTGGAATACATTTCTTAAGCAAGTTTCCTGAGATGCCCATAGCAGAACTCACATTCCCAGGATAATCTTCTGAGTAGAGAAAGCATAAAAGAGTGTGCCCATTTTCATCTACTTAAAGCAATTAAAGGAGTGGCAGCTGGAGTGGGATGGGTTGGGATTGGATGGGATGTGGGGAGGGAGAGCGATCAGGAGGGTGATTAGTATTTCCTGTAACTATTGGCAATCAGGTTGGTTTTCTGTACTGGGACTCTGACTGGACCCTGCAAATGCCTTTTAAGTTTTCTTCAGCTACTTTTATGAATTGGATATGAGAATTTTCACTTCATTATTCTTCATCTTTATGATTAATGAGGTACGGGACAGTGGAAAACTAAGCACAAAATCATGGGTGTAACTTTTCTACAATTAGGAAATCTGCTCACCAATCCCCACCTTCTGGTTCGTATTCTTCAGTCATTTCCTAATCCTTACAAGAGGACCTCTCTTCCGTCTTATGCTTTGTTAGGTTTTTTTAAACCCACGTATCTCACATGAATCAATTGCTCACTGATTCCTCCCATACACCTGTGCAATACATCATCCTTCCAAATCACCTGTTCCATAGTGTGGAACATTGTCCCCATGTGTTTATTTATCCTGCTCTTTATTACAATTTTTAATAAGCTGCCTGATATTGAAATCTGGTCTCCAAACACTTTTTAAGTTTTAAATCTTATTTTCCTCCATCCTCTCCTTGAACCAGCTTTGTTATAAGCAGTAAATTATGCCCCAATTAAAAATTGGAAGGAATATATCATTCTTCTAAGCAAAAGGGGTTTTAGGTATGCTCATGTGTCATTTTACAGCACAAGCCACTCGGAACTATCACAATACTCAATCCCATATGAATTTTTGCTCTAAGACCTCATACAATTTTCTGGAAATCGACAATTATGAGAATAAATTATTTCTAGCTGATCTGCCTCTCATCTGAAAATTAAAGGTTCAATTGTATGCAAGTGGTATTTTTTTCTTATATGAAATAGCTAAAATAGAACAAATAAAAATGAATATAGAAATGAGGTAGGACTTACTGCTCTAATGTCAGTATGTAAAGATACGACTGGCTCCTATCTAGGAACATGTTGTTAAGGAAAGAAACAGGAATTATCAGGGAACAATTCTCTTGGCTGCGATGGGTATCTGACAACGAGCAGCTCAAACTCAGTTTGTGGTATCCATTTCTCTGCAATAATTATACTGGTAGCCTAAGGAAATTACCAGCCTCTAGCATTTAGATATCTGAATTTAGGTGAGATGAAGCATGTCTTTATTGACTGCTCCACAATGACACTGTAGTTAAATGAAGGAAGCAAATGAAAGTGGGTCAAGGGGGACAGAGAAGAAAACAAGAGCTTCTAATTCTTTCTAAGGTAATTTTAAAAATAAAAACAAACAAAACAAAACAAAAAATCCTCCCAATGAGTACACTCTTGTCAGACACCATGTTATCCTATACAAATTTTGTATTCCCTTAATGCCTGATCTGCTATGCTTTTACTGGTGTTGCACTGCTACAAGTGTGTGTCACCCTTCCCCTTTTTGCATCAGCAGGTGAACAGCAACCCTGTTCATGCAGAGATTATGTACTGAGTGTATTGTACTGCGTATGTGTTGTTGGTAGGGGCCCACTGACTCTGCTTCCAGGTCACAGGCGGGGGAAGTAACAGTGTTTGCCTAAAGCAAAACGTCTTCACTGGTTTGCTTCTTGGGGTAGAAAGCTATTTATCATTGCATTCTCATAACAAATTTCTGTAACAAGGGGAATGCTTTACAAAGCAATTTCTTTATAAAATAACCTTTCTTTCTCCTCTCATGTAATTTCATACTTCCCCTCTCTAAAGAAAAAAATTGTGAATAAATAGATTCTACTGCTTAACCACTTTATTTTATCCACCACTGTGCAAATCCCATTCTTCCAGGTGCAAAGCTGTCCTTTTCTTTTAATCCTTATCCTTTGCCTTTGGTCAGTTATCCCTAGAACCTTGCCCCATCTGTCCTTCCAGGCTCCTTCAATCTTTTACCATTACAGCTACAAAGAGAGGAAGACTGCAGCTGGGGAGGGGGTGGGAACACAGATTTATATGCAATGTTCAACTGGTATTTAGACAAGGAATTTGCCTGCAGCCAGTAGGAGAATGAGGTAGATTAAATTAGTTTGATGTTGTAAAGAAGTGAGTGACATTTTTATATTTTAATTAAGTGAGACTAACAACTAGGAAAGAATAGGAATGCAGAAGCAAGGAGAAGAAAAAAAAGAAATGGAATGAAAGAGCAGCTTGCAGGAAAAGATGACTAAATAAGATTACTTTTTAGATCCTGCATTGTAAAGCAGGGGATTATAACGAGATGAATATGAAAATGTGAAGGTAACAGGAAACATAAGCAGGAATTTATAATATATTTCAAATGACCTTTTTATCTTGGAGTCTGCAACAGAGAATAATCCGTCACTCAAGAAAGCTAATTTTAAAAGAGCATTCTGGGTATTACTGTCATCTAATGCACCTTGTTTAATATCCTGTTTTTTCATCAGAAGTGATATATCACAGGTCAGATTCCATTTCACTGCACATGCTGAGTAGCCATTGAGTAGTCACACTGATTTCAAGGAGAAAACCTAGCAAGTAAAATACCACTCAGTAAAGCTCAGACCTGACCAAATGCTTTTGTCTGTATATCCAGTCAAGGTCCTAAATATAATACAGAAAAGTATGGATGAGTTATGCCCCCAAACTAGCCAGAACTTTTTTATAGAAAGAGATACTGGAGTACTTTGATGTAAAATCATGGAGATAATAGACCAGGTTATTTCTATTCAAATTTAGGCATGTACAGGATGTCACTGAGCAAATAGAACCCCTATACAACAAGAGCATCTACATTTCCCATGGAGCTATGAAGGTTTTCAAACAGATTGATTCAGATCCAGTGTAGTTAGACTTCCCATTTATTTCAGTGGGATAGTACAAATTCCCAGCTATGACAAACAGTGTCTGTTAAATGCCCACAAAGGTACATTCTTTCTTTTTAGTACATAATGGTTCTGTGTTTTCTTTAATATAAACTTCTCTAAGATGTCTTTGACATTTTTAAAATCACAATCTAAATTTTATCCATTGTGTGCATAATATTAATGCCAAAATATTCTAGTTGCCCAACTAGTTTATAATAAGATGGTCCACTAGATTTAATTGTTGTTATCAGAATATTATTGTTCCAAAAATTATGAAAGAAAAGGTTGCCTTCTAGAGGCGCCTATCACACTCATTACCTGAAGAATAAGCTTAGATGACTAATTTAAATTAAGGGCCTAGCCTGGTGAAGTTTATGTGTGTGCTGAGTCTTGCTTTATGGGAGTTTAGAAGCATCCAACTTTGACAGACATACAGAATAAGAAAACATATATAGCATTTAATAATGTCTGACAGATGTCTTAATGCACTTCGCTCAATGTATCTCGTGTAGTATGGAACATGCTTTTTGCAAGAGTAGCCAACTTCTACTCCTCATATCATCTCTTTTCACTGTCAATGCAAAGACAAATTCATTGATCATCACTTTTGACCAAAGAGGTACTAGAAGTGACAACTCTGCTCTTTTATCTGGCTTTTGTCACTCCTTTCTCTTTACGAAAATTTATTATCATTCTGTAATTCTTATTGCAGGTCACATCTCCATATGTTTTCTTGTGGCTGGAATCATGAATTCAGAAAATTCTTCTTTAGTCAGAATATGCGTTAACTTTTACTGAAGTTAAATTATCATCATGTTTTCAATGGAAGTGTTACAAGCTAACACTGCAAGCTTTTCTTTTACCTTAATTTTATATGTTAAGTACAGAAAAATAAACTAATATTTAATTTAAAATGCTCAATTATTTCAGGCTAATGGCAGCAATTCTTTTTAAGTTAACATTGCTTATTCCCCCAGCTGGTGTATTTTTATCCTTGTAATCTCCTAATTCATGCATTATGTCTGTGTGCTTGGTCTGTCCTCATGAGAAGATTTCTTTAGAAATCAGAGTAGTGTGAAGTGCTAATGGCTTTCCAGTTGACTAGACTTGAAAATAACTTTTGAAGTATTATTGAAATTCAAAGCTTTTCTACCTCTGTAAAGTAGCATTGGTGGTTTTGCTGGGTCATAAGCATGTGATTATTTGAATATTTCTGAGTCAGTTTGTAAAATTTTTGTGCAGAACTGTCCTTTGTGCATATCCACACAAAGAAGAAAATCATAACACCCATTTGTTATGGAGGGCTTTCTTTTCCCCACTGTTTTCTAATTACAAAGTGATGGCAATTGATTTTGACTAGTAAATGTATTAGTTTGAATAGAAGCAATAACAAAGGTGTTAAAAGTATTCTTCTGTATGCTCAAATGGGGGAAAGGCATAATGTCTTACTACTCCGTAGGGAGTTATAACACCTGTTTTAAATGTAAAGCTGCAGTGAGCATTTTAGCAGCTATCTGAACTCTGGAGAACAATAAAGTGCTTGTAAACTCACTTGAATAAGTTCTCAACCTAAAGGGAAATAGTGAAAGTAAGAAAAAAATTTGAAACATCACTCCAATTGCTATAATTTCTAAATGCTCACAGATGTTACTTGTGTTTAGGAAGTCAGTTCAGCTTACCCATGCCACCTAATTACTTTCTAATACCTTTCCTTTTAGAATCAAGTGAAAGCAGACAAATATCTGTAAACACTAAGACAATTTCAAGTGTATTTTATGCATCATGTTGCAATCCTTTGTGAGAATTCAGTAATAGAAATATCCTTCTATGGTGCATAATCTTACTGGCTTCCTGCTTTTGATCAATGTGTATCCATTTGTTTTCATGTATAGGATGGGAAATTGTGTTGCACGGACACACCGAGTTTGGTAAAAGCTGAAAACTTTATTGTTGTGGATTGATTCCAGTAGGCAACTAAACACTGCAGTCTGCTTTCCAGCAGACTAGTTGGGGAGACATGAATCACTCAAGGAATTAACAACTTAAAACCACTGATACTGAGCTAGATTGATTTTCATACTAAATTCCACTGTTCTTGTCACACTTGTGTCATCCAAACTGTATACATGATAAAAATAGCTTTCATAGGAGCATGGACTCATGAGGGTTAGAAGGGACTTCTGAGGACTGTCCAGTTCAATCTCCTAATCAGAGCAGTTCCAGCTGGAGAAGGATGCTTAAGGAATTTTGTGGTGTATTGACCCTGGCTGGATGTCAAGTGCCCACCAAAACTGTTCTGTCATTCCCCTCATTGGCCGGACAGGGGAGAGAAAATAGAATGAAAGTCTCATGGGTTGGGACGAGGACAGGGAGAGATCACATCTGTTACTATCACAGGCAAAACAGACTCAGCTTGGGGAAATTCGTTTAATTTTATGCCCATCAAATCCAGGAAGGATAATGATAAATAAAGCCAAATATTAGAAAGCATCTTTCCTCCACCTCTCCCTTCTTTCTGGACTCAACTTTAATTCTGAATTCTCTCCCTCCCTCCCAGAGGCACACGGGTACAGGAATGGGGTCTTCAGTCAGGTTATCACACATTGTCTCTGCTGCTCCTTCCTCCTCACAGGGAGGACTCCTCACACTTTTTCCCTGCTCCAGCATGGGGTCACTTCCACCGGAGAGAGTCTTCCACAGGCTTCTCTAACATGAGTCCTTCCCATGGGCTACAGTTCTTCACAAACTACTTGAGTGGGGGTCCCTTCTATGGGGTGCAGTCCTTCAGGAACAGACTGCTCCAGTGTGGGACCACTGCAGGGTCACAAATCCTTCCAGAAAACCTGCTCTGCCATGAGCTCCTCTCTCCACGTGGCCACGGGTCCTGTGGCTACTCTCTTGCCCATACAGCCCAGTACGCAGCTGGCCTCCTTTACCTCAGGGGCACCCTGCTGACAAAGGTTGGTTGCTGTCTATCAGCACTCCACAAGCACCTCCTGGAGGTGCTTTCTGTTCCATTAACTCCCAACTGAAAACAGGGGGCAGGATTTGGCCTTTGGTGAACTTTCTGAGCTACCTGCCTGGCTATTTCTCCAGCCTGTACAGCTCTTTCAATACATAGAAGACCTGTTCTCCAGTGGTATAATCTAAAAACTGCTAACATCCCATCCCATGGTCCAGGCCACTAAAAAGCATCTTATATATCATCAGATATTATATCGGTCCCTGAAGGATGCCACTCATGCCTAGATATCAGGCAAGGTTTTGGATCCCCTATCTCACTATTTTGATCCCAGAAGCCCAACCAGTTTTCCACCTAATTATCCAGCCAATATTTAATCTATATGGTTCTAAGCATACTATGAGAGTACAGGATGAATCTTTTGCTAAAAGCAAGGTAAACAGCATTTACTGTTTTTCCCATTCCACAAAGTCCCTTACCTCATCACAGAAAGCTGTCCACTTCATCAGGCTTGTTCTGTTGCTTGAAAAATGACAAATCCACAAAGTCTCAAAGAAGTCTTCTTTTTATATCTTAAAAATAACTTTTTTTTTGTTTTCTCTAAAAGATCGGCAAAATTTGATAGAAAAGAAAACACTGATTTCCTTCAGCTTCAAATTACTTTAATTAAGGTAATTACTTTTCTATGCGTAGGCTTCTACTATGATACTGGCAATTAGGTCATCCAAAAAATTTTAAGTAAATGATAATAGGTGAAGTATTTATTTAAAGATTCTAATTGAAAAATATAACCATTATTTCTACTAAATATAAAACATGCAATTAATCCTGTAAAACTGATTAGAAATTTTCCAAGAAATAATAACGAGTTTCAACATCTTGCAGCATTGAAACAGACGTGACATTTGCTATATCCAGCAAATTTTAGTTAAATACTTGCTACCATCTTGAAAATAATTCAAAGCAAACATTATTGTGTTCTAATTAATAAAAACAATTAGTTTTTGTGTGTGTATGTGTGTGCAGTAGCATATTTTTATCTTTTTCTTAATTTTTTAATCAATAGTATAAAGCTAGTTTTGGAAGTCTGAACTATTATTCACCCAACAGGTTTAGAATTCTAAAGCTTGCACTGTATCTCCACTCAGATAATAATCTTTTTGTTAATAGTCACCTTGCTAAAATTTTATGTTATCTTGGACAGCCCAACATTGTACAGTTTTCATTGACTAGTGTAAGAAAAAATGTGTAGCTGTGTCTTGAAAACACAGTCAACCAGATAGCTAATGAATAGTGATGGCTGAGATGAATTCATGGACCTCTATGACTTGGCTTTTGCTAATTATTCAAAGCATCTGTAACTCTAGAGGTGTAAGTTTGAACTGGAAACAGAGGCTTTTTGGTGGATAAGAATAACTGGCAGAAAACTGTTTGGGCTACGATAGAGATGGCTCTTTCTAAATTACGGTAAAGCAGTGTTCTTCAGTTCAACCAGTGTGCTGTCAAAGGTGAAGACTAGAAAATCTGAGTGAGGAGGCCATACTGGTGCTTTTGGTTATAATGAAAAACATAAACTTCTGCTACTAAGAAGAGTATATAATAATAGACCTCTTCATCCAAACTACTTTTTTATATGGACAATTTAGTACTCAACATTTCTTGTGGAAATTTCCATGTACCCAGATACAAACTGAAATAGAATATGTATCCTTAGTAATTACTTTGTATTTAATTATTTAATTGCTTAGTCTGCTTTGAAATAAAGAGCACCTTTTCTGTTATCCAGTCAACTTCTAAATGGTAGAAAATTTTAACACATGGCCAATGGCCTTCTTTGTTAATTTACCATCATTTTTTTAATATCTGCAGCTGTGTAATCTGATAATTTCAGTGATGTCATAAACCACTGTAAAAGTTTTCCTAAGTTTTATTTTATATAGCATACATTTAAAAATTCTAAATATCAGGTATTTAAAACTCTGAGGGCACATTCAAGAACTACTCCTTTGATTTTTCCATCAACTTTTGTTGGCATATTGTATTTCTTTACAGATGTTGATGATAATGATGCTTGTTGTTATTAATATTATTATTATTATTCATTATGGATTTCCATTTCAACAAAAAAAATGTTAATATTTGAGGGTTCCAAATTATCTGCACCTATCCAAAATCACTTGTGCTTCTTATAAAGAAAAAAAAAAGAAAAAATTACTTTCCCTGAGCAGATAAATTCAAGTCTACTATTAAATGCTCATCATATACCTGGTTTTCCAGATGACCTATCCAGTTTCTGCTCTCTTTCTAGTTGCAGATTTCCATAAACTATGGCCTTAATTATACATTTTTTTTGGTGGTCTTTTAGGGAAATAGATAGCTTAAAAACATTAGCCTGCCAGTGTGGAGAACAGGAACAGGGTGTATTCATAGTAGGAGATCTAAATTTAAATATCCGTGTTAGATGTCTTAGAGAGACAGGAGAGATGACAGAGGCTTAAGAACCCATCATAATGAGTGATGATCTAGTCAATACGTTTAGTAGAGCCTGAAGGTAGATTCGGGTCCTGCTAAGCTGTCTATAGGTGTAGAAAAGGCTTGTAGTGCTGTCTGAGGTGCCCTAACAGAACTGGTGCCCCCACATCACTCTGCCAGTCATGACAGAGGCTCTGCAGGATGCCTACATCCTTCTGGCACAGCAGCTGCTGGGCAGGCAGGATGCCCTGAGCCATCATGACAGAAGCTAAAGACCTAGAAGCATGCATGACAGAAGCATTTATTCACTTGAACCCAACTTCCCTGGCTTATAGGATCTATCCGGTAGATAGTTTTCTAGGGATAGATGTTTAGTAGCCACTGCATTCTGTGGCCCAGACATTTGGAAAAGAACTGCTGCCCCCCCCACCCCGAGCTTTCTGCACCCAGGCTATACACTTCCAGCTCTCTCAGAATCTCATTGTACAAAAGTTGTTCCAACCCCTTTATAATCTTCTTAGCTTCAATATTTTACAATAATGGACAAGTCATAAGTCTGTACTTACCCCCTGAGAAAACAATGACTAATGCATATCTGATGTCACAAGCTTCTGTTCAGTAACTTGAAATTTTCTCATGAAAGATAGTAAAAATGAAAAAAAAAAGAACTCACACAGATTAACAAGTATCTCAGATAACACTAAGCTCTTTTGCTTAAGCAATAACAGTTTCAGAGCTCTGCTCGCTAGCACTGAAAGGGAGACAGCTGAGGTGGGATTTAGTTCTCTAAACACACAGCCAAGTTGATTTTCTTTGGTGATCGTGCTTGGCTTACAGTTACGCCTCTATAAGCACCATGTGTTACCCATGAATCCATTAGTGTATCTGATAATCCATAGCAGTTCTTTCAGTTCACCTGGGATCTCTAAAATATATCTGCTTAGCCAAATTATTTTTTTTCTCCCAGTTTGTGTGTACATCCCTTATTTCTTCATCTTCCTTTGTATTTAGTTTAGAAGTCACCTTGACGTAGACATCTAAACCCAGTATATTCTTTTGAGACATGGAGTTTACAGGAGACTTGTCCCACTATGGCAAATAAAGAACAGGTAAAATTTTCTAGTGTACCAAAAATGGCACAAAATTCTACCTGTGAACAAATTAATTTTGTCCGTGGAAACTATACCTCGAGATTATTCATATCACCTACATTTATCAGTTGCTCAGAATATTCCCCTGGCAAGGCACGGTGCTTCAACAACTGTTATGTATCTTGCATTGACCACTGGGAGACCTAAAGTTTTCGGGTTTTTTTCTGTGGCTCTAACTAGATGATGCAACAGTTTTAATCCATCATCAATAAATTGAATGAGTATTTTAGCCCAGCAACTGTCATGCTAGGGCTCCACTGTATCACATTGGGGTTCAGAATAGTTCTCTAGTGGCAAATGCAGAGTTGCTCCTAGTTCTGAGTATGGAAAACAACGTCAAGGCATTGATATTGTGGGCTGATATCTAAGTAACCATTGCCAAACATATAGGAGAAACACTCTGGAGGCCCTAGTCATATCATCATGACTTTGTTTTGGTGATATGGAAGGATACACAGCTAAGTAAAACCCTTTTTATTTACCATCATTTGTCTCCTTCAATCATCAACAGCATCAAATAAGCTCAAAAATCTATAATGACCTATCCTTTATATTAACTAACTGATGTTTTGGATCAGTAATATTATTTCTCACTATTGCTACAAATGAGATAAGAGTTGGGGTCTACTTTATATCGAGTAATATATTATTTGATACCTAGAGTCATATATTAACCAATAGGCATATATCAGCCATGGTTACTGGAAGATTTTATCATCTGGATTTTTATTCCTACATTTTATTTCTTCTTGCTCTGTTCCATCATTTGCTCTATAATAATATGTGGTTTGTTGAACTGATAGTGCTACTTATGCTTTGCTGAAGACCACAACAATCAATAAAAGTATATAAGGAGACAGCTGAGACTTAGCCTAAGTCACAAAGTTTTGAGAGAAAAATAAATATTATACAGGAGGGATAAATTACTTGACATTGTCATGGATACGCCAATATGGAGTTTTGTATATGAAAGATAATACTGCAAAGAAAAGTTAAATTATGCTAGCAACATAGCTTTAAGGCAAGCCAGGAGTTACTTGGGGGAAAAAAAGGCCATAAACATATTGAATGATTTTCTAACAATAATTTGATATGGATCCCTTTCAGTCTGCTTTATATTCAGTTATGCAACTATGGAAAGATGGGAAGATACATGAAGAAATGCAAAGCCATTCAAATGGAACAAGAGCAGAGTTAGAACTCTGGTCAGGGACTTAACTTATCATCTTTTGGATTGATTGAGTCATTAATTGCAGTATCAGTCAGTATTGGATGGACTTCTAGAAGTACTGAAAAGTCCCTCCTGTAGGCTGCGAAAAAGATTTGGAAGCCTAGAAGTCATGCCTGGCAATGCAAATTAAACAGAAATTGTTGAACAAAAAGAAAGATATTTTAAAAGGGTGAAACAAAATTTACTACTGGTTAAAATACACTCGCAGGCACGTTTATGTGTTTTGTGGGCAGTGGAGATGTAGACTGAAAATGCGTCTAAGGAATGTATTAAGTATGTGGAAAAAATATAAAAGGACCATTACTTGACTTCTGCTCAAGGTATATGTGGAGATATGGGGAGATACTCAATTGTCTCAAAGCCTTCTTTGAGCCTAGACCTTTCATTAAGCTATAAACAGGTTTTTTGTTATCAAAGTTGTGTTAGAAATTAGAAATTTTGATGAAGAACTTTTTCTCTTATATTAGAATAATATTCCCAGAGGATCTGATTTAAAGGTAAATTGTGTGCACTTCTGTCTCTACAGTATACTCTCCACAAAAACAGTAAATGCAATACATGCTTTGATATCATTTGTATGGTATTTATGTGTAATATATTATATTGTTGTCAAATAATGCCTTAACATTTAAAAAGAGTACTTTTTGAGTTGCTAAATATGACTGAAGGACTGTTTGGGAATATAGTCACTCCTTTTCATCCCATGCAGCAGATATTGAGAAAAGAAAACACATTGATGTTCTAATGAAATCAGAGTGCTGTGTGATGTACATGAAGAAGCAGTATTGAAAATACATTCTGAATTATCCTATGTAGCACTCATGCAGTTTCATAGTCCATCATCAGACTTTATCTGGGGAAGACAGGAGCTGAAGATATTAAAATTTAAAAGGCACATTTGCAGAGAATATGTAATGAGTTCAAGATAGATGATTGCAGTCAACTATTGAACAGAACATGTGTAATGAAAAAATCAGAACATATTTCAGGAAGAGATAGAAAGAGTAAAATCTTTATTAATACTCATAAAATCTAAGTGTCAGAAAGCAGCATAGAAATCAATGAGATTAAGCAAAAGTCAAAAGGCAGATGGCAGCAATTTCAAATGCAGATATGGTAGCATAAACAGAAGAATGTACAGATCTTTAAAGCAAGCAGAACAAGTAAAGCCATTGTATAATGCGAGTAGTTGGCAGTCATAAGTTCACAAGGACAGGGAAAAAAACCGAAATCATATTCTTTCCACACATAAACTAAATAAGAATTTCTTAAATGGATTAAATTTTGGATAAGGTTTAGGGAGAACATGGAGTTAATTAATTAAAAAATATGTATTTAAATAGAAAACAGAAGAATACATAAATTTCTAAAATGAGGAATAAATTTCTATTGTAGACTGAATATACTACACTAGATTTTTACTAGGTCAATGGAGTTCCATCACCTACACTGGACTGAGGCCCTAACATGGAAATAACGTGGCTGTATTAAAAAAGCAGCATTTCCACCACGAAGTAATATACAACACCTGCCATCCTGACAGTACAGGTGTAGATTGACAGCTGCCTTTGCCTCTCTTTTAAGTTTATATCCATAAAATATAGTACTTGTTTTTAACGATTTGGTAAAAAAAAAGGTGATGTATCTTGAAACAATTTGGAAGCATTAAAAGGAAGAATATTTCCTTTGCATATGCAGAAAGAATATTAAAGAAAAAATCAATATGAAATTATCAGCATGGTAATGTCAGAAAACCCAAATTCTTCCTTGACTAGGATTGACAAGAATAGTCTCAATAACATCATTTGTAAGTTTCTGTACCTAATGCAATTCATCAAGCAAATCAGAATTTCCCCACCACATAGCAAAGTTTTGACAAATGGAAGAATTTTACAGGGCTTCTGTCAATATGTGTAAATATAAACTTAATATAAAGAATAACATATTTAAAAAGAAAACAGAAAATTCACCATAAATAAAAT
>VZRO01006536.1:5477-41156 GCA_013397915.1 Daphoenositta chrysoptera
CTCCCAGGGAACAGGGACAGGAGGAGAGGGAACAGCCTCAAGTTGCATCACAGCAGTTTTAGATTGGATATTAGGGAAAATTTCTTCCTGGAAAGGGTGGGCAGGTGTTGGAACAGGCTGCCCAGGGCAGTGGTGGAGTCCCCGAAAGCAGGGACTGTGCTGGTGCTCCCAGGGCTCAGAGACAAATTTGAGCCCAGCCTTGCTATGGTCACAAGGGCCAAAGTGACTGGTGGGACATGATGGTCAGGGACATGATGACCAGCAAGGCAAAGCAGCCAACAGCCCTCCCTGCCAGAGCCCACAGTCCTAAAAACCCAACCAGTTCCCCCAAGTGCCCCAAACCCACCCACAAGTGTCCCCAAAGCCACCCTTCCCCTTCCAGGGAGCTCTTCTCCCACCTCAGAAAAAGCCACTCAGCCCTCACAAGTTCCACACATTCCTCAGGCCTGGGCACACGAGCCCCATCTTCCTGCAGGGCTCTGAGAAATCCCATCCCCATCCCAGTCCTGTTCCATCCCACCCCAGGGGACTCACGGCAGCGGGTACTTCCTCCACAGGACCTTTGGGGACAGTGTCTGGTAGACAGTTTTCTGCTTGCCCTCGGTGCTGGTGCTGCCGTGGCTGCTGTGGACGATCTTGGAGCACTCCATCTTCTCATCCCACGTGCCAGACATGACGTAGTGGGCTTTGCCATCGGCGTCACTCACCACCCCCGTCACCTGGCAGGGGGACACGGCTCTGGTGGCGTTTGGGAATGCCCAGAGGGACAGCACAGTCTCCAGGTGCCCAGCTGGAGCAGCTGGACGTGGTGCTGTGTCTCCTGGGACATCCCTGGCCTTGCGGGGGGTGTCCAACCCACCAAACCCCTCCCAGGTCTCAGAGCTGCAGCTCCAGCACAGAAGAGCCAAACCATGGGACATGGAGATGCCACCCAGCCCTCCCTGGTGACCCACGCTGGAAGTGCCTGAGCAGTCCCCCAGCCCCGTGCTGGGGCTCATCCCAGCGGTACTGGGAGCCTGGAAGAGCCAGGTCTGACCCCTGAAGGAGCAGGGTCCCTGCTGGATACTCACCTTGCGGGGGACATCCCTGGAGAAGTAGCTGTAGGGGGTAAATTTCAGCTGGCATTTATCTTTGGACTTATGGTTAACAATCTCTATTTCACCAGACTGGATGAAAGACACAGAACCACAGCAGGGAGAGACAGAGGAGGCGTTAGTTGGAGTGCAGGCACAAACCAGCACCGGGCACAGCAGCACCGGTGGCTGTCCCCCACACCAGCCACCCCCAGCCCCTGCAGGCCTCGGGAAGAGCCATGAGGAGATCCAGGAAGCTGTTCCCATCCCTGCCAAGGAAGCACAGCTCCCATCGTGGCAGCAGCATGTGCCCTCGGAGGGCAGTGCTCCTCCAGCCCCCAGAGCCAGGCAGGACCTGTCCCCACACCCACCTGGTCGATCCAGAGCTTGCCCACGATGATGTTGTGCACAGTGGAGGTGACTTTCCTCCACACGTAGTGATTCCCACTGGAGTGGAACTCCAGGTGGATGGCGCCTGTGGAGAGAGGAATGATCTGAGCTCAGCAGGGGCACATGTTCCCCAGAGCCCACCACCACCCCAGCACTGTGCTCATCCCCAGGGCCAGCCCTCTCCCCGCATCCCCCATCCAGGTCTGGCTCTGGATTCATCCCTCCCTCGTCTGCTTCAGGAAGGGAGGTACAACTCCTGCCAGGCTCTCTGCCCTCTGCTGAAAGTACTCATTTTAAAAGCAGGTCAGAAATGTGCTGCCTGGTTGATTCAGGCACTCTGGGAATGCTGCCCAGCCCAGGGACAGGCAGAAGGAAAATAAAATGCTGAAAGGAGGCAGCTTATTGCACTTGGCTGGCAGGGAGAGGGTTAAAACAGACAGCAAGTTGACTTTAAACACCACAGAAGGAGAAATCAATTCCTGGGCGAGCAGGATATTCCCAGAGCAAAGGAGCTTCCCTTTGCAGCTGGCATCATTTCCACTTCCAGGGCAGGCGTGTTACTGTTGGATCACTGGATCAGGAGCACAAATCTGGGCTCTTTAAACTACTTGGGGTGGAATTCCCAGAGTCCCAGGTGAGCCCAGGAGATTCTCTGGGCCCCAGGTGACTCCAAGCAATTCCTAAAGCCCAAGGACCCAGTTTCTTCAACCGCTGGGTTTTGCATGAGCAATGCAAGGCAAACCACTCCCAGATAACCCCAGAACCCACCACCTACCCAGTGGCATGATGGAGAGGTATTTGCCCCTGAACTTGCTGGAGATGGTGATGTCCTGCCACAACGTCCACCCTCGCCTGGAGTACACGTGGTGGGCGGCTGCTGGGGGGTGGTGGCTCACCTGGGGACAGGACACAGAGCCCGTGAGGACACGGCCACCCGAGAGCCCGGCTGAGTGCTCCGAGAGGTGACAGCTCCGCACCGGGTCAGCACTAAGGCTGCTCCAGGCCCTCTCTGGCACTAAGGATGCTCCAGGCCCTGGGCACCACAGCAGCTCTGGCACTAAGGATGCTCCAGGCCCTGGGCACCACAGCAGCTCTGGCACTAAGGATGCTCCAGGCCCTGGGCACCACAGCAGCTCTGGCACTAAGGATGCTCCAGGCCCTGGACACCACAGCAGCTCTGGCACTAAGGATGCTCCTGGACACCACAACCTCGGAGGGACCCAACATGAGGTGCTCTGGCAGCAAAGGGAGACAATCCAGGATCCTGCCAGGATTTGCTAAGGCTCATTCCAAAGCGTGATCCATAAAATCTTCACTTGAGCAACCACTGCTGTGAGATCCTGCTGTTCCGTGATCCCAAGATGTGGCCCTGCTTTCCTGGGATCCTGGTTGAGAAACATGGGTGTGCTGGCACCCCAGTAATCCCAGGGGAACAGCACCTGGGAAATCCCAGAGGACACAGGCCCTCAAGTTGTTCTAAACACACATCAAGACTTTGCCTTTTCCCTCACACGCAGATCAGGCTGGGAAAGCAGCCACAGCATCCTAAATCCAGAGAGTGACTTGTTAGAGGATGGTGCTCACATCGCCCTGCCCTGGAAAAGCTGCCCAAAACAAAGGTGGGAGCAGGAATACCCCAGGCAGAGGGATCTGCCCTTGGCAGGCTCTCAGCTGGTGGCACAGCCTGGCACAGCCACCCAGCATCCCCACCCACCGTGCCCAGGCCCCGCAGTGCACCCGGAGCTCCGGAATGATTGATTTCCCTGCTGTAATTACAGGCTGAGCACCCCGAGCTCTGGATTACACACACGGGCAGGGCCAAGGCCTCGCCATTAAATCCCAGTCACCAGCAGCACAAAATCCTATTTGGATAACTGGATTTCAGGCACTGGATTATCACTGCTTGGCTGGGCGCGTTGGCGGGCTGAGCAGCACGGGCAGCATCCAAGGAAAAGTCAGAGCAGTGGGAATAGCATCTGGAATTGGTCAGGAATATCAAATTTGGGTACAAATAGAGGAAAACTGGGACCAACCAGAGAAAGTAATTCCAGGCAGGTTATTTATTTGGGAGGGAACAGGGATGGAGGAAGGAGTGTGGTGAAGAGGGGGTGAAAGAGTGAGAACAGGGATGACAGAGTTTGGGAATGATGCAGTTGGGGTGTCCAGCAGTACTGGACAGGCAGGACTGGGAGAGATGTGGTCTGAGGTATCCAGGGGGGACAGGCAGCCCTGGGCTTGGCACCACAGCTGGGATGAGGCCAATAAATCCACCCAGGAGTTCCAACTGCACCCCAGGAGGGTGAGGGTGGCTGCTGGCTAAGGGATGGATCCCGGGAAGGAACCATCCACTTCCAATGGCCCAGGCTAAACCAGGTGACAGACAGGAACTGCTGCCAGGCAAGGGGAGGTGAATGTGTGACATTGCTGAGGGGGGAACCTGAGCTCTGTGACAGCCACAGTGCTGGGGTGGCTGAGGGATGAGGCCACCTCTGCCCCTGCTGCTGGCAGGGCAGGCAGAGGGGCTGCACCAGGGCTCAGGGTGTGGCTGGCAGTGTCCCACCTCACTCCAGCCACGGGCACTGGGATGGCTCCCAGGCTGGCATGGACCATCTGGAGACGTGCAGAACTGGGTGACCTCGGGCACACAGCTCTGGGGGGTGTGGAGGGACAGCAGAGCCAGGAATCTTGGGGATTATCTCCTGCAGGATCTTCCTCATGCCACAAGCACAGGGTCACACTGCCAGGAGACCCCACACAGCCTGTCCCCCATCACTGCCCGGAGCAGCACAGCCAGGAGAGGTGGGGTGGGGTGGGATGGGATGGGATGGGATGGGATGGGATGGGATGGGATGGGATGTGACAGGAGGTGCTGTCCTGCCTCAAGCCAGCGCTCTACAGGTGTCTGACCAGTTTGGGCACCCACTGCCAGGGAGGGTTTTGCCCACACCTGGGTGTCCTGCGAGGAGCTGGTGGCAGAGCCTGGCACTGCTGCAGCAACGGCTCCAAACCTGGGGATGAAGGGCCAAGCCCATCAAGTCCAACCTGTGACCCATCCCCACCTTGTCTCCAGCCCAGAGCACTGACTGCCATGTCCAGGTGTTCCTTGGACACCTCCAGGGATGGGGACTCCACCACCTTGTCCTTATCCCATTGCTGGGAGAAGAACCCGAGAAAGGCTCAGGGAAGTTCTGGCTGTCCTCCAGCAGGACAGGAGCACCAGGATGAACCCACGGAGCCCCAGCCCTCACCTGCTCGCAGAGGGATCGGAATCCCAGCTCCTCCAGGCGGTCGAGCTCGTAGGTCTCCCCCAGGAGGGGGTTGAATGGCTTTGCAGTGCGGTGGACAGTGGTGGAGTAGGAGGACACGGAGAAGGCAGCCACAAAGCACATCTGCTCCGTGGAGCTCTCGCACTTCACCGCCTTGTCCAGCAGCTCGTGGTACTCCAGGTCCTCCGTGAGCCGCTGCAGCATGGACAGGGGCTCGTTGAAGTTTACCTGGAGGGAAGGAGGCAGGGTCAGGAAAGCAGCAGAGATCCCCAAGAGGCACCACCACGCCCAAAGGAAAGGGGATGTGGGCTCTGCTCCCCGATCTGTGCCAGGCAGCACCAAGGGTTGGGCTGTGGGGGAGCCTGATTATCAATCAGGGATCGTCCCGGGTTATCACCCTGACCCCAAAATGAGCCTCGACAACGAGATCAGCTCCCTGCTGCCTCCCAGCCTGCACCCAGCAGCCACAGGGCAGGGATGTGCTGCTCCCCAGCCTGCCCTCATCACCCCCTGGGAAAGCCACCCCTGTGCCACACTGACCCAGCTGCCCAGAAAACCTGGAAAAGCCCCATTTTGGGGTCTCCCTGCTCCTAGGACTGCAGTGCCATGACAGCACCCCTATTTTTTTGCTCTGAAAATACTGAAATTAAAAAATAATTGAAAGCAAGACAGAGCCTCGAAAGGTCTTCTGCCTTTTTAGTTTCAGTTCAAAACAAAGAAATATATTTTAAGAGGAGCAGATGGCTGAAGGATGGGAGAACCACTTCTGTAAGCCAAGTTAAATATTTCATAGTAGAAAAAACAAACTCCAGATTCCAGGATTTAGCTTTTTTTAGATTTTCCACTCAAGGATTTAGCCTGTAAGTGGCAGGGATCTTACAGCATCACAGAAAGAGAGAGCTGGGGAGAAAGAGCAGCATCAAATCCACATAAAGAGCAAATCACTTGTGATAATTCTCGGGAGAGAAGCACAGAACAAAACCAGCAGCTGCATCCTCAGCACCACTCAGGCAACAGGGAGCAAAGCCCTTCCATGGGGGAAGAAGGTGAATCCACTCAAATTCCAGATTCCTGCAACTGTTTTCCTTCTCTTCAGTGCTGCGGGTTTGTTCATTCGGAGGGAAAATCAAGGAGCTGCTTGCACGAGAGGTTTGTCAGTGCATCACATCCCCAGGAAGGGGAAGGGTCTCAAAAGACCTCAGAGAATATCAGAAATGCTCTTAATTCATCAGGGATCTCCTCAGAGAACTTCCACGTGCAGCTGAGCTTGTGGGGTGGATCCTGGTGCATCTCTGGCAGGACCTTCCTTCTCATTCCACAGGGACTGTGGGATCCTTCAGGATTTCACAGAATCCCAGAATGGTTTGGGTTGGAAGGGACCTTAAAGTCCCCCCAGTGCCACCCCTGCCATGGGCAGGGACACCTTCCACTGTCCCAGGCTGCTCCAAGCCCCGTCCAGCCTGGCCTTGGGCACTGCCAGGGATCCAGGGGCAGCCACAGCTGCTCTGGGCACCCTGTGCCAGGGCCTGCCCACCCTCCCAGGGAACATTTTTTTTTATATTTAATCTAAACCTCCTCTGTTTCACACTGCCCTCAGGTTTGGACTCAAGCAGCTCCCAAGATGATTTGATTGATAGAAGAAGTATAAATTTCCTCTCCAAGGCACCAGCAGCTGCTGGGATTTCACATCCTGAGCTTATTCCTGTGCCCATCACGCCCTGATCTGCTGCTGCTGCAGAACTGGAAGGTGCTGGGCTGTGCATCCCAGCTGGAAATAGCACAAGGAAGAGACAGCTCATCACTCTCACCCACAGCTCTGAGCTCTCACTCAGGCTCTGTTTGAAGAGACAAAACACAACCAATTCAGCATCTCTGCCTCTGGAATGTGCTCTGTCCCCTTTATCCAGCAAAGGATGGAGCAGCACATGGCAGCCCATATGAGGGGCTGTTCCACACAGACCCCCCAGCAAACCCTCTCTGGCCATCACACAGAGCCTCTGCCCCCAGGGCTGAACCAGCAGCACCCTAAATCCTTCCCACGGCACCTCCTTCACCAAAAAGCTGCTCTCTGTGAGGAAAATGAGGCTCTCTGAGCCCCGGGGGTAGAACCCAGCCCTGGTCAGTGCAGGTGGGGCTGTGCCCTGAGTGTCCCATCCCTGGGGAAAACATCAGCAGCAACACGGTCCCTTCTTCATGAATCCTCAGGGATGCGCTGTCCTGCTTCCTGCATGCCTCTGCAACAGCTGGATTTGCAGAGGACACTCAGGCAATGTCCCCTCTGCTCCAGCTCACCCTGGAGCAAGGATGTGCTCCCGGAGGAGGCCACAGAGATGCTCCAAGGGATGGATCCAGGCTGGGAGAGCTGGGGGTGCTCAGCTGGAGAGGAGAAGGCTCCAGGGAGAGCTCAGAGCCCCTTGCAGGGCCTGAAGGGGCTCCAGGAGAGCTGGAGAGGGACTGGGGACAAGGGATGGAGGGACAGGACACAGGGAATGGCTTCCCACTGCCAGAGGGCAGGGCTGGATGGGATATTGGGAAGGAATTGTTCCCTGGGAGGGTGGGCAGGCCCTGGCACAGGGTGCCCAGAGCAGCTGTGGCTGCCCCTGGATCCCTGGCAGTGCCCAAGGCCAGGCTGGACATTGGGGCTGGGAGCAGCCTGGGACAGTGGGAGGTGTCCCTGCCCAGGGCAGGAGTGGCACTGGGTGGGCTTTAAGGTCCCTTCCCACCCAAACTGTTCCACAACTCTAGGATAAGCATGAGGGCTCTGCCAGCACAGAATCCAGCCCCTGGTGACAATCTCCTGTCCCTGCTCAGGGCTGCTGTGCCACCACAGCACCAGCAGGACCACCCAGAGCTGTACCCCAAACCCTGTGCACAGCCAAGAGCTGCCCAAACACCCAAACACCCACCCTGTGCCAGCCCTGGGTGCCAGGGACACTCGGACTCACGGGCATGGGGATCTTGGAGAGCTCTTTGCCAATGCAGTTCTTCATGATGCTCCAGAGGTTAAGGCTGTAGTTGGGTTTGTCGGGAATGCGACTCCGCCTCCTTTTCCTCGGCAGGAGATCTTTGCCTGTGGACTCATTGTAGCTGCTTTGATTTGAGCTCTCAAAGACCTGTGGAAGCAACACAAGGACCTCAGGTTTAAGGTGGAGCCAACCAGACCCAGCACCTCACAGGAACAGCAACCACAGCTCAGGAGACACCTGAGGAGCATCGCTGGAAGCCTCTTCTCCAGGGAAATATGGATACAATTGTCACCCAGCACCTTCCTGCTTCGTTAAGGAGAATGTTTAGCATGCTGATGACTGCTGACATCAAACCCTCACCCGTGACCCACGGAGGAACCACCACAGAGCACCTGGAGCCAGCTGGAGGGTCCCTTCACAGCCACAATCTCTCCCCTGGTTCCACCCCACAGGACCACCCCTCCCGCTCTGCCCGGCCAACTCACGCTGTCCTCCAGGTTCCAGTCCTCGGGGTGGCCCTCGCTGGCCCCGCTCAGGTTGCTGCCCGAGCGCCTGCGGGAAGGGAACAGCGCTGGTGAGCAGGGAAAGGGCAGAGCAGGGAAAGGGCAGAGCAGGGGAAGGGCAGAGCAGGGACAGAGCAGCCAGGGCTGGTGCAGCATCACCAGAGCATCTCCCTGCACCACCCAGGGGGCTGTGGGGAAGGGAAAGGAGTGACAGAGGCTGTGCACAGGTGCTGGGAGGGGATTCTAAGGACAAGATGCTCAGGAAGGGATGCCCAGTCCCGGGGGCACAGAGATTCTGCTTTTGTCACCAAGCCCAGTGATGTGACCATGGGTCAGACCACAGGTGCCTCCAGCCCAGATGTCCACAGAGGAGTAAGAGCAGGTGACAGCAGCCAAAGGGCAGGGCTGGATGGGATATTGGGAAGGAATTGTTCCCTGGGAGGGTGGGCAGGCTCTGGCACAGGGTGCCCAGAGCAGCTGTGGCTGCCCCTGGATCCCTGGCAGTGCCCAAGGCCAGGTTGGACGGGGCTTGGAGCAGCCTGGGACAGTGGAAGGTGTCCCTGCCCATGGAATGAGAGGAGCTTTAAGACCCCTTCCAGCCCAAACCATTCCATGATTCTGTGAAGGCAGGGTTCTCTCTGCCTCTGCCAAACACTCCAAAGGATTTCCCTCCAAGTGCCTGCTCCCATCAGCTGAGGGGCAGAGGACTCATCTCTCCCACAGCACAGGCTGACACCTGCCCTTCCTCACCTGCTTCACTACAACTGGGGCCATCCTCAGCCTTGCTCCAGGAATGCAGGAGCAGCTGGACACAGGATGGACCCCTGGACAGAGGCTGGGAAAGTTTTGGGGGACATGCCCACAGAGTGACCCCGTGGGAGGGGCTGCTGCAGGAAAAGCTGCTCTTCCCAGTCCTTCCCGCGTTCCCAGGCAGCGGTGGTGGTACCTGTGGTGCTTGGGGTCCGCGGTTACAGTGATAAAAGCTGGTGCATCCTCCATGGCATCGAAGTACTCCGTCTCCTCATCTTCATCACTGGCCTCTCCTTTGGCAGACTGCACACTCCCTGCTGGCACAGAGGCACAGAGACATCCTGTGCTGCTGGTCCCCTGCAGAGCCCACCGCACACCTCTGTCCCCCGAGATCCCCCGTGTCCCCTTCGCAGCCCGACCCCTCCTCTCCACCCACCCCACACCCTGAGGATGCAGGACCGATCTCCAGCTCCTAAAAGCCAGGACGTGCCCTGCTCCCCAACCCAGGCACACCACGAGACCCGGCCGTGCTCGGGAGCACCCCCGAAAATGTCCCCAGGCTGCCTGAGGGTGACACGGGTGCGTCACTCGCCCGCCCCACCCGCGTCTGATGTGGCTCTGCTCCAGCACCGCCCCGTGTGCGCCGGGAAATCCGGTTTGGATTAAAGCAGGAAAACAAAAAGTCACGTGTTGCAGGTGATGCTCAGAGGTTTCCCAGCCCCGCGTTTACAAACGTTGCTCCTCTGCCGGGAGGGAGCGCTGGCTGCGGAGCAGGCGCTGACCGAGGAGTCCCGGTGCAGCTTCCCTGCTCCCCGACAATCCCCGTCCCTGCCTCACTCACTCCCACACTCTCCACCGCCTCAGGTGGATTTGTGCCTGTCCCCGCAGCGATTTCCACCCTGCCCTGCCCAGCTGAACCTCAGAATCGTTTAGGCTGGAAAAGAGAACTTGAGAACATCAAGTCCGGCCATTTCCCAGCACTGCCCAGGCCACCACAAACCCGTGTCCCCAAGTGCCACATCCACACGGCTGTTAAATCCCTCCAGGGATGGGGACAGGGCTGCACAACCCTTCCCATGAAGAAATATTCCCCAATATCCCAACTAAGCCTCCCTTGAGGCCATAGAGGAACAAGGGCAGTGCCTAGCACCACCATCACCCCTGCTCCAGCAGCCACTGCTCTCTCCCTGGGGTCTCTATTTCCCTTAAAGTAAGACCCGGCACTATTAGCAGTTTTTGTGGCTGTAACTAATGCTTCCCTGGGGGAAGGACATTTGGCAGGAATTTGCAAAGCTGTTGGATCTTATTGCAAACGAGCCCTGGCTGTTCCACTGCCACCCCACGCAGCCATCTCAGCAGTGCCAGGGGACCCTGAGCCTTTTCCCAGTGCCGTGGTTGCCCTCCAGCACCCAGAGATGTGCCCACCAGTAAGGGTTAAAGCTCCCAAAATAGCCTGGAATAGCATGAGCGAGCTGGGGACACAGCCCTCTCTCGCATCTGTATCTTGGGGACATCCAAGTCCCTGAGCAAGGACAATTAGGAATAATTATGGTGTAATGGGATCCATTTAAAAAAATACCATGGGGATACAGGGCATTGCCTTAGGCATCCTTCCCATGGCTGGCAGCTCAATGAGAGCAGCCAGGCAGAATGCCCTGATCCATCCTGGGGATCCCAGAATGGCCCTGTCCCATCCCAGGGATCCCTGAGCAGCCCTGTCCCACCCCAGGATCCCAGAACAGCCCTGTCCCACCCCAGGGACCCCCGAGCAGCCCTGTCCCACGCAGGGACCCCCGAGCAGCCCTGTCCCACGCAGGGATGCCCGGCGCTCACCCTTGGCGGTGCTGGAGATGCTGGCAGTGCCCGCGGCCAGGCCGGGCGCCCCGCGGCAGGCGCGCTCCAAGCTGTTGTGCTGCTTGGCTAACTGCTCGATGGTCTCCTCCAGCCGGATCCGCTGCTCCCGCTCATGCTGCAGCAGCCGCTGCCATTTCCGGCTGTGGCTCTCGGCTAAGTCCAGGAAATCGCGGCAGGCCTGTGGCAGGGAAGGGACAGCTCAGCTGGGAGGTGTCACGGTGACCCCGGGGTTCCCCAGCGCCCCCTCCTGCTCCTCTCCCAGGAGCGTGGTTTTACCAGCTCCTGGAGCTTTGCTCAGTCCCACACCCACAGTCCAGCTCCGGCCATCCAAAGCTGAACCACCCCCAAGGATGTGGCTGCAACACGGACAGCTGCCAGAGCCTGCCCACAGCCTGTCCCTGTCCCCATCCCTGATCCCGCTGTGGTCCTCAGGAGCCCAGGCTGGGCTCTCACAGCCCTCAGCCAAGCCCTGGTTCAAGCACCACCTCCATCCCCAAATCCAGCAAATAAGGAGAAGCTGGATGGGACAATGGTCCCTGTGGTGACAGACACAGACAGGAGAGGATCATAGAATCAGGCAATGGTTTGGGCTGGAAGGGACCTAAAGATCATCCAGTTTCAACCCCTTGCCATGGGCAGGGACACCTTCCAGGGACACTGTCCCAGGGTGCTCCAAGCCCTGAACAACCTGGCCTTTGACACTTCCAGGAATGGGCAACCACAGCTTTTCTGAGCTACTCAAGCCAGGAGCCAGAGATCCCTGTGCTCCAGGGAGGCAGAGAGGGAGGACACCCAGCTCCTCCCCGGAGCTGCACAGCCCAGGACAAACACAGGGCCTGGCCTGGCCTGGCCCCTGCAGGCCATCCACCATGGCCAGAACCCCCCATTCCCTGTGCAGCGAGCCCTGGGAACCCCCCAGCCGTGGGGACCCCGCAGACACACAGGGCACAGGGAAGGAGGGCTCAGGGATGCTCCAAGTGAAGCCTTGCAGTACACACAGCATCCCCATCCTGGGCCACCGGGCAGGGGACAGCTGGGACACCCCGATCCAGGCTGGCAGGAGAACCCCTCGGCCCCGAGCCCCCCAGGACTGGCATTGCCCGGCCCCTGCTGTGCCGGACTCCCAGCAGATTTCCAGGAGCAGGACATCCAGGGCCGGGACACTGGGACACTGCTGGCTGTCCCACACTGCCTCATCCCAGACAATGGTCTCACAGGACAGCCCGGCCCTCACAGCTCTATTTTTAGGTTATTTTCCATCTTGGATGAAACCCTGAGTTCCCGTGGCCTCGCTGCTTCCTTTGCCATCAGCCCCACGTGCAGCTGAGCACGGAGGCAGAGCTGCTCCTCCCTCCCTCAAATCTCTGCAAGATGTGACACACTGAACTTCCTCCTATGTTCCAAAGTAGGAAAATAGGAATTTTATGGAAATTCTCCAGGAGCTGGCAAGGTGAAGGGAAATTAACCGTGCTTGTGCAACTCCTTGTCATACCAAGGAAGTTCAATGGAGAAATGCTGGCTGGAAAACTCAAACCTATTCAAAAGTACTAAAACCAGAGTTTTGGATATCTGACAGACTTCCAACAGTCCCAGGACTGGCTTATTTTCTGTTTCCAGCTATATGGGTTCCACAGATGATTTATCCAGCTCTTGGCAGGTTACTCAGCATTTGGGCTGCAGGTGGCACCTGAGGATCAAGGTAACTCCTGGTAAAGCAGCAGATTCAGGGTTTCAGCTTCCACTTGCTCTGATTTTACCAGGATTTGCCCAAGAATTAATCAGTTCTTCATCAAACCTTTCCTTTGGACAGGAGCAGGATTTGAGACTCATCCAGGGAAAGAAGTTTTTCCTTTAAGGTTTTGCTTCACATCCACCTGGAACATGGAAGGACCAGACCCTCCATGTATCCCCTCCATCACCCCTTTGCTGCTTTTCTAATTGAAGGCAGGGAGGGCTCAGGGTCCTGTCCCCCCAAATTCCTGGCTGTGCTCCCATCCTACATGAGTTCAAAACTGGGATCAGTTTTGGGTCCCACCTGACAGGAGAGACCTGGAGGGGCTGGAGCATGTCCAGGGCAGGGAACGGAGCTGGGAAGGGGCTGGAGCCCCAGGAGAGGCTGAGGGAGCTGGGAAAGGGGCTCAGCCTGGAGAAAAGGAGGCTCAGGGGGCCCTTGTGGCTCTGCACAACTCCCTGACAGGAGGGGGCAGCTGGGGGGGTCGGGCTCTGCTCCCAGGGAACAGGGACAGGAGGAGAGGGAACGGCCTCAGGCTGGGCCAGGGGAGGCTCAGGTTGGATATTAGGGAAAATTTCTTCATGGGAAAGGCTGTCCAGCCCTGGCACAGCTGCCCAGGGCAGTGCTGGAGTCCCCATCCCTGGAGGGATTGAACAGCCATATGGATGTGGCACTTGGGGACAGGGGGTCAGTGGTGGCCTTGGCAGTGCTGGGCAAAGGTTGGGCTCAATGCTCTCAGAGGGCCTGACCAGACTCCACATTCTCAGGGCCGTGTTTTCACCTCCTCCTCTGGAAACAACTCGGCTCCTCCCCAGCCCAAAATCCTTCTGGGAGCCACCCACGGCCCAAAGCCCACGAGGACCCTGCCCTGGCCCTTCCAGTGACACCACCCCGGGCTGGCCGCTGGCTCCGTGTGTCTCACAGATGCACTGGGCTAAGAGGATGAAACCAGGGCAAGTAACGGGATATGGCCGTGACCTTCCCATCCCAGCCAAGCTCATTATCTGCTCCGAAGGCCCAGCTCCACAGGCAGCATGCACAGGAATACCCAGTCTGGCACCGAGGGTGGGAATTGTCAGCTCAGGGGCTGAGCTTTTTAAAACGAGATCACCTGTAATTATCCTACTGCAATTAACCACGGGCTGGAAGGTGGAACAGGGAATTAGGGGGAAAGGAGGTAATTATGGAGGAGCCACGGGGAGGCAGGGCTGGGAGCTGGGAGGAGGAATTGCTCCAGCAGCTGATGGGAGTCGACATCCTAATAAAAAACAGCAGGTAACACCTCGGAATCTCCCATCCCAAAGCTTCAAGGAGGATTCCATGCCGTATCCCAAAGAAAAATTTGCACCAACAGGCTTCGTTTACAGCCAGATAAAAAATATCCAAGTGATGGAGAAGGGCTGTCAGCATTGCAGAGCGTGGGGAGGTTTTGGGAAGATGAGCAGGATTGTTGCCCTGTCTCTTGCAGTTTTCTATGTGTTGATTCTTTGATAAAGTTTCTCACACACTTTCTGTAAACATAGCAATGTTTTAGTTAACTGTAACTTTAGTTTACATTCTTTTCTCCTGGGTGGAGAATGTGTGATGGACTATTCTGTGAACCTGTAAGGATGGAGGAGGTGGTAACACTGACCTCCAATCCACGGTTGTTCCTAGAAACATATAAATATGTAAAGAATAAACAACCAGGCCCTCCTTTTCCTTCTGGCCTGCGACCTGTAAAGAATTTGGTTTCGGAGTGCTTCTTTTATGGCCTAGATCCACATAGGATGGTCCTCACAAGGCCACAGATGCCACCACGGGCTNGCAGGATTGTTGCCCTGTCTCTTGCAGTTTTCTATGTGTTGATTCTTTGATAAAGTTTCTCACACACTTTCTGTAAACATAGCAATGTTTTAGTTAACTGTAACTTTAGTTTACATTCTTTTCTCCTGGGTGGAGAATGTGTGATGGACTATTCTGTGAACCTGTAAGGATGGAGGAGGTGGTAACACTGACCTCCAATCCACGGTTGTTCCTAGAAACATATAAATATGTAAAGAATAAACAACCAGGCCCTCCTTTTCCTTCTGGCCTGCGACCTGTAAAGAATTTGGTTTCGGAGTGCTTCTTTTATGGCCTAGATCCACATAGGATGGTCCTCACAAGGCCACAGATGCCACCACGGGCTGTGGAGCTTCCATGGAGCAGGTCAGGACAATGCACGGTCTAGGCTGCATCCCACAGTGGTGTCCATGTGCATTTAGGGGCCGGCTGGGACACATACAGGGATTATTCCCTGGTTTTGAAAGGCTGTAGGGCTCCCTCTCTGCAGCCTCTTCCTCTGTAGTTCAGACAATGGCTTGATCCAAACCTGGATCAAAGGATCTGGATCAACCCAAACAAGGATCATGTTTGCTCCTTGGGAAAGAAGCGATGCCAGGGGTGGAGAGGGGAGAATATCCTGTAAAAGGGATCTGCCAAGCTCAGCCTCCACTGCTGCCAGCAGCCGCCAAGCAAATTAAAGTGATTAATTTGGGTTTACACCCCCTACAGCCAGACAATGCCATTCCTCAGAGAGGTGGGAGCAGCACCAAACAGGGATCAGGGGATATTTTTTCACTGTCTCTGTCGACCGAGGTCAATCTTGAGCCAAAACTCATCGCGGTGTGGAGTAGGGGCTGCAGGGCACTGGGGTGAGGAGCTCAGACACAAATATCCCAGTTCATCACTCATTCCCGGCATTAATCCCCTGCCTTGGAGTTCCCAAGGTACAAACAATCCCAGCCACTGAGCAGGAGCAACACCTCGAAATCCAGCTTACAAAATTCTCATGGAGAGGTGGCTAAATTTAGTTCCAGCTGAACTTGCTCGGGGATGTGAGCAAGACACAGCCACAAATCCACAGGAGGCTGGCACAGGGACACAGGACAGCGGGAAGAGGCTCCTTGAGGAACACACCCAAAGGAGAGCACAGAGCCCAGGCTGAAGGATGAAAGGGCAGGAAAAGTGATATCCCAGTGAGGTGTTGAGGCCATGAAGTTGCAGCCTCGGGAGGCACCACCCACCCTCCTTAAAGCTCTCCCGGGATCCTCCCTCTGGAGAGCGGAGAAGAGGAACGGGCAGAGGATGCTGTGCCCATCCCCACGTGCATCTCACCCCATCAGGAGCCTGGGTTTATCCTTCACAGCATCCAAACTGCTGCCTCCCACTCACAGAGGCACAGCAGGTACAGCAGGTGACAGAACATGACCTGGATTTTGCCCCAGGGCCAGAGCTGGATCAAATCCCAAAGTCCCGAAGGCTGTTCTGGCTCAGCATCATCCCAGCACAGACGGGGTTGGAGAGCAGCAGCCAGGCTGACAGGGCACCAGTGACCAGAGATAAAAGCAAGTTCCATCCGTGTGCAGTCCCAGATCCCAGGGAACCCCAGTGTTACCTGCAACCACGTGGCAGGAGGGACAGAGGTGGTTTCTCCTCCTCTCCGTGGCTGGAAAAAGTTGTGGCAGGTCCTAATCCAGCGCTGGCCAATAGAACTGTAAATCCCAGCCAAGCCAGGAAGGCACAGCCAAGGTGGCCAAAAGAAATGGAAAAACACCACCGAGGCTCCTGCAAATTCCCTTGGAGGAAGAGGCAAAGTGCCATCGAGATCCTGCTGGGGAGCAGGAGGCCAGACTTGGTGCCATCAGCTCTGCTCCCTCCCCGTGCCCAGCAGCCGCTGCGCCAAGGGCACATTTAGCACCTTTCACACATTTGTCACGGCAAATATCCCGATTTCACAGCTTGTTGCTGGCTAATGGGAACGTCGTTAACAGCCCCGGGATTATTCATGCAGCGGAAAACGATCACCCGAGGTCACCCATGTCCTGCCAAGGTGGTGGTGTCACACACCCGCGGGGATCTCTGCTTCCTCAGTGGAGCAAACAGTCAGAATCGGATGGAAGGAACAAAGAGATGAGGTTAATTAGCTTGAAAGGGTAAATGATCACAGCAAGGCCTGCCAGACTTCATAGAATCATGGAATGGTTTGGCTGGAAGGGGCCTTAAAGCTCATTTTGTCTCATCCCCCTGCCATGGGCAGGGACACCTTCCACTGTCCCAGGCTGCTCCAAGCCCCCTCCAGCCTGGCCTTGGACACTGCCAGGGATCCAGGGGCAGCCACAGCTGCTCTGGACACCCTGTGCCAAGGGCCTCCCCACCCTCCCAGGGAACAATTTCTGCCTGGGGTCACCACAGGGTGACAACCTCAGGGGCAGCCCCCACTGAGCATTCCCAGTCTCCAGCACAACGCCGATGGATGCCGAGGGAACGCTCTCACACCTGCAATCCCACCTGCCCCGCAAATCCAACCTTTGGGCAGGAAAAACCCAGCAGGGAAGTGCCTGCTGTTGTGGGACAAACACCTCCTGCTCCTCAAGCATGGAACAAGGACCACTTCATGGCCTAGGAGTGACACGAGAGGAGGCAATTGCCAGATGCGCTCAATCATCTCTTTTTCTTGGGTGAATTACAGAGCAGGAGCTGTCACTCCACTCAGCGGGGACAGAGCTCTGCCGTTCCGAGTGCCTGGGAGATAAGTGCTCCCTTCCTTCCTGGAGTCATCAAAACCCTGGGACACAGCTGGCTGCTGCTTGCTGCACAACAGCCCCCCGAGGGAAAGGCGACTGCGGAGCCTCTGCTGGGCTCTGAGCACAGCCAGGCACAGCACGAAACCAGACAAACACAGGATCATGGGTTGGGTGGGAAGGGACCTTGGAGCTCATCCCATTCCACCCCCTCCACGGGCAGGGACGCCTTCCATTAGGTTGCTCCAAGCTCCATCCAACCTTGAACACTCGCAGGGATGGGGCTGAAGCCATGTGGGTTTGGAGCAAGAGTGAGATACAGAGTCACAATCTGCCGCTGCACCCAGAGAGGGTTAATTTGTCCTCCTCCCCCCAAAAACACTCTGAGCAGCAAGCAGGGGGGAAATGCAAGGATAGAGCCAACCTGAATCCCAAATCATCCCACACACAGTCAGATGGCAACGAGACAAGGACTGGAGTGTGGTCATCTGCTCGACGGCGATGGCACCCACAGCCGTGCTGGGGCCCGAGGCCAGGCTGCTGCTCAGCACCACATCAACACAGCCGCCTTAAATAACAGCAAATCTGTCCCAAATCCTTGCAGTGACCCTCAGCCAGCATCCCGGCTGCCTGAAGCAGGATGCAGGAACACCAGGAACTGCTCCTCCCTGGGGCAGGGCTGGTGGGGAGAGCTGGGCTGAGCCTCAGCACGTTGTGACACCCTGAGAAACCGAGGTGACATTGCATAAAACCCTGTGAGTTCAACACTGAAAATCATCCCGCTCCTTCTGCATCCAGGGAAAATAGGTGCTACAAAAAAGCATGGACATGGAAAAGATCCTAAGTGCTCCAATGGGAAGTGGGAGACACCGGAGCAGAATCCAGCCCAACCCTTAATGCCACTGTCAGCAGCTCAGCCAGACCCCCAGTGCTTGAACAAGGTGCTCCCAAAATCCCTGATGGTCCCATTTCATGTGGCACCTTGTGCCTCAGCAGTTCCTGCTTCTCTCTGGCGACCGTGGATTCCCTGGGAATCAGAGAAGTCCAGGATGGAAAAGTCCAAGATGGAGAATTCCAGGATGGGTATGTCCACGATAGAGACATCCACACTGCAGTGGGGTCAGATCTTGTCTCCTGGTTGTGTCTCTGGGAATTTTTCCACCTTATCACGTTATTTTGGGCCATCTGCTTAAAAGCACGGACACACCAGTGTTCCAACCAGACCCACCCTGCCCAGGGGTCCCTCAGAGCCGAGCTCATCCCAGAGCTCATCCCAAAGCAGCGGGGCTGGCACAGCGTCCAGACCCCGCCTGCAGCGCCGTGGAATCCACCCCATGCAATAAAGAGGGGATTAGTGGGAAACAGTGGCAAATCCGCCGGGCCGGCTGTGCTAAGAGGCTCTAATCCCAACCCCACACAGCCTCCATGGAGGAGGAACCACGGACCCACCCGGGACAGCGGCACTCGGCCGGAGAGGAGGACGAGTTCAGTGTGGTTCTGGGAACAGGGACGAGCCAACGCTGCCCATGGGTTACAGACCAAGGCGATGCCAGCCTGGAGCTGCACCACGGGAAGGATCCGGGTCTGGTTTCTGGTGGAGAAACAACTGAGGGATTTGCTGGATACTCCTGGGTGCCGGCAGTACCAACCCTTCCACCCCAAACCTCACGGAGCAGCTGGGACCACTCCGGGAGCTGAGACCGTCCTGGGAGCTCCTGCTGCAGAGCAGCCACCCCAGAACGGTGTCCCTGCAGGGCTTCCCCGCTCCCCTCCAGCCATGAAAATGTCTCAGGCCTGTCCTGGTGCTCTCACCTGCCTGCACAGCATCAGGGCCTCTCCACTGCCACCTGTGCCAAAAATCCCCTCCCTGGGAAGCTCCTGGCACTGGCTCTTCCCCTGTAGGGGGGTACCTCCAGGTGGCTGCTGCACATTCTTCGTTCTCCTTCGCTTGCCCAAGCCCCCAGACCCACCCGAGCAGTGGGGGACCCTCCCAGGGTCAGCCCAGCAGAGCCACCACGAGGGAGAGCAGCCAATCTCCACTTCCAGGCCCCTGGAGCCCCGCCCCTGGTGCTGGTGTGCTCGGACAGCTCTGTCCTGCCGATGGCTCCCAGGATGACAGATTTCCTGAGGCTCTCGCTGGCCGCTTTCCTCATCCCCTGATGGAGCAGATTCCAGGCTGGAGGAGCATCTGTCCAAGCGCTCGGCGGCAGGAGCAGCTGGCACTGCCCGCGGGCAGCTCCGACCCCGGGATCTGCAGGAAGCTGCCTCGGATCGTCCCTCGGATTCAGCCTCGTGCAAACCTCCCCACGGTACCAGAGGGGCTGCAGGAGCAGCAGCAGCCCCCCACAATCCCCTCATCTCCCAGTGCCAAAACTTCTTCCTGGATAAATCCACAGGAGATGCCATTCCCGTGCTTTTTCCTTCGACAGACGAAAGAGGAAGGAGCCCCAG
This sequence comes from Daphoenositta chrysoptera, assembly GCA_013397915.1. NCBI lineage: Eukaryota > Metazoa > Chordata > Aves > Passeriformes > Daphoenositta > Daphoenositta chrysoptera. The sequence continues at coordinate 25,007 of VZRO01006536.1, forward strand.
TGAAGCATCTCGGGGCAGCAGCCCAGGGAAGAGGCAAACACGACCCCTGTGACCCCAAAGGGATTCACCCAGCAATGCTCTGACATTTGCCCTCCCCACAGCCCCATCCTGCCCAAGCCTCCAGGCAGGGATGAGGATCCCAGGAGGATCCCTGGGCACAGGTTAATGGCAGAGGTGATGCCTGGCTGGGCTGGCTCCCGGCTCAGCAGAGCTGCTGCTCAACCCCAGGCACTGCTGACAGTGCAGGGCCGTGCTGAGCCCACCAGCACAGCCCTGCTGACCCAGCAGCACAGCACAAACGCTCCCAACTCTCCCCAGTGGAAAAGTCATCATCCGAAAAAATCCAGGGGGGAAGAGCTGCAAGAGGCACCCTCGGGTGCTGGGGACAGATTCATCCTCTGTCTCCTTGCATGAGGTTCTGAGGGGAGCCCCAGGACAGCCTGAAGGTTCATGGGTGGAGGATGGACACATGAAGGAGGAGGAGACAGAAGAGGGGGAGGAAAGGTGAAGACCCCCAAGGCAGGGTGAGCAGGAGCACCCACTGAAAGCCCCGGCCAGCACGGAGGCCCCACGGCCACACACGAGGGCTGAGCACCCACACGCCTGATAAAATCCGGTTGGAAGCACTCAGGGACTGATGATGAGGAGGGAGTGGGAGGAAGGCACTGCCTGTCTGAACAGATCTGATCAGAGATACCCTCACACCTCTGCATTTAAAAGCATCACAGGGATGCTCCGAGAAAGGCGCAGCAGCTCCGAGAGCAGGGGCCGGGCTCCTCGTCTCATCTTTACATCTCCACATCTCCACATTTCCACGTCTCCCCATTTCCACTCCCCCGCCCCACTGAGGCAGGGACAGACCCCAGGGTGCCACTGTCACCCTCCCCCCAGTAAGAGCAAAGCACCCACCAGTTATTTCCTCATCAGCGCGGTGCATCCACAGCAGGAGCACACAGGACACCCGGAGCCCTCGCTGCAGCCCTCTCATCCGAGGGGGATTAGGGCTGGGTTAGGGATTTAATCCCACTGCCGGGGCTTTTCTGGGTCGGTGACATGGTTTGCGAGGCGCTGATTAGTGCGCGTCGTTAGCGCAGCACGGATAATTAACACAGCCTGTGCCACATGCCAGCGAGAGCTCCTGCGCCATCACCCTCCCCGCGGCACGGGGGACAAGCCCTGGCCCCCGGGGGGGTTTGCCTGGGGTTTTGGCAGCAGAGCAGCTGCCTGGGGTCACGGAGGGAATCCCTGCCCTAAGGAAGCAAATCCAGGGGTTAAAGACGGAGTTTCCTCGCTGCAGTGCCGGAATTAACCCCTGGATGCACAGGGTGAGCTCCTCCAGCCCACTGGCTGTACTGGGGTGAACTGGGAGCAGCCCAGCAGGCTGCTGGTCCCTCCCTGCTGCCCAGATGGAGGATGTCAGGTCCATCCTCCTGCCTGTGCCATGATGGGTTTGGGGACCCCAAGGGACAGACCATATCTCCATCCGTACTGGGAACCAGTTCAGCACAGGGACGTGCCCAAGGTATGGACCATCAGCACCACCCCGGCCCCACGGTCAGCCCAGGGAGGTGATCCCAGGGGCTCTGCTGCCTCCCAGCTTTAAGCAGTGCTCCAAGGAGACACAGACACACACACGGGGTGTATCCATCATCTACCACGGGATAAAGCCAGAACTCACACACCGGGCTGGAGGCTGCACTGGGCAACCCGAGGCTGCTCAGCTTCATCTGAGTTAATATGGAAACAGTTTTGGGAGTATGGATCAATCACAGCAGCATTCCCATGGGGCAGAGGGGGCTCAGGAGGCAGAGGAGCAGCTCTAGGGAAGCACATCTTCTGCCCAGGCAGCTCATTCCAGCACAGGCACCCAGAGGGCTCCAATTAAACCAACTCCACCAGGCAGATGCCACTCAGAGTCCCCAGGAGCCCAGTGTGGCTGCAGGGAGAGGCCAGCAGCTCCTTGAGCCACTGACACATGGCACAGGGCCACCCCAAAACTGCTGCTGAGCCAGGCACAGCCCTGGAGGGATCCACAGGGAGAAATCCTGCTGGGACTGGAGGATGCAGCCTCTGGGATGCTGCTGGGTGTCCTGGAGAGGCTTAAACTGACAGCCTGTGGGCCCTTTCCTGGAGGAGAGGCAGCACACGCTGTTGTCCACCTCACCCTGGCTCCAGCTCCGTGTTTCACACCCTTGGAAGGTCTGAAGGATGGAGGGTGCTCTGTGCTGATGTCTCAGGTGCTGCTGCTCCAGGCAGGTTCATTCCCACAGGAAAGGAAAAGCTGGGTGGGAAATCAGCCTGCCTCAAAGCAGGTGCTGGCATCCCTGCAGGACAGGCTGGGGTGGCCACCAGTGCCTCTCAGGGGCAGCTGAGTCCTTTGTGTTCCTGGGACCACCTGCTCCAGGTGGCCCCTTCTCACCAAATCCTGGTGGAGCAGCGTCTCCCACCCAGCACCGCACCCCTGCTCCTCTCACCCTTCCTTGTCTGGGCTGCCCCAGCCTGGCAGAGCCTTCCTGTACTCTTGCTCCTCCAAAACACAAGGAAAAGGAAGGAAAGGAAAAACACAAACTAACCCAGGAATGACACAGGCAAGCCCAAGCCCTGCTGCTCTCCACGCTCCTGTTCCTCGAGGAAGCACAAAGCTCCGCCGTAGCATCCCCATTCCCTTTAAAAACCTATTTCCATCACCACCCACAGCCCTGTGAGCTCTTCCCGACGCCCAAACCGGCTTCCTCAGCGCATCCACACATCCCTCCTGCCTGCTGTCTCCTGCTGAACGGTGAGACGGAGCTTTCCCCACTCCTTGGATGAGTCTACACAACTCAGTCACTGCTCCGGATCCTCTGGGCCTCTCATTATCCCGGTAGTTTGTTGCTTCTGATTTTTACACACCTCCCACTCCTCCCCCGTGGCAGATTGAGCCTTGGCTCTCCGTGTCTGCTCCCAGCCCTGCTGACACGGGGCTCCTCCATCCCGGCGAGCCTGGACTCTGCCTGGTGAGATTCCAGTAGGGAGCAGAGCCAACAGGAGGCTCACAGAGCTCTGGGCTTCAGTTTAAGCCTTGTACCAGCCAGTCCCTGCACATCTGAAACCCTCACCTGGAACACAAGAGCCCAGCACATCCTGCTCTGCCTCTGCCCCAACCTCTCCCCACCACTCCCAGCACCACCTGCCCAGGTGATGCTCCCAACCTCTGGAGAGAAGCACCCGGTGCCGGCCGTGGCAGCACCCAGAGCACAAAGGGAAGGTCACCTTTGCAGCAAAGCTCTTGCATTTCCATCTCTATTTATTTATTTCCTGTGCTTGCTGCGCTCCCCGCGGCTCCGGGGCCATTTACATAATCGGATCAGAGGCGGCTGCACAGGAACCGCACGCGCCGGCCCCACGGCTCCCAGCCCTTCTTCCCAGGAGCACCTTTCCCTTCCCTGGAGCACCCATCCCTTCCCTGGAGCATCCATTCCTTCACTGGAGCATCCAGCCCTCCCCCAGAGCTCCCAGCCCTTCTTCCCAGGAGCACCTTTCCCTTCCCTGGAGCACCCATCCCTTCACTGGAGCACCTTTCCCTTCCCTGGAGNGCCCTCCCCCAGAGCTCCCAGCCCTTCTTCCCAGGAGCACCTTTCCCTTCCCTGGAGCACCCATTCCTTCACTGGAGCATCCATCCCTTCCCCAGAGCACCCATCCTTTCTTCCCCTAGCACTCCTCCCTTCCCTGAAGCACTCATCCCTTTTTCCCTGGAACACTTAACCCTTCCCTGGTGCATCCAGCCCTTCCCTGGAGCACCCATCCCTTCCTCGGTGCACCCATCCCTTCCCAGGAGCACCCATCCCTTCCCTGGTGCACCCATCCCTTCCCAGGAGCATCCATCCCTTCCCCGGTGCATCCATCCCTTCCCTGGTGCATCCATCCCTTCCCAGGAGCATCCATCCCTTCCCTGGTGCACCCATCCCTTCCCAGGAGCATCCATCCCTTCCCTGGTGCACCCATCCCTTCTGCTCACAGCCACAGCACCAAACCTCACAGATCCACATCCACTTCCACGGAGCAGATCCCTGAGTTTTGGTGCTGCAGCCAGAGCAGAGCCTGGACACGGAGCATCCACGTGCCAGCACCAGCCCAGCGCTGCCGGCTGGGATCCCTCCGGGAAAAACCTGGTGAGCAAGGACAGTTGAATTTCTCCTGCAAGGAAACTGGCCTGGCAAAAGCAGCCTGTGTTCCCATGGGAATGTGTGCCCGGGGATGGAGGTGGGCACGAGCAAGGAGTATTTTCACCAAGAAGCTCCACGTGCTTCCCTGGAGCTATGTTTAGTGTTCAACACAGAAGATTTTGGGATCTTTGCCCTGCACAGAGCTCCCCCCACCCCCCACGAGAGGCTGCTGGCAGCTCCAGAAGGCATCAGCCCATCTAAAAGGAGAAATCAAGGCACAGAAAGGGATCCATGCTGGAAAAGGTGACACAGTGGCTGGGAGCCACCAGTGCCCATGATGGGGCGTCAGGCTGGTCCCCTCCCTCCTGGTCCCCCCCTCACTGCTTGTCCCTCTCCTGCCTTTCTAACCCAGCTCCTCAAAGTGTCCCCCTGCCCACAGCTCTGTCACCTCCTCCCAAAACAACGGGCTCAGCAGTGAGCTGGGAGAGCCACAACCTCCTCCACAACCCGGAGCTGCCAGGCTGCTCCTATTCTGCCCCTTCCAGGGCACAGCCTTTCCCTCAGGCATCTCCCATCCTGCTCCTTCCAGTCCTGCCCCTTCCAGGACACAGCCTTTTCCTCGGGCATCTCCTCAGGATGCCCATCCAGAGCTGAAGTACCAAAGGATGCTGTTAGAACATCCACAGCATCCACATGAGAATGTGCTCTGCCACCCCCCTGGCCCCTCTTACCTGCTTGGAATTTTGGAAAAGCCATGTTCCTGCTGTTTTATCCCAGCACAACAGTTTTTGTGGAATTTCCCACCTTCCAGACAGCCTTGCTCAAGCTTTTATCACGTAGCAAAAACCACAACCTCCTCCTCTTCCTCCTCCTCCTCTCTGGGCTGGACACAGCAAATGCTGCTCTGCTCATCCCTTCCCAAAGGCTGCTGGAGAATCCTCTCCCTGGCAATTCCCTGCCCACATCCCATTGCCGTTCTGCCTCCTGACAGCAAACCTGGGCAGCACCAAGGCTCTGCTGGCACCTCCCACCGCGCTGCCAACCCCATTCCCAAAACTTGGACAAACTCTCCGTGGGGAGAGCACTGCACAAGCATCCCCAAACCGCTCTGAAACACAAAAGAGAGCCTCAGGAAGCCCTTTTCCCCCGTGGCTACAGAATCCAGGGAGTGGGAATGGGGAGGATGCTGCGACCGTGGGGCTCCGAGTGCCCTCCAGCTCCTGCTGGGAATTATTGTTATTTTTTAAAGCCCACATCAAACACCACCCAACCTCCTTCTGCTCAGGGCTGGGACAGCACAGCGACAGCACTGCTCCATTCACAATTCCCTGAGCTCTGCCTTCATACATTATTCCAGCCCGATGAAGCTTTGGGATTGGTTTTTTTTAAATTTCCTTTAAATATTTTATTCAGTTTTGCTCTCTCTCAGAGCTCCCCGGGGTAAAGCAGGCTTCCCAGGAAGGGCTGCCTCACTGCGATGGAGGCAGAGCCACACTCCAAACACGAGCTGTCTCCAAAAAGCAACGGAAAGCAGCGTGAGGCTGCACAAGGCAGGAGCAGCAGCGGTGCTGGCACCGCTTCCCGACCTCCGACAACCCGGCTGGGAGAGCAGAGCCACCACGAGACCCCGGGTTAAATCCCACAGCCATGTGGAACACCAGCAGCTTCATGGAAGCACTGAGGATGTCAGGGATTTGGGATGTGGGTCTCAACCTGCAGCGGGCAGCGGGCTCTGAAGTGTGGAGCCACTCAGAATTCCCCCCACGGAGCAGCAGAAAGCCCCTCAGCATTCCCAACATCCACATTTCCCAGCTTTACAAAAACGACCCGTTACACGGAGCAGGCTGTAAGGACGCAGCACACCTGTGTCTCGGTGGGGTCCATATCCACACCCTCTTCCCAGCTGCATCTTCCCGACTTCCCATCCCCTCGCCGCGGAGCCGAGCCCCGGCCGTGCCGCGCCCCGCGGTAACACGAGCCAAGGCACGGGGAGCAAACAGGGAGGGCAGGAGGATGGAGGAGGAAGAGGAGGAGGAGGAAACAGGGAGGAGGAGGGGGAGGAGAAGCAGCACTCACGTTGATCATAGCATTGGAGGTGATGCGGAAGAGCGTGGCGCGCTCGTTCACCGCCTTGATCTTCTCGCCGCTGTCGGCCGGCAGGCGCAGGTTCTCCAGCTCGCTGAGCGAGCGCTGCAGGGCCGCGCCGTGCTTGGCGATCAGCTCATTGCAGGTGCTCAGGTCCTCCAGCTTACTCGACAGGGTCTTCAGCGGGCCGTGCAGCTCGCTCTTGTCTGACTGCGAGGCGGGCTCCTCGTCACCCGAGTCATCTGCGAAGGGAGGGAGGGATGGAGAGAACAGCGTTTCCATGGTTACCCCCGGCCGGCAGCGCGCGGGCAGGGAGCAGGGACCAGGGAGCAGGGACCTCCCGCCTCCTCCCAGCGCCGGGCTGGGGGTCGTGGCCACCCCCCACCAGAGCCCTGAGTGACCACTCCTGTGGCTGTCACCAGGATCTGGTTCGGGGCTGGGTGGCACAGGGGGTGCCCCACACCAAACCTGCCCTTCCCAGGCTCACCGGGGTCGATCCCCCCTGCACTGGGGGCTCTGCTCGGGGCAGGGTAAACTGTGTCACCCGAGGGAGAGGTCACAGACACACCAAGGAAAGTAACGCTGCTACTCAAAACCAGCACCACGTCTTCAGAGGGCAGAAAACTCTACGATCAGCACTCAGCTACAGTAAAAACTCCTGCAACTCCAGAACACTTAAAACCAGGAAACTAACCCAAATCCACTCAGTGAGGGTAATACAGCATCTCTGATCAACCCACTGCTGCCCCCAGGAAGGAGGTGATCGGCCCCAAGAGGCAGCAGCACCCAAAGCAAATACAAAGAGAGAGAAACAGGTCCTGAGCAGGGGCTGTGCCCCTTCCTTATGCTCAAAAGTTCAGCCAAGGGTTTTTGAGGTGCTCCCAAAACCCACTGAGGCAGCCGAGCAGGGAGCTGCTCCTTTATCTCCCCTCCCTCAATCACCAGTTTTGGATTTCAGAAGGATGGGCACCAGCAAAACCTGGCTGCAGCTTCTCTGCCAGGTCTGGGGAATCAGGGAGAATGAGAACATTCTCCAAACAATCCAGGCACGGAGCTGAGGGATGGCTCTGGTGTAACGGGGGAGCAGCACATTCCCTCTCAGGGCTGTGAGGAAAGAAGGAAACCCGTGATTCCCTGGCAGGTGGGTGTTTGGCTGCTATTCCTGGCTCATTGATGGGAGCTCTGGAAATGCTGTGGGTACTGAGAGAAGTGTTCAGGCACTGCTCAGATTGAATCCGCAGCTAAGGAAACCAGAGGAAGAGCAACCTTTCAAGTAATGTGATCCAAAGGCAAGGATCTGGATAAATGTGACAGGATCATCAACCCAGAGTGGGAGCAGGAGCAGAGCACCAGGACTCGTGGTGACCCTACCCAGAATGGATGTGATGGGACAGGAGGCACAGCTCAGGGACAGGGCTGATCCTCCACAGCAGCACCGACCTCACTGCCCAGGGACAACAGGAGAAAACCCGAGGGGAACGGGGCATGGAGCAAACCCCAAGTGGCTCATGAAGCACCAGGGCAGCATCTCCCAAGGTCACCACTTGGTCCCTTTCTGACCCAGCCTGGAGCATGCACAGCTCAGAGCTCTGACAAACACGAGGAGCAGCTGCTGGAGCCAGGAGAGGAAGCGGCACCAAGGACAAAGGACAACCAGAGCACCCAGGGGAAGCCAGCTGAGAGCTTCCCAAGGAAGGTGAGGTGTGGGGAGCAGGGCAGCTCCCAGGGACAGCCTGAGGAGCTGCTGAGCCTGGACAGGGGACAGCACCAGAGGTTTGAAAACACACCCGGCATCAGGGAAGTCTCCAGAACAGCTGGAAGGGAAAGAGGAATGGGAACAGGCAGGATTCCAAGGAGGAACTCCATCCCAGGAGGGTGCACAGAGGCACCACAGCGATGGCACGGGTTCACACCACAGCCCAACTCCAAAAGACCTGGCAAGAAAATCAAAACCACTTTTCTACCAGTACAGAAAGTGACCAAAACCTCCTCAAAGCCCACTTTCCCATACAAAAGTTTCAAGTATTCCCACAGTGCTTTCCATGCTGGGGCACGCAAAGGGTCTCCAGCAGTGTTAAACATTCCCTGGGCTTTGGATATTGTCCCTGAATGTGTCCTGAGTTGGTGCTTCCCAGGACAGAGCATTCCATACCCCGGACACTCGCTGGGAGGGGACACTGGGCTGCTCCTGCTGCTCTGAGCCGTGTCCCTGGGGCTTTCCCGGGCAGTCTCTGGCCTCCTTCACCATCCCTCTCTCCAGGTGAGAATCCGTGCCCTTCTCACCAGCACCCCAGCAGCCTCTCCAGGCTGTGCCAGCTGCCTGCACTCCGGAAGGCAGGAACCTCCTCTCCACAGCTCTGGGATCTGATCACTAACGAGGCTGGACTTTAGTGGCCAATTTATAATAAAGTCCCATGTTTTATAAAGCTCCCAGGAGCAGAAACCAACCCTGCTGGCTCAGCTGTCGTTGCCAACAGGAGCCTGAACACGGCAAAACCCATGGGTCAATCCAAATTTCCCCATTTTCTGTTTGCAGACACCAAAAACAGTTCACAAAGACAATTTTATCTGCTTACAAGTGCTGCAAAAATTGTGCCAAGCAAGAGGAAGTGCCTGTCTGACCATCCCCAGGCAGCATTTAACCCCAAATCCCTCCCTCTCACTCTTCCCTCCTGCCTTACACAAAATGCTGCCCCACAGTCCTGGCTCCCGTGGGCTTTCAGTGCTCTGGGATTTCCAGAGCAAAGCCTGGATCACCTTGCCCAGGTGCAATCCCAGATCACAGCCTGGGGATTTTTCACAGAATCACAGAACGTCCTGAGCTGGGAGGGACCCACAAGGATCACCCAGACACCCCAACATTCCCACCCCGTCCCTGGCAGCGCTGTCCAAACGCTCCTGGAGCTCTGGCAGCCCTGGGGCCGTGCCCATTCCCTGCGGAGCCTGGGCAGTGCCAGCACAGGGATGGCAGAGCACGGAGAGGGACGGGCTCTGCACTTTGCCAGGACATTATTTCCTGCCCATTGACCGAGGCTGTGGGAACAATCCCTGCCCGAGTGCTCAGCTTGAGGCAGGAACACAGCGTGGCCCAATTTTTTATTGCTGTGCAGAATTATATAAACACCTCAAAGCCCAGGAAAAGGGGGAAGGAACCTGGGTCAGCCCAGGGATGCTGCTCATTCCAGCTGAGTTGGCTGAGTTCAGCACCCCTCAGCAGCTCCTGCTGTCCCAAAGCTGCTGCTGTGGGATGTTGGAATGCTGCTAGGGTGGGCAGCAGGATGCCACCTTCCTCCTCCTGCCTGGGCAACTGGAATCACAGAATTATGGAATGGTTTGGCTTGGAAGAGGCATTAAAGCTCATCTCATTCCATCTCTTAGCCATGGGCAGGGACACCTTCCACTAGAGCAGGAAGCAATTAATAATATATTTTATATATTTATTATTAATTATATAATATTATATGTATATAAAAATATCTCAAACAACATAATCTGCCACAATTGCCTCAAATCAAAGCATGGAAAGAAGGAACTCCAATGTCACAGCTACAGTCAAATAAATCAGAGTTGGTTAAAGCAGAAGTGACCACGCAGAGCACCCAACCCCCCTCACTGCCATGCCCCAAGGTGGAGCACTGACACCGGCTCTGAAGGTGCTTCCATCTTTCTCCTGGGAGCTCCAGGGAAAGCTGACCAAATCCCAAATCCCAAACCCACAGAAACAGGAATCCTTCTGTTTCCTCCAGCAAGCAGCAGCCACTCAGACCCGCACCAGCTGCAGTCCAGCAGCCCCGGATCCAAGCACAGGAGCCCTGGTCCCACCGGGCCATCCCCACCAGCTCTGCAGCTGCTTTTGGTGCCACCAGGACAAAGTGCCACGGGAATGCTGTGACACAGCACAGGACAGGGGTCTGGGGTCTGGCACCCCCTCATTCCCCCATCACGGGTGGTGTCTCAGGGAAGCTGCTTTGAATGACAGGACTTAGGCTGGAAAAGACCTCCAAGACCATCGAGTCCAACACTTGACCATCCTTTGCACATGAAACACCAATTCCTACAGCTGAAGATCGTCATGGAGGTCTGCAGGAAAGAGCAACAGAAATATTTCTCTTATTGCTGAGGATGAAGGATTCACTCATCCAGAAAGGTGGAAGAGCAGCAAGCCTCTGCCTGGAGGTCTTTGCTTGGAGCCCAGCCAAACAGCACAGCTTTGGGGATCCTGCCCTTAATTCAGCTTTTGTATCAGCTCAGACAGGGAAAAAAATTACTTGGCTTTGCTAAGGCTGGGAAAACACCCTGAAGGTCAGGAAAATACCCACAGAGAGAGTCTATCCAGGGTTTCTCATTCGAGGATGGACCACAGGGGATTTGCAGAAGCCGAAGTGCAACGGGACCAGCAAGGTCACAGCACTGGGTTAGGAACCAAATGGAGGTTCCTAATTGGGAACTCAGGGTCACAGAACATCTTGGAAGCTGCAAAAACACAGATTCCTAAATGCTCGGGAAAATTTAGGAGAGGGAAGAGGGGGAGAGGGGAAACACAACTCAGACAGGGGGATGGTGAGGGACACCCAGTAGAATCCGACTGAAACATTTTCCAGCACAGCCCAGAAGGAGTTTTAGTGATGGCTTTGAAGAAGGTTACAAACATGCAGGGAATGGGGAGGAACCAGAACAGGGGAAACGAGGACTGGCTGAGGTGGGGGATGCTCAGGGGCTGGAGCGAGTCCAGGGAAGGGAACGGAGCTGGGAAGGGGCTGGAGCCCCAGGAGGGGCTGAGGGAGCTGGGAAAGGGGCTCAGCCTGGAGAAAAGGAGGCTCAGGGGGGCCCTTGTGGCTCTGCACAACTCCCTGACAGGAGGGGGCAGCCGGGGGGGTCGGGCTCTGCTCCCAGGGAACAGGGACAGGAGCAGAGGGAACGGCCTCAGGCTGGGCCAGGGGAGGGGCAGGGTGGATATTGGGAACATTTCTTCATGGAAAGGATGCTCAGGGTGACACAGCTGCCCAGGGCAGTGCTGGAGTCCCCATCCCATGAGGGATTTAACAGGCACGTTGATGTGGCACTTGGGGACAGGGGTCAGTGGTGGCCTTGACAGTGCTGGGGAGTGGCCAGACTCGATGATCTCAGAGGACTTCTCCAATCTTAATGATTCTGGGATTCTATTCCAGTGCTCTGTGCTCCTTGTCTCTGGATGCTGCCCTCACTCCTTTCCCCCAGTTTGGCCCTTTCGGATCCTGAGCTCCCAGCAGCTCCCAAATCCCACCAAACCTCAAACCAACATCCCCCAGCTGGGCACGGCCAGAGTGGATCAGGACCATGTCTGGGACCAGCAAAGTCCTCCCTGCTCCTCCACACAGGGAACATCCTCCAAGGACACCAAGAGTGCTTCAATCCATGGTTTCCAGCCCCCAGCACACCCTGTCCCTGCAGAGGGAAGGGCTCAGTTATGGATGCCCTCTTTCCATGCAGGACGACAGCAGTGCTCCCACCCGACCCTCATCCCTCCTGGTGCTCCAGCTCTGCCATCTGCACTCCACGGAATAAAGACCCTCCCTAAAGCAGCAAACCCTCAGGGGTGGCAGGGGGGCTCTCAGTCCCGTGCTGGGATGCAGGTGGCCCTGGATCCCCTCGGGAAGCAGCACATCCCTGGCTCAGGAGCTTCACCCCGGCTCACCCCGCTCCTCCTCGGCACAAGCCGTGCTCGGAATGAAAGGCAGACATTCAGCAGGAATTCCTGTCACTCTTCCCCAGGGAACAAAAGCTCCTCAAGAAAACAAACATGAAAGGCTGGCAGGGAAAATTTGACAACAAATTGCCAGGTTCCTCTGGCTCCCGTGCTGTGGATGAGGCAGCCCAGCCTCCACAGCATCCTCCTAAGGATTCCTGCATTCCCAGGGTGCTCTGGAGATTTCCCTGTGCTCACCGGTGGCACAGAGGGACAATCCATGATTTGAATTCATCCCCCTCTCTGTCCTGCAGCCAAGCTTTGCCCTGGCCTTGCGCAGGGCTTGGTGCCAACACCCCCAGGACCCTGGGCTGGAGCGGTGGATTTGGGCTGAGCAGAGCAGGAGCGGCCATCGCCACCCAACTCCAAACCCATCCCTCTCCCCCGTGCCACGAGACAGGAGTGGCAGAGCCGGGCTGGCCCCAGGCACTGCAGTAACCCACATAACACCCTCCTCCTCCTCCTTTTCCTCCTCCTTCCCCCCTCGCTCCGGGAAGGCTCCACAAATGCAGCTGCTGCTTCCCGCTCTCCTCACGATGCACTCGGGGAACATCTGCAAGCACGGGCTCAAATCCCAGAGACACAAACCACAGCAGCTTCTCATAAATCCCCTCTCCAGGAACACTCCGGGCTCACATTTTACACCTCTGACCCCAAACCCAGGTGCTCCCCAAGCCGAGCCCCTCATGCTTTGTTTGGACTCGGGACCGGCGATCCGGGCTGGGTTTGGTTTGTAGGGCACGGGCACGCAGCGTTGCTATAGGAACAGGCAGCCTCACCGTAAACTGGGGAGATTATTTTTGGAGCTGTGATGCAATTTAATCTATGGAAAATGGATCTACAGCCATCGGCCATAAGCCTCCTCGGGCTTGTTTCTCAGCCCCAGAGAACACAAACCTCAGTGCCTGGAGCAGCATCCTGCCAGAGCATCGAAGGCAGAGCTCCCTTTCCACCCCCTTTTCCAATTCTGAAATCTTCCCTCAGATAAATGCTTCCCATTGCCTGCAATTCCTCTGGAGCTGGTGGGAAAGCTGCTGGCTGGAGGCACCACACCAGAGTGTCCCCGTGCTGGGGACACTCCGGGGCTTTGCCCTGCAGTCCATGGGGATCCCAGGGACGTGGATCCCACAGGAGGCACCGCCACGCTGAGCTCCCACCCCAAAACCACCGGGGAGCAATCCCAGGGGGCTGCTGCTCATGGCTGGGCTGCTTCAGTGCTGCCCCTGGATGAGCAGAGCTGGGAAGAGCCTTTTCAGGGATAAACCAGGAGGAGGAGAAGGGATTGAGGGGTTCAGCATTAGACCTTTCATTCCAAAATTCCCAAACTGCATCTGGAGTCTGGCTGTGATGTCTCCAGCCCAAAGCACCACAGCTCCCCAGCCCCACACCATGGCTGGGCCAGGCAGTTCATCCCTGCTTGTCTTCCTCTCCAGGTCCAGCACAGCTCTCCTCATCCTCCATCCCTCACCTCCCTTCTCCTTCCTGTGAGCAGAAAACTTTTCGTTCCCAAGTTTCCTCATTTTCAGCAACAGTCCTCGTCCTTCCTACATCACCTTGAACCTCTCCCCAATCTTCCTGCAAGCCTGAGCTGCTCTCCTACCACTCCACCAGAGCCTCTGGAACCTCCCAAAGGCAGGGCAGGCCCTGTGCTGGAATTTAAACCCAGCTTTCTGCTGGAGGCAGCTGGAATGAGCTGACGGGGTGGGGGGGGTTGGAATTGCAGGATCAATACTGCAGGAGTGACGTCGAGCCAGAGCAGAGATCCCTGAGTGCTCTCCACAGGGAAAGCTCTGATGGGATAGAAGGAATGTTGATGACTTTAATTCCAACAGCATTCCCGGGTTCCCCCAAAGCCACCACACACCTCAGCAGTGACAGTGGGTCACTCAGCAGCTGATTTCCCTGCTGGCAGCAGGACCTGCCCATCTGCCAGGACCAGCTGAGCTTGGAAGCATCCAAGTCCCCAGCCCAGGGTGTTCCCAACCCCTGGAACAAGCTTCCTCAGGGTGCCTGGATGGTCCCACCACCAGCACGGCATGGATTGTGCCTCCATTCCCATTTCCAGCTCTTGTGCACTTTCTCCTTCCTTTTCCCACACTTGTCTGGGAGTTTTGGATCTAGAAGTATGAAAAATATCCCACAGACTGGGAAAAGCCTTTTTTCCTCCCACAGACAGAGCAGAGTGGAGGATGTCCACGAGGATCAGCCAGCAGCAAATCCTGCAGCCATCCCAGCCCAAACTCCAAGCTCTTTCTCCTCACAGTAAATCCACAGGAATCAATCCCACCTCCTTTCCAGATCCCCCGTTTATCCCAACACCAAGCAAGGGTATGATTCAGAACCACCAGCCCTTCCTGTGTGGAATTATCCGGATCTCTGGGATACGCTGCTCACCCGTCATTCCTGAAGCAGAGCAATTTCCACCCTGGCTCTGGCACACACAGCTGCTTTCATCACTTTTAATCGCTATGAATATTAAATGGAACAGGGATCTATATTTAATAGCCTGGCCCGGCTGCCAGGGAGATGGATGAGGTTTATAGCAGCTGCAGATGCAGGAACAGGCGGAATTTTGGTGGTTAGAAAGAATTACACTGAGAATTAATCATCAAAATAGTAGGGAAAATAATCATTCATAAATCATTCCAAATCCGGGTGATCGCTCAGCAATTACCACCGACCTGGCAGGGCTGTTGCCTCTCCCTGCTAATGCAAAGGGAAAGCTGCTCAGGCAAATGGAAGCCTAAAAATAGGGAAAATTGGCTGCTCGTGACAAGCTGGGACATTTCCTGAAGTCATATTCGGTGGGAGCAGGTGGGGGGGTCCCACCTGGTGATGGAGCTCCACAAGCAAACCCAGAGCTCACAGGCCACTGCTCCTAGGAGTGCTCACGTGGAGAGGAGAAGGCTCCAGGGAGAGCTCAGAGCCCCGGCCAGGGCCTAAAGGAGCTCCAGGAGAGCTGGAGAGGGACTGGGGACAAGGGATGGAGGGACAGGACACAGGGAATGGCTTCCCACTGCCAGAGCGCAGGGCTGGAAGGGATATTGGGAAGGAATTGTTCCCTGGGAGGGTGGGCAGGCCCTGGCACAGGCTGCCCAGAGCAGCTGTGGCTGCCCCTGGATCCCTGGCAGTGCCCAAGGCCAGGCTGGACATTGGGGCTTGGAGCAGCCTGGACAGTGGAAGGTGTCCCTGCCATGGCAGGGGTGGCACTGGATGGGCTTTAAGGTCTCTTCCCACCCCAAACCATTCCATGATTCCAGAGCTGTAAGCAGGATACAAAACTGGGCAGTGGGAAAGCACAAAGCATCTCCATTCCCATCACTGCAGCATTCCCAGCCCAGCTATTGAATGTTTTATTGCTGCAATTACAGAATGATGATGTTCCTGGTCAATAATCCTGAGCAGCGAAGGCTGCGCTCGCTCTGGACTGCAGTCGTGCACTTCCCGGCACTAACGGGATGTTCCCAACACCTGAACAACCCCAAAACGTTGAAATTCAGGCTACAGGGTCACAGACTGAGTTTGAAACACACCAAAAGGCAAGGTTTAAACTCCAAATAGGATGGACGCACTGGAGAAATGGAGATGAAATGAAGGATGTGATCCATCCAACATTCCACATGGCATCAGTGGAGAGACCCAACCCAACAGGCAGCCCTGGGAGCCACTGGTCAGGGCTACTCCTAAATCCATACAAATTCCAATGGAACTTTTAAAAGTGAGCTAAAAGAGCAGATGAATTCAGGGTTATAGGAACAGAGAAGGCAAATTTTGAGACATGAGGTGATTTCTGATAAATCCTCGCCAGCCCACGGCCGGTGTGGGATCCTGCACTCCCAGGGTGTGCACCGGGAAAGGACACCCCGGATGGCACTGGGGCTGGGAAACACATCCCAAAGGGACAGAGTGACTGGAAGGACAGGCCTGGGCAGAGGTGGGAGGAAGTCAACTGCAGACATTCTGACAGCCCACAAGGAACAGCTCGAGATGCTCGGGAAGCAAAGCTGGAAAACGGAGTAGCTGTGACACACGGAGCCCCAAGGAGTGGAGAGAAGTGTCCCTGTGTCCCTCAGTGCAGGAGAGACCTGGAGGGGCTGGAGCATGTCCAGGGAAGGGAATGGAGCTGGGAAGGGGCTGGAGCCCCAGGAGAGGCTGAGGGAGCTGGGAAAGGGGCTCAGCCTGGAGAAAAGGAGGC